>CM057810.1:3757823-4357823 GCA_030067965.1 Latrodectus elegans
TTTAACTTTGAAAAATATCTTTATTTTAGTGAAAAACATATTTTTCCTCCAACATATCATTCATAATTATTTGAATGTAAAAGAACAATAATCTTTTCTTCATGCTTAACACTTGCATTAGAACTAAATTAATTAAATAAATTCCTTATTATATTCTTTAATTCAGATAAGAATATTTAACTGTATTTTCTATAAAATAACAGTAAAATCACATATTGTCTCTTAATAATATTTAAATATATAATAAATATAATATTTTTAAGTATATATTATTTACAATAATATATATAAAAATACCATAAAGAGATAAGCAACTTATTAAATGTTACAGTTCCAGATTAGTTGGAAAGAAAATTTTTAAGGTTATTTCAAATTCGAACTACACATTTTATTATATTTGAAGACAAATTTTCTGAACAGATCATAGACTTCTGTTTTTTAAGCCTCAACATACAAAAACATTTCTAAAAATGCTTAATATTCTATACGAAATTTAACAAAACCGAACAATACCAAATTTCTTATCAATCAACATTTTTTACTTTTATTTTTGTCCATAATTAATCCTTATATTTTGTTTAGAAAAACTCTTAGTCTTCCTTATTTCTGGAGCTAATATGCATTTTCTTTTAAATCTTTTCACAATTGGCCACAATATTTATTTATTTGGGATTCATTAAAATATTCTAAATGATTATTGTACTGTATAGAATAGAAAAAATCGCTTGTACACCTTCCGCAATTGAAAATACAACACCAAGAAGGAGTGGTCGGTCAGAATGTTATGCGACTTTAAGAGTAGAGACACCTATAGTGAGTTATGCAAATGAGGTAAAATGTGTAGCTCTCTAGCGCAAGAAATATAGGATATCACGTGAAGAACCAGCAGAGTGGGCAGTATTCAAGCCGTTATTTGTGCTTCGAATATACTGGTTGAAAGTTCTTTTGCCGCATGAAATGCCTGTAAATAATATCTGGCCATTGTCGATGGAAATCAGTTCCAGGACGAGTTTATAAGTAGCATGGTAATTGAACTGAGAAGAAAAAGTTGGTTCTTACGGAAAATAGCAGGTGACTGTGGCGAAGATGGTTAGAACAAGAACTGTGTTGAGTTTGCGAAGTGTCAATGCAGCCAAAGTGATGTCAGCATGTGTAGATCGACGCATCTGATGGCAGGTTGGGGTAGCCTAGCAAAATGCGTCTACCGAAATTCTACTGCAAGCAACCAATCTACGGCAAATGTTTCTGTTCGATATTGGATGCTCCAATATCGAAAAGAAAAATTTGCCTTAGATTGGTTGCTAGTAGCTTGTGCTCATGCAATCTGTTAATAAGACTGTCATTGTCCCTACAGCATAAACGCCAAGTCCAGAATTGTGCCAAATTAGAGAAAAAAGAATTATAAAGTCGCACAGGATAGATGAAATTTGATTCTGTGTCTTCCGTGATAGTCACCACGTACAGGATATGGAATCGTGATCTAGACAGCCCTATAGCAATTGTGGAGCAACTCCGCACGCGACGATGCGGCATCCTGGTTTGGAGCACCATTAAGTACGATTCCAGATCATCTCTAGTTTGTATTAATGGCACTATGGCAGCCCAATATTACGCGGATAATGAGCTGCCGCCAGTGACTCACACTCCTGCGTTTTTAAAGGGTGTCCAATGCCCTTTATCTGAAAGATAACACCCGACTGGATATCGCTCGCTTCAGCCAGTATCTCTGCAAGATGGACAGATCCTTCCCTGACAACCATGCTGGTGAGATGTCTCAGCAATAGAACACGTTAGAAACATGATGGTACATTTACGGTCCCTGCCAATGCCTTCTTCAGAAGACGCACTTTAGCAAATGGCTGACAGGGAGTGTTCTGTATCAGACTTGAAATAAAACGTTTTCTCTCATAACTAGTAAAATAAAATATTTATTTTCAATACAAATAAATACAGCTTAAACTGTAAAACGTAAAACTTTAATCTTAATACCAAGCGTAACTTAAATCTTAAATTTAGAAACGTAAACCTATATATCCGTTTCAAACATAAAACTGACAATTTCCATTAAACTTTCTTAATCTCAGTAGCTTTAAATTCTCAACAGCAACTCTCTATCTCTTTTCCAAATTCAAAAGTCTTGTACTAGAAGTATTTTGTGATATTGAATACATTGCCCATGCATCGAATTGATAAATTAAATTTGCGTAAAGTGTAAATAGATTTTGTTTACAATTGGAGTGTGGAGCCATTCCTAAGGTCACCCTTCGCACTCTTATTCATTCTGTGCCTAGATTTGTTTCGTGTCTAGTTGCATTTTCAATGTCAAACAGTTTTTTTTTTCTTTTTGAAAAATATAGGAAGTCAATACTTGAAGAAATCAAATGAATATAGAAATATTCTTAAAATGAATAGTTAAATAGGCAGACACTCACAAATATATGTTATTCCATATATCATGCATAGAAAACAATGCTTGTCAAATAAATAATTGATTATGTGTCACTTCATTTCTTAAAAAATAAGTTTTTTTTTTGTAATACATGTTATTCATACAAACAATGATAGTAGAAAACTTCAAATTTTGTGGTTAAAAAAGATTCGGAGTTACTATTTTTCGAATTTTTTTGTAGAATGTACAGCTATTTGGTTACAAATAAATTACTCTTCTAGCCACGAAAAAGGCAAAATCTTGAAAGAAGGATTCAGCCAGATACATTTTATTTTGATGTAAATTTTATCAGATCGGGGATGAGACAATGCAAGAATTAGCACTGAAAGGTATGGTAAACGTATGGGTAATTTTCATATCATCTTCAAAGACTTTGTAAAGTGAGAAGCGATTGTATTCCTAAGTAGAAAACATCGAGTCTCACTTTAGAAAGTTTCTGAGTTTCCATAAAAAAACCGGTAAATAATAAGTTGCAAATTATCTTTCATGGAAATTGATGATAAAGCTAGACTAGACCAATTAACTGTTATATAAACCTGTAATACTTAGGTGCAGGACAAAATGGCGTACAAATGGTTTTTATTATACCACCTCATTGGAATACTTTGCCTGATAACATGGATTTATATAGGAGAACATTCGTAGTTAGTCTTAGAACGCATAGCCACATCACGCATCATAGCTCATCACATTTAGTCTATTATATGTGTCGACACACATCTGTTATGCATCTTATAGTATCTTCATTGCTTGGGGCCACTAATGCAATTTGATATCATTTGCAACTGAGGGGAGTGCCTGCAAATCATTTAATGTTTCGCTCTTACTTAACTGAAAATCATATGCACAGATAATCGAGCGATGAATGACAAATATGTAAAATAGAAATTAATTACATCATATTTATTTATGTTTTTAGGATGGTGAGATTCAAGTGCAGAAACAGCTTAGTAGTGACTGTTGAACTGTAGCGTGTTGATTCACCTCATGATTTCTACACCCGACAGGATATCTCTTGCAATTATTTCTAGAAGTGCTGGCGAATCAACGACTAGCATATCTGATCAGTTTTCTTCCCATATCTCTAGTGCTTACCTTCAATTTTAATTCAGCAAGATTATGTGAGATTCAAGATGACGCGCGCGCAATGTTTAAGCGTTATTGTTTATCCGTTATATAGAATTCCTTCTTTGACATATTTATTCTGTCACTCTATTACTAACAAACTATGATGGTGTATCCCTGACTAGTCAGGGATACACCATCGCTACAACACATCACTAGTATATATATATATATATATATATATATATATATATATATATATATATATATATATATATATATATATATATATATATATATATATATATATATATTAAATTTAATAATTATAATGTAATATACTAAAGTATATTCAATGTATATCTTATTTGAAAGCTTAATTTGTGATGTATTACTACATACATTGGATTGTCTGATAATATGAAAACATAAATGAAAATTTTTATTGTACAGATAATGTTTTAAAAATATTCTATAAATATTATTTAAAAGTTTTATACATGCTTTGCTAGACAATTAAATGGTGCCAGATCAGAAAATAATCATCTCACTGACTGAAAAGAATACTTACAATATGTTAAATAAATCTTTTCATAGTTTCTTTCGAATTCATGTCCACTGCAAGGCACAATTTTTAAGGATTTATTATTCTGTAATGATTAGTAATTTTTTCTGGATTTTCAAAATAACTATGAGATAATTAGTTGAGCGTGGCATATTTTAGAATATAATGCTTTCATTATGAAAAATATGAAAAACTAAAACTTAATGTCAAATTACGAAAATGAGTAATATTTCCAAAATTTTTAAGTGTCAAATAACATTTTAAATTAAAGAAGAGTATTTTCAATTCAATACACTTATTATAGATATTAAAATTCCTAAAGTATTTAAATTAGAATCTATGTTTCAATACTTTTTTTTTGGATATTTTAAACATTGCTTTGAAATAATTTCTAAATATATAGTAAATAAAGAAATATTATTTTTTCTCTTTCTATTGATAAATCAACCATGAAGGAATGTTTTTACAATGCAAATTACTTCTGAATTAATTAATTTTAAATATTTGAATCTTAGAATAATTATGACTAATTGTTTTCATTTATTGTTTTAAAAATAAAATGGTTGAAATGATTTTATTTTTATAAACAATTTACATTTAATAAAAGATTTCATTAAATATTTTTAAATTTACTTCAAATAAAATTTACTTAAAAGTATGAACTTTTAAGCCCATTTTAAGCAAGGCTGATGAAACATTGTAACGAAAATATTTGCGGTTAATAATTTAATTAGTTGAAGCGATAGAATAACTTAGATCCAAGAAAAAAGAACATCTTCATAAATCAAAATAAGATTTTTAAAGTATGGTCAAAAGTTAATTTTGTGTAATATTCATTGAGGTATAATTCTCTTTATATTTCGTGAATTTCTCATTCAGTTCATCGTCCATGTAATACATATCAGTATAGTTAGATTTTTAGCAAATTGTATCTTAAATGTTTGACATATTTCATTAAAATTGCAAAAGTGTTGTCATTCTTCAGTCTCTACTTATAAAAATAATGTAAGCAATTTAAAATGCCTAGTTAATCCTTATATATTGCAGTTTATACTATTTTATAATAATAATCAAATTTTTACTTCAATTTCTAAAGTAAATCATATAAATGAGTTAACATAACTAGTAATGAAATAGATAGTAATCATAATTTATACCTTTTTATGGAAATTGCTTATTCAAATGTAAAATTATTCATTAAATAATTGTGAAACTGTTTAACAAATAAATTACTTTTAATAATTTTCAAGAAACATTTAGTATATTAAATAAATAATTGTTCCTTTTATCACAGTAAAAATTACCGAATCTTTACAAGAAGTAAAATATTATATAAACACTCTATTAATTAATACTGATCATTTAATTATGCTTAGTGCCATTTTACTGCTGTTAAGTAGGTGATGCTTAATTTAATATAAGATATTTGGGAATAAATAATGGACAAAATACACTACTGGACATTAAAATTGCTACACCAGGAAGAAATGCTGACAACAAAATGATATTTATTGGACAAATATATTATACTAGAAATAACAAGTGATTAAATTTTCAAAACATTTGGCTGGATAGATCCTGAGAAATCAGTACCCAGAACAACCACCTCTGGCAATAATAACAGCAGTTATACGCCTGGGCATCGAGTCAAACAGAGATTGGATTGCATGTACAGGTACAGATGCCCATGCAGCTTCAACACTATGTCACAGTTGATCAAGCGTAGTGACTGACGTTTGGTGAAGAGCCAGTCGCTCGGCAACCATTGACCAGACATTTTCTTTTGGTGAAAGATCTAGAGAACATGCTGGCCAGTGCAAAAGCCGAACATTTTCCGTATCAAGTAAGGTCCGTACAATACCGGAAACATGCGGTTGGGCATTATCCTGCTGAAACGTAGGGTTTTGCAAGGCTCGAATAAAGGGTAGAGCCACGGGTCGTAACACACCAGAAATGTATCGTGCACGTGACCGAGACGTGTATACAATGGCACCCAATAGCATCACGCCAGGTGATGGGCCAGTATGACGATGAAGAATGCACGCTGCCAGTGTGCGTTCACCACGATGCCGCCAAACACGGATGCGATCATCATGAGGCTGTACACAGAACCTGGATTCATTTGAAAAGATGTCTCGCTATTCGTGCGCCCAGGTTCGTCGTTTATCACACCATTGAAGGCGCTCTTGTCTATGACGCAGCGTCAAGGGAAGCCGCATCCATGGTATCCGAGCTGAGAGTCCTTGCTGCTGCAAACGTCGCCGAACTGTTCGTGCAGACATTTGTTGTCTTCCAAACGACCCCATTTCTTGACTCACGGCTCTTGACGTGGTTGCACGATCCATTACGGCCATGCGGATAATATGCCTGTCTGCTCTGCTGCTAGTGATAGGTGGCCGTTGAGATCCCGCATGGCGTTCCGTATTACCATCCCGAACCCATCGATTCCATACATACTAACATTCATTGGATCTCGACCGACACGAACAGCAATACTGCGATAAGATAAACCGCAATCCCAGTACGCTACAATTCGACATTTATCAAAGTCAGAAACGTGCTGGTACGCATTTCTCCTTCTTACACGAGGCATCTTAAAAACTTTTCACCAGGCAACAACGTTCAAATGCATTTTTTGTATGAGGAACCGGCTGAACAATTTCCTCATTTAAACACAATGTAGGTATCGCTACTGGCATCTGCTTTGTCTGAATGCGCTGAAAAGCTAATCATTTGCATATCACATCACCTTCTTCCTTTCGTATGAATTTCACGTCTGTAGCAGGTCACCTTCTTGGTGTAGCAATTTTAATGGCCAGTAGTGTACTTATTCTTCCTGAATTCTTATGGTGATTATAATTTATAATATTTAGTTTTCTTGTATTATAATAATTAGTTTTCTTGTATTATAAATGTGTTTATTAAATAATAAATGAATGCATTTGATTGAGAACTTTTTTATTAAGGTAAAAAAATCTATTGCAGAAAATTATAAAAACGTTATATTTGATCTTGATATTTGTGAAAAGAAATAAATATTAATATAATCTAATACATAATAAAATTTAGAGAAATATATATTTTGCTGATACTGGTATATATGGTATAAATTTCTCTAAGTTATATATATATAATTTTGTAAGGTTTACTGATGCATGGTCCAAAATTGGACATTTCTGCACCATACAATATTTAAAACTGAAGGTAAAAATTCAGTGTTAAAAGTCTAGTTAGATGTATACAATGGAATGTATTAAAAATTCAAGAAAAGCATATGTAAAAGATTATTTTGGATAAAAATCTTAAATAGAATTCAAAAAACCTATTACATGTAAAAATGCAAACAAATTTCTATGTGGTTTAAGCCCAATCAAGTCAGATAAAATTAAATTAGTGATATTAAAGAACACAATGCGTAAATCATTGAAATTAGGACAGACAATTAAAATGTGATGTACTGTAAATGATACATTACACATGTCACAAATTGGAGCACTCTGAGACAAGAATAAGTGCTTGTGTGTAAATCTAATATGTCCAATACGAAGCCGCGTGAGTTTTACATCAACTCTTCGCATGGGAGCAACTGGGAATTTAAGAATGTGAGAGGATATACTATATAATTTATTGTTTTTCTGCAAATCCCATGTTTTTTGGCAGTGGAAGGAAATGAAATCTTTGATAATTTGCTTAATGTCAAAAAATGTTAATACAGTATGCAAAATGTCAGAGGCATTTTTTGCAGCATTATCTGCAAGTTCATTCCCAGCAATGCCAACATGACTTGTTATCCAATAAAACAAGATATCAAAACCTTTATTCTTCAATATACTTAAAATATCCAATATTTCCATAATAATTGGATGACACTTATCATTAAAATGATCTAATTGCATGACCACACTCGTGCTATCTGTATAGATACAGTATTTTCGATGAGGGCTGGATTGTATTATTTTTAGAGCACGTTTAATAGCAACAGCTTCGGCTGTGTACACAGAATATGATGCATGCAGTTTTTAGCTGTAAACTGTATTTCCAACAACAATACCACAACCAACATCACCACTTGATTTTGAGCCATCTGTATATACAAAGATGTGGGAGGAATAATAAGAATGAATATGTGAAAATAACTGTTGCAAAATAAGGGGAGATGTAGCTGATTTATTGTATCCAGCAAAGGGTTTGATTATATTGACAACAGGAATATTCCAAGGAGGACATCTTAGAGCATCTGTGACTTAAATATGTAAATCATGAAACTCAGATGAAGACAGGAATGAATTTGTACGCTCATAAAATGGTAATATGTTATGTGGCCGTGCATTATATAGCCTTCTTAAAGAGGGACAAGTAACCATTGATCTCAAAAGGTGTTGCGATACTGATATCATTTTAAAATAGTAATGTAGAGAGAGTTGCTTGCGTCTCAGATCAAGAGGTAACTGGTTGCAAATTATATAAAGGCTCTGGACAGGAGATGTCCGGAATGCTCCAGAGCAGATTCGTAAAGCTGAGTGATGAACAGGGTCTAATTTGCGCAAAACTGATGATCTGGCTGATCCATAAACTACGCTACCATAGTCAATTCGCGATAGAATAACTGGCTTACACACTCGAAGTAATGCTTTATGATCTGCACCCCAAGAAATATTAGAGAGAACTTTCAGAATATTTAGTGATTTTTCACATCTTTTGTGCAAATCTAAGATATGTGGTAGGAAGATTAACTTTTTATCAAATATACGCTCAAGAAATGATACCTGATTAAATACGGGAATAGTTGTGACTGATATATTAGTTTCTGGATCAGGATGAGGCCCAGTTTTTCTGCAAAAATGGATACATTTGCTTTTACAAAGGGACAAAGTATGCCCCTTTTCATTACACCAAGCAACTAGATTATTGACAGCAGTTTGTAATTGCCGATCAATCAGTCGCATATTGGAGCCTTGGCAAGAAATTTGGAGATCGTCAACATATAAGGTTCCATGGACAGAGAGTTGCAATACATGAAGAATGTTGCTGATGCAAATATTAAAAACAATAACACTTAAAACACTTCCCTGAGGAACCCCCTCACATTGAATAAATGGATTAGATAAAACGGATCCTATACGGACATTAAAAATGCGAGAATTAAAAAAGCTCTGAATAAAAATGAGTAAATTTCCTCTGAAATTAAAATTATACAAAGTCTGAAGAATTCCATAACGGCATGTTTTATCATAAGCTTTTCCTATGTCAAAAATTATAGACACCAAATGATGTCTCCGTACAAAGGCATTCCTAATTTGTGTTTCTAGGTATGCAATATTGTCCAGAGTTGATAGACTTTTCCGGAAACCACTTTGATAAAGTGATATGTACTGATTGTCTTCAATTACATAAACAAGACGGGCATTGACCATACCCTCCAAAGTTTTAGCAAGGCAACTTGTGAGAGCAATTGGACGATAGTTTTGAGGGTTAGCTGGATCTTTCCCAGGTTTAAGAATTGGAATAATAATTGCTTTGCTCCAGAGACTGGGATAGACATGTTCATTCCATATTCTATTGAATAGAAAAATAATGTTTATTAAAAATTCATGATTAAGATGAAAAATCATCTTATATGAGATACCATCTGGTCCCGAGCTAGTATTTTTAGTTTGGGACAGGGCTCTCTACAATTCCAGCAAAGAGAAATTGCATTTATATGGATGTATGGCTTTATCATGAAACTTTATGATAAAGCCATACATCTTTTTCATCTTTTTGATGATAAAGCCATACAGGTTTCTTTTCAGCTTGCTCTTTGATTCTGAGAAATTTAGGATCATAAGAGGCTGGACTAAATACCTTTGCAAAAGTTTCACCTAAAAGATTGGCAATATCATAGTGAGAAGAAATTGTGTCAGCTCCTGTGCGTAGTATTGGGATAGAAAAGTCCCTATATAAACCACTGGAAGCTTTAACTTTCTTCCATAACACTTTGCTGGAAGTTGATGATGTGATGAAGGAAACATATCTTATCCCAGATTCTTTTTGACTATTTCTCCGTATTTGACGAGCAAAAGCTTTAGCTTTTTTGAAAGCCATGAGGTTTTCCATGGTAGGGCACCTGCGGAAAACTGTCCACAACTTTTTTTGGTTTTTAGTATGATACTTGACACTCACGGTTCCACCATGGTTTATGATATTTGCGTGGAATTGGGGAGCACTTGGGAATTGTGATTTTGTGCATCTAGAAGTGTATCAGTTACTTTTTGCACAGGATGATTAATATTATCACTTCTAACCATGCTGTCAGTAAACGCAGCTAAATGAGTGTAGAAAGACAAGTCTGCACGATGATAAGAATAAGAGGAGTGGAAGATTTGTGGTCTGCTTATACCAGTTTGATTTATAATTAAAGAAAAATGATCACTTTTATATAAATCCTTTTCAACACCTTATCTCTCCTCACACAATTATATCCATGCAATTTTAAACTGTACTGAGGATGCAGAAATGTTTCTTGGATGGCAAAACAAATTGGATTATACAGATTTATAATTGTTTTTATATTTTCTATATGTGTGCGAAAGCCTCGACAATTCAAAGAAACAAAGGTTCCCATTAAACTCAGCTGAATGCTCCTGCATTGGAGCACGCTATCTGGGATTCAGATGAATATCCACTTAGGAGTGTTTCATCATCTGATGGGTCTACATTCTTTATATCTGTCTAAGAGGCAGTTGAGCTTCTTTTACTCTTTAAATATGATTTATGAAGCCCTTCTTTTGCATTCTTTAATTTTAGGGATCTTTGAGACTTAGATTTTGCGAAAGACAGTGAAGAAATTCCTTTTGGAATTGGTGAGACATTTATGTTAGAAATATTTGAGGATAAGTTTGGAAATTTTAAGAAATCTGTTTGGGTACTGCAAGATTTCATGACTCTTTTAACTGCTTGTGACTATCTAATACCTTGATTAGGGGTACAAGATGACACTGTTTGCTTGGCTTTAGTGTAAGATAAGTTTTGTTTTTATTTTCACAGTAATAATTTCCTCTTCTAATATCCAGGCTGGGCATGATCTTCAGTTGACACATTTTTCTTGTAATTGATACTGACTACTGTCGTATCCAACACATGCACATCGAACACAAGTCAAATGTCCTCTACAAGTAGTTTTTGCATGGCCAAATCACTGACATTTATAGCAACGTAATGGATTTGGTATGAAAGGGCGAACACTACAATCTAGGTTGCCAGCTTTAATAGATTGAGGTAGTATAAGAGTATCAAACGTGAGTATAAGATGTTTAGTTTTTATAATTTTACCCTCTCTCCTGATTGTAATGCGCTACACACGTTGTACTTTTTGGTTAACAAGATTATCCAAAATTTTCTCCTCTGAAATATTAAATATATCATCTGCTGAAATTACTCCCCGAGTAGAATTTAGCCTACTATGAGGAGATACCATAACATCTATATTACCCAGGCATTTTAGTTTTAGGGTGGATTTGGCCTGTTCAGTTGATAAAACTTCAACTAAGACATCATCAAATTTCATTTTGCGAACATTTTTGACATTTCCAACAGTACCAATAAGACACTTATTAATTAAGAAAGGGGAGACATTATCAAAATTGCCCTCAGTTCTTTTAATAACAAAATATTTCTGATTCTGTATCATTTGTTGCTCTATAGGGAGTAAAGAATTAGAAGTACATTCCATAGAAATAGGTTAATTACTTCAAGGCATGACTGCACCACACACCAGCGAGCCCAACAAGAGGAGGCAGTATACCTGCATCAGTGTTAGCCAGACCTTATACGCTTTCAATATATCTCTGACGTTGCCTCCACCCTTATCGAGTCACACAGCAGATATATGATCGCTTGATCCATGGAAGCCGATTGGCATGCTGAGGACCACAACACACCTCCCGTTTACATGAAGTAGAGACCAAAGTGATGTGTTGGTCTCTGAGAGCCTCAATTACCAGGATCCTCCTTTCTAGGGACACGGGTCTCCATGCAATGCAAACACGCGGGTGATTTATTCCCCAAAAGAAGCTATTAGCAACAGTGCGGCAATAGCTACTCAAGGGGAGCCCTCAACCTCTTACAAGGCAACCACAATGAGGGAGAAAAGGAATTAAAAGTAGAAGAGGAGAGGAGAAAAGAAAAAAAAGGAAGAGGATAGTTCACTAAGGTACATCGGGATTGTGACACCCGTGTTTACTTAAAGAAGGTAAACCCCTTGAGGGGATATATATATATATAACATGTCCAGTGAAATTACATCTTACTTCCTCAACTTAGCACTAAAACAATTAGTTTAGTAATGGATTTAGTATTTTAAAAACATACCCCTAAATACTACTTAATAGATAAAGAAGTCCCTCAAGATTCTGCATTAGTTTGCTCAAATAAGGATAAAATATTCTTGTCTTCGATTTCTGTATAATGTAAGCACGTGTTCCTAAGAAATACTGAACCGACAGTCAATGAAAATTTTAAACGAAACAATCTGCACAACAGCAATATCTCAACACAAGCCATCATTATTAAGAGTAAAAAGTGTTATTTGTGTGCCATACAAAAACAATTATAAAATATTATACTTTATAATATGCAACTATAAATGTTAAATGCAACATTTCTTGTATTAATTCATTGTCGACTTTAGATTCAAAGTGATATCGACTTAGGACACACATCGAAATTCTTATGCAATCCTTGAAATATTTGAATGAAGTCCGATCACTTACGTTCTTATTATCGAACAGCTACATAACACAACATCTAATGACATTTAACTTCTTCATTTGAGGCATTTTCTTAGAGAAATACCTCTTTTGTCCTTATAATTTCAAGATATCTTTTTTGTCCTTATATATTAGAGATACCTCTTTTGTCCTTATAATTTCGAGATACCTATAGAAGAGAGGTGATTTGTGCTTTAATGTCAGATAATTTGCATGAAATTCTAAACTCTGAACTCATTGTAAATTTTAAAGGCATATTATAATTGTAAGAGTCATATTAAATAAAAAATGTATGGATTTTGATGAAATTTGTGCCTTCTTTCAAAGCACTTCCTGATATAACTATTTTGAGAATAGGGAAGAAGCATACTCTCTGAGTATAGCGTTTTATCGCCTCATTTTAGTGTGTTATTATTATTTTAATTAAATTTCTGATTTTCTGCAACTGCATAAAAAATCCAGCATGTTGTAGAGCTTTAAACTGAACATCTAACTACTGAATTTGAACCCTTCGGCCCTCAGAACTCTCCTTGAAATTAATGTATATTCATTTCTCAATTACGTAATAATAGTAAGATTTTTTCATGATCTAACTGCCGACATTGCGTATATTTAGAGAAAAAATTGGACTTTTCTGTATATATCGAGAGCATTTGTAAATAATTTGGCGCCGAAGCAAACAATATATTTTTTATATTAATCTGAAACAATTTTGTTTCAGAGAGAGATTAATATAAAAAATATATTTATTATTTTATATATATTCATATATATTTATTGATATTTATTATATATATATATATATATATATATATATATATATTTTATTCAAACTAGAGCCTCATTTTGTGACTAGTTAGCTGTCCATAAATGTGTGTGTGTCGCATTTATGTAAAGGAAATCTGTTACTCTAAATGCATAAATACTAAATTTTTTTTATTTTGCCATTTGCATTGCTGTGCACTTAAATCAGCGAATTTGTTAGTCGGAATTCATAAGTGAGACAGTTCCTTCACAGGTTCTAAGTTGAAGTAGTTATTTTTTAAGAAGGACAGTTTTCAGATTCAAGCCGGTAACCTACCTTGGATCAGAAACTACAAATAAAGCTTAAATTCGTTGTAAAAATAAACTCTATTAATATAATTCTCGTGGAAATGTAGGCATGAAAAATGTTCCGAATACCCTAGACTTGAACTGTAAGAGGAATCTATAAAAATAAAATACACAAAACGAAAAAAAAAATATTACACATGGACTATAGTAAATTTTTGTTCAGTCAATCGCTAGAGTTAGAAAAAAAGCGCACGATTAAGCCCGAAAATAAATATTAGAAAATAATTTTAAAGTATTCTTATCAACACATTTTTAAAAAAAATTAAGTAATTAATGATGCCCGTTTGCCAAGCTCTTCACCATCCAAAGGTTCACTTTGGGCTACGACGTTTCGGGTTGGGTAAGATCAACTCAGCTTTTATTCATTCAGTAGGTCAATAAGTAGAGTTCCAAGTATGCTTGGGAACTAAATACTTGGGGTTTCGCGTTAAACTGACCACCTAACGGGACATATATTTCACACCACCAGGCCCAAGGTAAGGAAAACAGATATGGGCACTGTAGCCTTATCTCGTGGATCACATTCCGGCTGGACCACATTAGACTGTGGAGCCCCAGATTTAGTTTTTGTAAAAAAGTAATTAATACTTAGCCTTTAAACAATATATCTACTGAAATCTATGATATATTTTTCTTTTTTAAATTATCTCGTATACACAGAATTTAATAATGCAGTATAAATAAATTATGAATCTCGAAGCTTCAGTGTGTTCCTACCATACAAAAGAAATTTAAAAGACAAATTGCCCTTTACGTTAGTATTTGTTTTAGTAAAATATATGAGCTAGAATTCCTAGATTTCAAGTTCTTATATTTTTTGTTTCATAAAAATGAAAAATTCTACAAACTAAATCCATTATGCAAATTACATTGGGAACGTAAAATTAGTATTCCTACACATTTTTTCATAAACTATTCTAAATACCACCCAATGTTAATAAAACTTTTTTTTCAAAACAGTATATATTTTTAAAGTGAAGTAAACATTCTCGTAACTTATTCATGAATTGCAAAATATATTCCGAAATTCATGATTACTTTTAAGCATTATTTTTTTTATAAAATTTCAGTTTAAATCGAAAATTTGTATTTAATTTGAAGGAGAAGGAATATAAACTATAGATGACAATACATTTATTTTGTATAAAAATATTATCTAATTTAAAATATTTTCATTCAATATATTTTGTTGTTGATTTTTAAATATACTGAAACATTATCATTGTTGCTTTCACTCTTAGCACAACAATCTCGTGAGGTGATTTCAACTAATAAAATAACTGAATCTTTCAACTTTTCCAAAATTTCGGCGAACTATTTTAATGCAGTGTGTTGTGTATATGATTACTGTTATTATATAACGATTACAAATGATATTTTTTTTAAATTAAAATAAAGTATTATCTTTTTAAACATTACGTTCTGTATTTATTAATTTTTTTTCTACCCAGATTCAAACCTGAAAAATAGAAGCAGAAACTGGCTTTGTTTTATTACTTAAAAATTTCCTATAATTCACTCATAAAATAACAACACTGTTTACACACATTACTTATATTATTATTTACTCAATTACTTATATTATTTCAAATATTATCACTTTGTTACCAATATGATTAAGCATTCACGTGGAGTTCAAAATTTACACTAGATTGCTTAAAGTTATATTTAAATTAATTATTACTTAAAGTTATAAAATTGGTGGTACCACACTAAGAAAAACCGGCTGGTAAAATAAATTAAAAAAATTAACTTACATAAAAACAGTTCATAAACTAGGCCGGCCTATACAGAGGGCTTCAGAAACCTTGTTGATCAGTTATTCGGAGAGGCTTCCTTCATCTGGACTCGTATTAAGGAAGAACTCAATTGGAATAATACTACAATAGCCTATTTCTTCTTCTTCCGATCAATATCGTATGCTTTTATTATATGGAAACTTCAACTTAACTGTTTATAGATAACAATAAATCGTCGGACTTGAAAAACCAACAGGGTCCCTTTTTTAGGCGATATTCTGCAGCCTTTTCCTCTTTTCCTCATTCTGCTGACACCTCTCGTCTGCCTCCTTCTCTCGCTTTCAACTTGCAAAACCAGTTTCCTTCAAATCATTCGTTAGGGCATCCCAATTTTTTAAAACGGAGGAATAGGGAATAGAATTAAGTAAAAAAAATAGGACTTCCAGCTAGAAAAAAAAATGGTTAGTTTAATTTATACAATTTATTCAGCCATTGAATACAACACCAATGATCTACCTGGGGAAAAAATTAAAGATATTTTCTTTCACACATTTACAATCCAATTAAAAACAGCCACAATATACAATACATCTTTAGAGGTGAAGTCGCGAATATCCTCTCCGCCGTATAGGAATCACTTCCAGGCAATCGGGACTTCGCAAAGAAAATGCAACCTTTGTCTATTTTGTATCATGTCTTACATTCTAAATTTAATGCAATTTATATAATCTATTTATATGGTACCTAAACTATTTTAAAATGGCTTTAATTTGCTTAAAATTTTTTCTTTTATTTTATTTTTGTTCATCTCAGTTTTTTATTTAAAATCATACATAAATTGATAATTTATAAGATTTACAATTAGAAATCGCACATAGAGTATACATTTATTCACCACACAATGTAATCTTGGCTAATTTAAAATATAAAAACTTCTTACAGATGGCTAAAATTATTAAGTTCAGTCAGCAGTTAAATAAGTAATTCAAGATATAAAAACATATATATTTACAAAACTACAAAATTATTTACTACTTTACACACACTCTACATAATCATTTATTAATGTTTGTATTATTCATTTATAATCAGTCGATTATGGGGTACAGTTCTTTCGAGTGAAACGAGTATTATAATTATGTTTTATTTCTCAAGATGTTCCAGGATCACATTTTGGGATTGTTGAAACTCCTTTATTTGGAATTGACATTAAACTATTGCTATGAGGATTAATTACAGGGCTAAAATCATGCGCTTTTTTACGCTATAGTTAGCCACGTGGTAACTATTTTTACTTTCCTCATATGAGTCAGTAGATTACTGAGGTGTAGATACTAAAGTTAGGGGTACCACTAATTTATCTTTGGTGTCACCACGATGTTTGGGGGTATTTTTTGGTATACAGTAAAGAGGATCATTTTTTTCGAAAAATAACATATGGTTAGGTGATGGTGTCTCCTTATTATTCAGATAATTAATATTTGGCATTTTAGATCCTTTTTCTGATAAATTTTAATTCTGTGTTCCATTGTGGAATCAGAATCGTAATTGGAAGCTATTACTTCTCCTGCGTTTACACCCCTAGACAGGAAATAAGCTGTTATATTTAATTTTCTTGGTTTACGTATAATGATATAATCATACTGTTGAAGAGTCATTACTCCTCGAGTTAATCTAGAAGTTGGATCTCACACTTTGAGTGTGAAGGAAAGATTGGCTTGATCACAATATATGATAAATTTTTTTCCGTACAAATATAGTTTAAAGTAGGTAACGCCAAACACCAAGCCGAGCATTTCTTTTTCTACTGTACTATATCGAATTTCCACATCTTTTAGTTTTTTACTGGCGTATGCAACTGGATGTGGGAAACCATTTTCATCATTCTGGCAAAGAACAGCTCTTAAAGCGTATTTTGAAGCGCCAGTACTTAATGTAAATTCCTTTGAAAAATCCGGTAGTTTCAAACAAGGTTCAGAAATTAAGCATTTTTTCCGAGTGTCAAAAGCATGCTGAGCTGAATCACCCCAACTGAATCTAGAATCATTTTTCGTCATTTTTGTTAGAGGTAATGCTATTTCGGCATAATTTTCTATAAACCTTCTGTAAAACCCTGTCAATCCAAGAAATCCTCTAACTTGTTTACGAGTGGCTGCGACCTAGAAAACTAATACAGCTTGTTTGTTTTTCTTATCGGGATAAACTGTCCCTTTTGAAACAGTAACACCTAGATAGTTTATAGTTTCCTTTAAAAAACATCATTTGGAAGGTTTAACTTTCAATTTATGTTCTTCTAATCTCTAAAAAACTAACCGTAATTTATTTAAATGTTCATCTCTTGAATCAGAAGAAGCAATTATGATATCATCTCAATATACTGCTATTTGGTCACGGCAATATTTTGTTGTGTATAGGATTAATGTCATTATATAACGATTACAAATGATATTTTTTAAATTAAAATAAGGTATTATTTTTTTATACATTGCATTGTGTATTTATTATTTTTTTCCCCTACCCAGATTCAAATCTGAAAAAAAGAAGCAGAAACTGGCTTTGTTTTAGTAGTTAAATTTTTCCTTTAATTCACTCATAAAATAACAACACTGTTTACACACATACAAACTCAATTACTTATATTATTTTAAATACTATAACTTTGCTACTAACATGATTAATCACGCACCTGGAGTTCATAATTTACATTAGATTGCTTAAAGTTATATTCAAATTAATTATTATTTAAAGTTATAAAATTGGTGGTACCACACTAAAAAAACTGGCTGGTAAAATAAATTAAAAAAATCATTAACTTACATACAAACAGTTCATGAACTAGACCGGCCTATTTAAAGGGCTTCTGAAACCTGGTTGATCAGTTACTCGGCGAGGCTTCCTTCATCTGGACTCGTATTAATGAAGAACACTTTTGGAATAATATTATAGGAGCCTATTTCTTCTTCTACCGACCAATATCGTATGCTTTTATTATATGGAAATTTCAACTTATATATACTGTTTATAGATTCCAATAAAGCATCGGACTTGAAAAACCAACAGTGTCCCTTTTTGAGGTGATGTACTGCAGCCTTTTCCTCTTTCTGCTGACACCTCTCGTCTGCCTCCTTCTATCGTTTTCCACTTGGAAAACCGGTTTCCTTCAAGTCCTACGTTAGGGCATCCCACTTCGTCAAAATGGAGGAATAGGGTATAGAATTAAATAAAAGAAAGGACTGCCAGCCAGAAAAGAAATGGATTGTTTCTTTTATAAAAATTATCCAGCCAAAGAGTGAATGCAACAAGTGTAATTAGTTTCGCAATAGACATGAAATAAAGATGTTAAGAGATACATTTGCAACTACTATTTGTTTGGATTTAAATTGGTAGAAAATTAAAAATAAAGAATCTTAATGTGATTAGTATTTTGATGAACCCAGGTCTATTTTATTCACTAAAGAAAAATGCCTGAAAGGAAATCGTTGGAATCAAACTTCTATCTGTTGTACAATCCCAAAGTGTATACAAAACACCCTGCCTATTTTGTTAAATTTAACAATCACGCGACTCTGTCAAAATATTTTTTCTTGTTGTGCAACATTTCTACTTTAGAAGTTGAATAGTTATATTCGTGTTTAGTTTTCATTTGGTTGAAATTCTAAAGTAATCAACATAAATAAATTTTCCCTAACTATTTTATTGGAGACAATTTAGACAAGAAATATTTTTTGAAAATCTTATATTATTGCCTGTGTTACTTAATTAAAAACTAAATACGTTTCACTTTTACTAAGCATCTTTTATCAACATTGAATAAAATCTTTCTCACTTCTTCTTTGTTTCATAATATTATGATTTTTCTCATATAATTCTACCATTGGTACAATTAGATTTTTCTTTAATTTTTTATTTATATAATGATTTATATACAGCATGAAAAATATATCAATGTATGTGAATAATGTTCTAATAATTACATACATTTATCAAAGTTCGTTAAAAAATATTTTTATTAACAATTTATGTATAATTACATCGATTAAGATCTGTGTGCTATCAAAGTTATAATCAATATAATGTATACAAAATGTAAAAAGGGAACTAATAAATTTTACTTTGATGCAGTCGTAGGAGGTAACTATTTTAATAAAGATTTTTTTCCGTCAATTTATTAAAAAACTTAGTAGTATATTTAATGACTTTAATCACTCCATCAAGAATTTATTGTCTAATTTTTTATTTTTAAAATGGAAAAAAGGGAAGGAACCCGATTTAGATGGTAATGAACATTTAATTACTTAGCTTTTTAAACTATGTGATTTAATTTTTGTTCTATTTGATCGATGGTTTATAAACCAAACTTTATATTTTAAGGTATTCAAAGTTCTTTAAGAAATTATTTTATTTCGAAACAACTAAATGCGCATATATTCATAAGTTAATGAATATATATTAAATATTGGGATGTGTTCAGATAATACACGCAATATAAATTTCTAACAAAATAATAAAATATTTCTCTGCTCTTTCAAAAAGCCTTAAGTAAATAAATTGAAATAAAATATTCTAAAATTCTTATTCTAAATAAAAAAATGCATAGTTTAATAATTCAATTAAAATTAGGAACATTTATTGACGAAGGTCTTATTGCAAAAATTACATGCGTAAATGAAAACTAACTTTATTTGACTTTGCAGTTATAAAAATTGCTTAATCTTCACAAATGCAAAGGCTCCAATGTGCGTAAGTTTTGTGCTATAATAATTTCAAAATATTTTATTTTATGTAGTGTTTTCTTGTATTCCTTTTCTCACTGAAATAAAGTACTTCTCTGAATTTGCTCAGCAAATTATTAAATATAATTAAAAATGCACTGGCCAATTGTAATAATCATTTTATCTGAGAAACTAAATCAATAAAACTTCCACTTATAATGTTAACATGAACTTACAGTTTTAGCAAATATATTCAGTTCACTCTTCTATGTATTTTTAAAAATATTTGATTTCGTATTTAAACAATAAGAGGCGCATATCTTACAGTTCTTAGACTTTTCTTTTTACTTTGGTCAAATAAAAATTTATTTGTTTTATTCAATTATAATTATTAAGATTCTAACCTAATTCCTTTAATAATAATTCATTTTTAAATTTACAAATTGATCATCTGTAATTTAAAGTCATTCTTATTTCAGACTTTAAAACAGTGGATATAAGAAATTAAATGTGGAAGATTTATTGAGCGTTCCCAGAAAGGCTTGTTCTCAAAAGTGTTTGACTAAATATACATTGTAATTTTACAATCTTATTTGAGCCCATAAATTTTAAATACAACAAGATACATAATAAGAATGAAAAGTTTAATCTATTCAAATAAATATTAGGAATTTGATGATCATTTGATATAAGTTTTACATTTTCAAACAAATGGTTACATGATTATTCAAAAATTTGGATGAAAGCTTGATGCTCATAAATTCTAGATAACCTGTAAAGATTTAGCTGTAAGTTTCTGAGAAAATTTTTGTAAAGAAAGTTTCATCTTCTTTATCTTTGAAATTGAGCTTTTCTCTTATAACTATGGACAACTTAATCCTTAATAATTTGTATTTTCACTTCCATAAAACCAAAAATGAGTTAAGATGAAATTATATTTGCCTAAATGAAAATAATTTATTAACTTTTTGACGGTTTTACATGATAAATTTTGTATGAAAAAAAAATTTGTTTATACAAATATGTAGTATAAGTTTCTTTAATTTATTTGCAATTCATACCACATTTATATACATCATTGTATCACTCTCTTTTATAATAATAATAATAAAATATATGTATGTATGTATGTATATATATATATATATATATATATATATATATATATATATATATATATATATATATATATATATATATATATATATATATATATATATATATATACAAAAGAGAGAGAGGAGAAACTATCTTTTACTTTATATAAACAAATAAAATATAATAAATAATATAATAAATATTACACAATAATCGAAGGCTTTTATATTTTGAAAATATGTTTTGCAAAACATTTCTCATAAGTCCCCGAATATTAGTTAATAACTCTATAAATCAATGAATATGCAATATTTATAACTTTCGATGATGCGCTTTTATAAATTTATCCTGGATATATACATCATTTATCTAAATTACATTTACATTATATAACAAGCTTTACAATAATTGGAAAGTATTATCTGCATTTATCTTTCTTACTCGTGAATTAAGGCTATACTGTGATCGTTTGAAAAATCAAGTGCACCCTAATTATTTTATTACCTTAAGGATCTTAATAAATACAGTTATTGTCTGTCAATAAATCAAGGAATCAACATACTAAAATATGTCATTTGACAAGCATCCCAAATGTAATTTACTAAGTTCACCTACAATAAATTCTCAATCATTTTATTTTGATCTGTAAAAGTATTTCACACTTTCAGCTATTTATATAATGTCAAGTAATAAATATTAAATATATTTTACAAGATTTTCATTTATAATTTGAAATATATTCTGCAATCTATAGTAATTTTTATTTAAAACATTAACGTGTGTTCAATGATTCCATAAATATCGTGACTGATATATTTCTTGAGATAACGTGCCTTCTAAAAATTTGAATAAATAATAGAAAAAATGTTCTAACAGACTATCCTGTCTGCTGGTTACAAACCATTGGACACTATGTATAGATTTTATTTTTTATTTTATAAACTATACATGTAAAAAAATTTCGTCAAATGTTAACATATTTTCAAGTAATATAAATTTTAATTGTAAATAATTCAAATTATTTTTCTGATTTAAATAAAAGTGTACTAATTATTTTGCTTTCAAATTTACAGTTTTGAAGACAAATATTACCCAAAAGTTACTATTTATATTTTCATAATAATTATAGTTATTACATTTTCAAAGTATTCACATAAGAATTACATAGTTTTGAACAGAATAGCAATCTTCATATTACATATTCGAGGAATATAACTTTAAATTATGGTAGAAATTCATCTTATTAAATGTAAAAATAAATTTAGAAAACTTCTTAAATTTACCAAAATTTGGTAACTTGAGACAGAAAATTACCTTACAATATTTTCGCATCTTTCTATACATATATTAATTACTCAAAAATTTACGAGCAATGAAAGTTTGATATTTATTTCTTATGAAAAATACTAGCTCAAAAGAGCACACAAATCATAGCACTATTTTCCTGTTAATGAAAGGAGAAATAGATTGATCAAGTATTCGAACCAGTTAAAGTAACTTTCACTACATAAATTTACAATTATAAACAAATATAAATTTATATACATATTTACAAGTATAATGTTATGATTTATCCGTAAAAATTTAATCAATAATTTATTCCCTCAACTCTTAGTGGCCCTATATTTTATCTCAATTGCTTTTTTATACTGTTTCTTTTTCACTATATCAATAATTTATTCAAAAGTAACACCTAACAATATGATGTTTGAACATAATTTCCATACCCACGTAAGAAAATTGATTCACTACTGTAAAATAACATTAGAATCGTAAGGTAAATTTTTTTTCATAACATTAAATTTTTACACGTAATGAAGCAAGAATATAATGTTCTTTAATTAAATTATAAAACTGCAATATTTGTGAAAAATGAAATTAGATATGAAAAATAATTTAAATTGTTTGACACTTAGTTGTTGGCCTAGTAGTCAAACAGTAGTGGGAAATATTAGTCTGTATTCATGGGGATAAAAGAGACATATTCGAGGGAAACAATCCGGGTAATACAAAAGTACGCATCCTAAACTAAGTTCATATGGAAGAGAAAAGTGTAACAACCATTTCAAAGTGTTCAGCACGCCTGGGATCATAAATATTGCTCCAAAAAGGGAATTTTTTTCCCTATTCCACAGTTAGATCAGATTTAAGGGCTCAAAACATGCTCACTATTGTGCAGTTTTTCACAAACACTTATTCAATATTATAACATTTCTTTTTAAATGAAAATTGTCATTTAACTAAATTTGAAAAGCAGCATTAAATTGCAAAAATACAAAAATTTATAGAATAATGAAAATAAAACTGTACTTTTTCAAATAAATTTAAAAAAATTAATAGCTTTATAATATTCATAATTTGAAATAACTGTTTATAATTAGGATACTTCCATTTTCGACATGATGTTACAAGTTTTATTGCAGATTCTTTGCATCACAAGCAAACTAAAATATTTCTTCACTACATTCGTTTGAAAAAAGCGTGCTAGAGTCAGTATTAAATCTTTAATATGCAAATTACATTCGTACATCAATAATAAAAGCAATTTATTCAACGAAGTACTTTCATCTTTAGAATAGATTAAGCATTTATTTATAAAATTACTATATATTTTATTTGTAAATCAATTTGAATAAAGGGCTTTACTTAAAGATTTTTTTACTTGTTTCTCATTTTATGATACTTCGGTAAATATAAGACAGACGGTGGACTAAAGAAGAAGATTTTATGCTGCAACCCTTAAAATAAAATTTTTACTTAATTGAAAAAAGATAAATTTTAAATCTTCTGTAGTTCATGTTTCGTTTAAATAACAGTTGTGAGGAGATAAATAGATTCTTTGTAATTGGTGAACATTTTAAGTATTTCTTTAATTTGTAAATTATTTTTAAGTACTTCTTATCAATTTATAATTCAGAAATTTTGAAAAACATTTCCATTTCGCTCATTTTGACCTTTTTCATTCTGCTCTCTTGACATTTTTATATTGCTTTTTTTTTTACCTTACATCTTGATCATTTATCACAGGACGATTTTCGGGCTCTTCAAGTGGTTCAGGATGCTCTTTATTTTATAAAAACGTTTGAAATTAATTGGGCTCTTTTCCATGAGGATATTTTTTTTTCATAAAATATAGTTGAATTTTATTCTCAAAAGCTGCCTTTTAATGCAATTTTTAAACTTTTCTTTATTAATAAACTAAAAGATCTATTATATTTTAAAGTGCATAAATATCATTTGTATTACAATGTTTCCATATTAATGGGAACACTATATTGTTAAGTAAAAACAATTGGTAATATTTTGCTGAGAATAAATATCAAGTGAAACTGAAGACTTTGCTTTTCTCTTAAAATAACTCCCGGTGAAGTTAATTTGCAGTTTTACCACTCTATCAAATTCTGATATTGTTATATTTTTTGTGGTTTAATTGAATTAATTCTTGGAGATTAAATCTTCCAGATTTCTACACTGAAGCACAAATCCAAACGAGTTTTTTTACTCGTCGTATCTTGTATTTCCGATAGATTTTCTTTTTTTCCCTAACTGTCTTCAATTGCAAAAATTTTGCTTGGATTTTCTAAAATTCATATAAGTGATCAATTTAACGTCATTATCTTTCAAATGCAAATTTATTCATTTTACATGAATTACAAATCACTTCAATATTATAAAAATATTAAGTTTTCACAATCTCGTTATGTCTTATGTACATAACCTAAGATTAATATCAATATTTGAGGAAAGCATAACTTAGGCTCTCTTAAGCTGAAAAAGTAATGTATCTACACACTCTAAATTCTTCGAGATGTAGCTAATTTTAAGGTTAATTTTAAAACTATAAAAATATAAAAAATATTTGTCCTCATTAACAGTTTGAACTGGATGGTAGAGCTACTTAAACTCTTTAGATTAATATAAATTTTTTAGTCAGTCTTGCTGTAGAGTACTAATTTTCTAATAAAAAAATTGGAAATTCCCTTAATTGAAAGATGCGCATTTTTTTTGTAATTTTCTATGTTTAATAAATTAAATAATGCTACGTTTCATGATTAAAAACAGTAAACGAAACTCAGTGTAACACAATAGTTTACTCAATCACATCTTTTCTTCTCATTCAATGCAAAATTTAAATAATTTTAGATTTGATTTTGATTCTGTTAATACATAATAAATTATTTATGTTTTTTAAAATAAGATTTTGACATTTGACACACAAGTATATTAAGTTTACATATTTCCTTCTTCTGAATTTCTAAATATTTTAAGAGATGGAATGGTTACATATTTTACATGCATGTAATTTTAAACTCTCTTCATTCAATTATCAAAAAAAGATTGGAGTGAGAATTTATGACATTAACATTTTTTCTTAATAATGACAAATTTTGAAATTTTGTAATAAATTCTTTTCTATGAATTCAATTTCTTGTAGGAATAGTTCATTTCTTTTGAAACAGTAAAAAATGAAAAATTATTCTGATTACTATGGAAGTCAATCATTAAGACATAGTGTGAAATGTCTTTTCATATTCAGTCATAAGATGGTTATGATTAGTTTTAATTAATCACACATTCCTGAATTAATTATCAATAAAATGATCCCTTACAGTTAATTTTTTTATTAAAATTAGAATTTATTTACTTTCCGTAAGGCTTCTTTCCAAAATATGCTTCTCACAGAAGTTAGTTATAAACCTAAGAAGTTATCATCATTGAGTCAATGATGAAACTCAAAATTAGTTTTAAGATTAATTTTTAGAAACTAATTACTTTTTTGTGAAAAAATAGTGGAAATAACATTTTCAAAGGGTATTACGGAATATTCATTTAGAAATTCATTTTTAATACTTGTAGGATCAAGGATCACATTTCCAATAACAACTACCTGGTTTTTAAATAATCATTTTTTCGTTATATCCCTCTCAAAAATTGATTTCCTTTTCACAATCGTTTTTATCGGTAAAGAGCACCTTTATGAAATTTTTCCTTAATCGAATATGCTTGAATTATAGTTTTCAAACATATCTTCTATTATTAAGTACGTTAGAGATTTTGTATTCAGAGTTGTAATTAGCTCATCAATTTTAGTTACTTTTCTAATAATTCAATATCCTTAAGAGGCTGTCTCATTTTTAATTTCTCTATATTTTTTAATCTTGTATTTTATTTATATATTAGATATAAATTCACTTAATATTTTAATTTAAAATGATATGTATTCAATTTGAAATATTCAAGTGAAGAGTTAAATAATTGCTTGTTTTATTTTAACAGTATTGGCAAAGACGTTATACATGAGACAAATATTTTTGAAATTAAGATACCTCTTCAACGAACTATTATTTAAAGGTGAATAACAAGAATGAATTCTGAGTATAGCACAAAGGTGAACAGAAGTGACTTCATAGGTCCTACTTTGAAATCTGTGAATGGATTTCAACAAGTACTAATGTATGAAAAATAAAGAAACATAGAAAACTTACACCACGTGGTTCCACGAGAAATATGTCAGCTAGAAATAATTAATTAGTTTACATAACAATCACGAGAGAATATGCAATAAGTAACTGCAAGAACTTTCTTGTTTATTTACTGCAAAATATTTTCTTAAAAAATAATATATTCTTAAGAGCTTATGGAAAACATATTCTAATTATTTTAGCCCGGAAACACACGTTCCTCACCGAAATGCACCACATAACCAGTCTTTCTCTCTATTCGAAAGTCAATTACTCTCTCATATAGTGAATATCTGGAGAACCCAAGAAAATGTTTGTAGGTTAGTGGACGGAAGACTGTAAATTTTCTATGCGCAAGGTCACAATTCAAAAGGACTTTATTGTAATTGCTCTTCAGATATCCTAAGAAGACAGGAAGAATCGTTCGTTCTAAAAATCTTGGTTTTTAAATTAATAAGTTGTTTTCCTATTTGTATTCATTAATTAGCTAATGTCAATTAGAAAATCTAATCTTGTATTTTATTACTATGTGTTCATCTGCTGTAAATAGTTATACGCTATCTCTGCGTACAGCTTTTTGTTCCTTCATAAGAAGCTTTACCACCTACCTATAATGACTGAATAATGTTTGAATTTTAAAAATAGCATTTTTACTTATAGCCTACTTTGAATATTTTTAAAAGGGATTTAAACTTATTATGGATTACTTAAAGGAAACGCAAGCTCCAAACTTAACTGAAAAATAACTTAGAAAAGTAATCACACAAAAAATTGTACCCTTAAAAAGTAATTGTCATCAGGTGATATTAAGTGGTAAAAAATTCAACCTTCAAAGGTTCCCAAATGTATATTGAAATGATATTATCATTTTATACGTAAAGGTAGTGATGAAACATTGAAGAGACAAGCTGTGGAGGTACTACTATGGTATTATATAGAATCAGACTTGAAAGAAAAATTGATGTAGTATTTTTAGACAGTTGTTCGAATGAGGTGTGTATCTACAATTGCTATAATATTTTAATAAATATTATTTTAAAAATATTATAATAATTTGTTAAATAACGTTTACTTACCATTAAAGGGCCGTTCTTTATCCCTCAACTCAATAATATACAATCGCAAACTACAAAATTCACATTAGAATGATTTTCTAACAATGAGTTGCATAATATTGAGTGGCCATCCTGTAACCATCGACTGAATCTAACCATTCTCAGACCCTCACAAAATCCTATACTGTAACCTCAATGTGGTGTGAGGGTGTATACAGGTAGCACAGGTGATGTACGTCTGGAACCTAAACTTGGTTTAGGTTCCTGGTAGGGTAACCCATGGCGAGAAGGCTGTGGTAATACACCTGGCTAATACAGAAAGGTAACCCAATCCAAGGTGTTAGGCTCCATGCTGATGGATGAATGGCACCAAGGTTATGGTGTCGCTAACAAGCCCCTCGAGGAACCAGGTAAACCTCGTTGTATGTTTGCCTTCCACCTGTACAGGGAAGCTATGCAGGTGGTTACTTTATATTTCCTCCCAGTTTTTAGGTCACTTATGAATGACAAAGATAAAAAATAAAAATGATAAAAAAGGATTGGATAAATCACCTGGTGTTATCCAATCAGACGGTGAAACGGTTCCTAAGGAACAGAATCCCGGCAAAAAGGAGAGCACTGGCATTCTGACTGCTGGAGGAAGTGGAGTTACCACAAGGAAACACACCGACACCACGGTTGGAGAACCAGGAGTTCTCATAAAAACACAAAGACGCAATCTAAGGCGTGGCAATAAAGCAAGGAAGCAGGTGGAGACTGTCCAGAAGGTGGGTGGCACCAAAAGACTTAGGTCTGAGGTGTCAACTCCTTCTCTGAGTAACACTGCCTCCTAAAATCTCAGGGATGATAATCAACCTGGGACTTTTGCTCAGGCTGTTAAAAGCCATAATGCAGTTATTGTGAAGGATGGTTTTCCAACCATCAAACTCAACAAGGAAGATGTTGACTCCATACAGCTGGAAATTCTGACCAGGACAGATGAGGTCCCCATAGGAAATCATCTGCCTAGGGTTCAAGGCTTCAGCTTAGTGTATGGGGCACTAATTCTCCTATGTGATGAACTTGAAACTGTGGAATGGATTAAAAAGTCCTTCCATGGTAACAAGAGTCTGTTTGGTGGTGAGGGGCTCAGTGTTCTGGATCCCAGTGATCTACCTAAACCGGTAAAGGTGGCCTTTAAGACAAGGGACACCCATACCAAGGATCCTGCCGTCTTTCTGAAACGGCTAAATTGACTCAACCCGGAATTGAAGTTTTTAAAATGGCGTACTCTGCAAAAATTTGTAGAGACACATTCTATTAGATTCGAGGTTGATATGGAAGCCTCAGAAGCCATTAAAAAGGCAAATTATGGTGTCTATACTGGTTTGGATTGGGGAACCTTCAAAATTCTCCAGGACCCAAACTAGAAGGATGTGCAGAACATAGAATAGATGGAAGTTGTACAAGAAGGTGCAAATTCCTCTCAAGTAAGTAAATCCTCTCCTACTTCTAGAAAGGAAAGTGAATTACCTAACATTGAAGAACTGGATTTAGATTCTGGTTCTCATATAACCCTGCAACCTAGCTCTCCTCTATCTGAGAGTGAGACAGAAAAGTTTCTGCAGGAAACTCAAGTAATTAAGTCCCCTACTTACGAAGACTTGGGAAGCACTGCTTCTTCTTAGCTTGTTTTGGTGCCACAGTGGTAAGTATCATCAGAGTAGCACAGATCAACCTTCATCATAGTCGATGAGCTTCAGCTATTCTTAGCAAGAAGATGACTAATGGGGAGGTTGAAATTGTTTTAATTCAAGAGCCATGGACTTGCAATGGTTCTGTTTTGGGCCTACATGTTCAGGGTTTTAACATATTTTATGATAAATGTAGTTTGAGACCAAGAGCATGTATTGCTATAAGCAAAAAATTAAATGACCTCATTCTGGTTAATTACCTAAATGGGGATAATGTTGCTGTAAAATCATCCTGCTTATTGCAAGGAATCAAAGATGAAATCATCTTTATGCCTCATTATCTTCCTTTCGAAGATAAAGACACATTTAATGTGCAAATTGCCAGTCTACTAGATTATAAAAATTTGAGTAAGAAAATCATCATAGGATATGATGCAAATGCTCACCAGACTGTGTGGGGAAGTAGTGATTGCAACAGACGTGGTGAGGATCTTTTAGAATACATTTTTTACTGTAATCTATTTTTAATAGAGGTAATGAACCCACCTTTATTACTATAAAGAGAGGAGAAGTCATTGACATCACTTTATGTATTAGTAAGTGTGCTGACTTTATTAAAGATCCGAAATTGTCTGATGAAATAAGCTTATCTGACCACCAATACATTGGCTTTTCTGTTTTAGGAGCAAATAGACTAAAGGTGGTAGGTAGGATCCCAATAAATACCAACTGCGGTTCCTATAAAAAAGATCTAGAAGATCTCCTCAAGGAATGTGACTTCGGTAAATTATCTTCGGCAGCAGATTTTGAGTTTGCCGTTGATTACATGCAACATGCCATTCTCCAAGCATACTATCAAAATTATGATGTCAGCAATACTTGCTCTCCAAGGCTAGTTCCTTGGTGGTCTAAAGAGTGAAGTAAACTGCGAATATAATGTGGAAAGCTCTTTAATAGAGCCTAAAAGGATGGTGAGTAGCAGAAATATAAATTGGCACTTACCACTTATAATAAATCTATCACGAATTCTAAAAAGAATTCTTTGAGAAATTACTGCACTGACATTAAAACTGTGTCTGCTACTGCAAGACTCGTTAAAATAATGTCTAAAGACAGGAACTGCTGTCTAAACACTCTTAAATTGCCAAATGGTAAGTTTTCAGAATTTAGGTGAGAGACACTGGGTGAACTGATCAGAGTTCTCCCTCCAGGTTCCAACGAAATAAATGAAACTTCTAATTTTACTCTCTCTACATCAAATTGTGGTAGAAGTAAATGGGATGTTGCCAAAAAAATCATAGCTTCTGATCGAACAAAATGGGCAATAATGTCCTTTAAACCTTTTACATCACCAGGAATGGATGGATTTGTACCGGTTCTACTTATTGAGGGAGTCCAGTGCATTGCTCCAATTCACTGTAGAATTTTTAGGGCAAGTATAGCTTTAGGGCATATACTTATTGCTTGGAGGCATACAAAAATGATTTTTATTCCTAAAACAGAGAAACATAATTACTATGAAGCTAAATCTTTTAGACCTATCAGCTTAACATCTTTTCTTCTAAAGGCAATTGAAAAGCTGATAGATATATTAGAGAAGTCCATTTAGTGGAAAAACCACTTTAATAATTTAAACAACTTTCACAAAAATAGTTTTTATTCCTAAAACAGAGAAAGATAATTACTATGAAGCTAAATCTTTTAGACCTATCAGCTTAAGGCTCTTCCAGACCTACGTGAGAACTTCTGTTGTCTTGTCGCCCCATCTGGTGTTAGTTCTCAAAGCTTGTAGAGGGGAGTATCCCAAACATTATTATTGGTTGAAATTGCTTGTCAATCAATCCTTCGAAGTTAGGGAGTCTGCCAGAATTGGCGCGTTATATCGTGAAAAATTAAAGTACTAACGCCATAAAAACAGCCAAAAAGAAAGTTTTAAATTTGCTCCTAACAGGTGTTTACCTCAAATTACCCTCAGGGTTCTTAGAATAGGGGTGGGGGAAAGTGGGTCAGTACAAATGCTCAAGGAACTGACACCGGAATTACATTTTGCTGTCTTATGGAAAATGAGCTATCAGTGATTCTAAAGAAAATATTATTTATTTATATTTAAGAGTTCGGTTTTTATTATTCGCACTAAAATATATGAAGACAAATTGGAAATGTTGAGTGATTTTACAGTTACTAATTAAATTGTCAAAAATGATTATCAGAATTCAAATAAAACCTAAAATACTATATGAATGATTAAAAACATATTTTTTTAAGTGCCTTGGTTTAATTTGATTTTATGAGACTTGATCCGTTGACTTAAGATGGTTTTGAATATGAATGCAACAAATAATTAAAAACTATTATTTTCAAAACTAACTCAATATAAAAATATTTAATTTTTTTCAAGTTTTTTTTAAACTAATACACACACACACACACATATATATATATTCTAATTATATAAAAATAGATGAAATGATTATATAAATAATTACAGTTACATTTTTATGAAAATAACGTTATGATTTTCTATCTATCTATCTATATAATCATATCGTAATTTTCATAAAAATATTGTAACTGTAATTATTTATATAATAATCATTACATCTATTTTATATAATTAGAATTACTTAGAGCTTGAAAGAGAGATTCATCTCTTATCTTTCATCTCACAAGTCCCTAACTTTATTCCTCTATATAAATAAAATTAACTAAGTTTTAATTAGAAGTACACGTTTTATAAAAACTTGATATTCTGGTGTAAAATGTGTTGTGAAATTTACTTTAATTCTGAAGATTTTAAAACTCTTCAGCTATTTTATTAGATATTTTCCCCTGGCTTGATAAAAACAAAATTAGATTAGCACTAAATATGCCTTGTAAAAACACACAGGTAAATTAGATTAAAATAAGTTTAGAGTAAAATTGTGAGAAATATAAATTAGGTTTATATTTGTCAACGAATAATCAAATGCAAATGCAACTTATAGCATACGAGAAAAATATAATTTCATTGTAATACGAGTAAAATATAATACAATTTCATGAGCATATGGGAAATTTAGTTAATACCTTGAAATAAGTATGAGGTAAAATAGTAATTAAAATAAACCTGTTAATAATGTAAAGAAATGCTTGAGCAATTCACATTTCATGAAGGAAAAACAAAAACTATATATATATATATACACACACACACACACACAAACACTCTATATACAAACATAAACATACAAATTCGTATAGTTAAACTTTTATTTTTTTGGATTTTAATTTTTCAGCTTTTTTTTTTCTTTTCTTTTCTTTTTTTTTTCTTGCTCCTCAATTATGTAAGTTGGATTTCTTATCTCCATTGATCTAGGATAACGTGGATCGATTAGTTCTGGCAAAAGACAGTCAAAATAAAAATCATTTAATTTAGTTTTCATTTGTGTTTCCCAAAATACATCATCTCTAAAAACTGTTTGACGACGGTATTGTACTGCGTATCCCATCTTAGTGACAACAAGGTGATTGATGATTTAATTATTGTTGTAGCCATACAGAGAAAGAAAGTCGTTCAATCACACTATTTCTAGACTAGTCACTTTGAGCATATCTAATTGATTCTCAATCTCCTTCCTGATATTCTCTCTCAAGCATTTCTACTCGAACATCAATACTATAACTTCAGGTACATATTTTATATCACCTTAAGTGCTACAGGATATTTATTCATTCTTTTGATATTTTATTACATTTATTCCTTTTGTGTCAAAAATAATGTCGTTTACGTTGCGAAGGACAATATTCTTCTCAAATAAATTTCGTGAGCATAAAATGATCCACCTAAGAGCATTGATGTCATCTGTATTGTAGTGTGTTGTAATGTATTGTTATCGTTCATTTGGTTATTGAAATGCTTTTATATTTTTCCGCTGAAGTTATACTACAAACCCAATTTTTTTTTCAAAGATACATATAATTTTTCAAATTTAAAGTGTTTAATTTCTTATCACACGCAATATGCTGGTATTGTATGCGTATTAATCATACCTTATAATGTATTTTTTTTTCATGAAATAAGTGGAAAATAAAATTAAATGTCCAAATGTTTGTAAAGGTAAAAACTCAATAATTTTGGAAAATGATTAAAAATCAAATTTAAATATTTGTCTCACTATTATTCTAATAAACTTATCGTTCTTATTATTAGATATTTTATTTTATAAGAAATATGTATATGTATATATATATATGTATATATATATATATGTATGTATATATGTATATATATTTATGTATATATATATATGTATATATATATATATATATATATATGTGTGTGTGTGTGTGTGTATGTATGTATGTATATATGTATGTATATGCATATATATGTATATGTATGTGTGTGTGTCTATTGTAAAATGTATTTTTTTACATCTTCACACATATAGTAGTTTAAATTTTTAATACATAGTTAGTCTTATTTCAAAATCGTAGTATATAATATAATTGAACAAGGTAACACAAAACAGTTTATAATATTTCATTTTGAAAATTTACTTAAAAGAAAATAATCAAAGTTGATTTAAAAGTACATATCATAGCTACTTTTCCAACGCTAATAAACAGAAATCTAACATGCATTATTTACAGATGCCTTTTCTATTTCATGAGTGAGAAAAGCTAATTCGTCTTGCTAGATTTGGAATTGTTTGCCAACCACTGGGTAAATCAGCGGCAATCATATGGGGAGAAGTTTTTCTCAGAAATACCTCCTTCTTTAGGTTACCGTAGTGAAGAAGAAAACTCAGCCAAGTTTGGCTTTAAAAATTTTCCAGTTTCATAGGTGGCGTTGTGTACAGAGGTGGATTTTCAGAAATAAGAATGAGTTTGATTTGTAATCAAAATTCGTATCAAAATATTAATGCAATCAAAAATATTTTAGCTTAAAAAAAACAAAAATGTTCATTTTGTAACTGTACGGAGAAAAAAATGAAATATCTTTAAACCAAATTTTGTACAACCTCAATGAAATTTGAATTTGGTTAAAATTTACTTGGATGGAAATATTTTAACATTTTAAAAATATTTGAAAAAATTTTAAACGCTAAAAATGGACGTCGAAGTGACAGTAGCTCTGTTTTTTGTAATTTGCAAAAGACCGGAAGTTTCTATCTTGAAAATAGCACTTGTGGAACATTAAAATATTATCCATAGGATTAACATAGCATTCGATTTTTCCCAACGGAAGTCTAGCAGGGCCTTAACATCTTTTCTTGTAAAGGCAATTGAAAAGCTGATAGATATATTAGAGAATTCCATTTAGTAGAAAAACCACTTTCCGACTCTCAATATGAATATCAACCTGGTAGATACACTGACAGTGCCCTCTACAACCTATACTTTATTTTGGAGAAGAACTTTAAGGCTAAGGAACTTGCTTTAGCTGTTTTCTTAGATACTGAAAGTGCCTTTGATAAGGTACCCATTGAAACTATTTTAAAATCCCTTGCTACAAAGGGAGTTAATGACACAATCTGTTCTTGGATAAAAAATCTGCTCAATAACAGATTTGCCAGTTCCTCATTTTTAGGTGAAAACATGATGATCCAAGCCAAAGTTATTTTTCCACAGGGAGGGGTTCTTTCCTCCATCTTATGGTGCTGTGTTGTAGATTCCTTTCTAGAGATGTTAAAAAATACCAGGCATAACCACCATTGGATATGCAGATGATTTAATTATAATCGTCAGAGGTAAGTTTGGTGAAACAATCTCTAGCATCATGTCCAACACCCTCAAACAAGTTGAGACTTGGTATAAAAAAGAAGGCCTTTCTATAAATCCTCAAAAAACCATTATGGTAGCCTTCACAAAGAAAAATAATCTTAATCTGTGAAATATAACTTTTTTTGGTCAAGAGGTAACTTGCTCCAAAGAAGTTAAATTCATAGGAGTATTTTTGACATGAACTTAAGTTGGAACAAGCACTTCAATTTTTGCATTGAAAGAGCAAAAAAAGGTTTCTGGTCATGTAGAAATGCATTTGGAAGAACTTGGGGCTTAAATCCTAAAGTTATTCATTCGATTTACACTATGATCATTTGTCCCATTATTACCTATGGCTCAGTGGTCTGGTGGCCTAGAATCAAAAATGAAACTGCTAAAGCAGAATTAACAAAATTAAAAAGGATGCTTTTGTGTAGCTATCTCTGGGTGTGTACGAACAACTATCACATCTATACTGGAGCTTCTGCTTGGTATGCATCCCCTTTATATGCGTATTGAAACAGAAGCAATACTTATCATGAAGAGCCTTATGAATACAGATCAGTGGAAGGACTACTCTAGGTTTTTATCCTGGGGAAACCTCAATGCTGACGTAACTAGTCATCCTTTTATAAGTAAGCCTACTGCTTACACGATTGTTAAGTTTGCTTTTGATAAGCCTTATACAATCAAATTTCCCTTGAGAGAAGACTGGAATAATGTCGCCATTAGTGAAAGCTGTATTTACTGGTATACTGATGGCTCAAAAATGAATTCCAACACTGGGGCTGGTATTTGTTGTCCTGCTGATGGCACAAAGCTATCATTCCCCTTTGGTAAATACACAACTGTATTCCAAGCAGAAGTCTTTGCTATTTTCATGTGTAGTAGAATATGCTTGGACAGAAACTATTCTTATAAAAGAATAATTATCTCTTCTGACAGTCAAGCTGCATTACTAGCTCTACAGAAGTCTACTGTGACTTCTGTTCTTATCTGGGAATGTTATCTCACTCTGTGTAAATTAACTAATAATAACCACATCGTTTTAATGTGGGTGCTTGGGCATTCTGGTGTTCCTGGCAATGAATTAGTTGATGAGCTGGCAAGGACTGGATCAACAATCGACTTTTTTGGTCCTGAACCAGTGCTAGGTATTTGTAAAGATTTGGTCAGAAAAAATGTCTTTGATGTTTTCAGAAAACAACAGTTTATGAATTGGTACAATGCCAATGATCAAAGACAAGCAAGGCTATTAAATAGTACGTGCGCTAGTAAAAGGCAAAAAGAATTATTAAAGCTCAATAGAAGCAGTCTAAGGAAAGCAGTGGGACTACTTACAGCCACCTTAAAAGACATCTCACCATAATGGGAGTCTCAAATGATCCCACTTGCAGAGATTGTCATTATATAGAAGAAACTTCAATTCACATCTTATGTGAATGTGAAACCTTTTCGGCACATAGATTTGAACCCCACATTATGTTTCCTCTGTATGACTATCGCTCACAAAGATGTACTTTACATACAATGCAATTTTTTCGCTTTTACTTTTGAATTTATCATATCTATACTAACTTTTTTAAATACATAATGCCCCTATAATATTAAATACGGGTGTTTTTCTGTGATTTTTTGTGCTTTAATAAAAATAAAAATAATTCATTAAAAATTTTAACAGTTTATGTTGAATTCTACATTAAAATTTCCTGTAAAGCTTCTTCGAAATCACTATTTAAAACTTTCATGGAATTTCAGCATCATCTTACTTTAACTTCCTTCAGGAATGAATATTTTTTATGCATTTTACTAATACGAATTGAATTAAAAAAGTAATGTAAATTACTTGAAAAAAACTCAATTTACATGGAAAGGAAAAATAAATGCAACTGAATTTTGAAAATATAAAAGAAAAATAGTCTGAATATTACTTGTAGCTGTATGCCTAATACAAAGTTTCTGCTGTAAAATTATTCAGAGAATAATTTGCTTTTTTGGTTTAGAAAGTAATTTTGTCTTTAAAAATACTTTTTTTCTCTCTAAAATATCATGTTTTTAATATAGGATTTAAAAACCAATGCTTAAAAAATCAATATCAATATGCTTCAAAAACAAACATTTTCAAGAGGTTTGACTATTCACTAATTTAAAATCTAATTATGTTAAGCAACTCTTTAGATGATAACTTTTACTTAAGTTTCCTGAGTTTAATCTGCTTGATGGAATACAACACTCAAACGCTTATTTCTTTAGCCTTCACATTTTTATTTGATTAAGAAAGAAACTTTTAGAGTGTCTTCCAGTTAACGTATTTTACATATGAAAGCAAATTTATGTTTTATTTTTATTTCATGGGTTAAATACATCGCAGTTTAGCTTTAATGAAATTAATGTGTGAGAAACTAAATAATAAAATAAATATTAATAAAATATTTAGTTTCAAGCTTTTATTTTGATTATTAGCATGAAAGATTTACACTTTAAAGAAAAATGAAATTTTGTAACAGCAAATATGCTGGTTAATATATTATAGCTGAAGCACATATTTTTTCTTGCATTAAAGTCAAATTAAATGTGCTAGACGGATTCGATTCCAACGAAATTCAATTATATACTAGCATTTATAAACAATAAATATATAAAAAATTAATGAAGCATTATTTTATTGAAAAAATATTAATAAAAATTTCACATCATATATTTCCAAATTATAACCAACTCTAAATTCTGTGTTAAAGACGATTCAGCAAGGGACTTTTTTTTTCAAATAATTTGACATTTTCATATATGCTGTCGTGAGCTTGAAGAAGGTTGGTTCTTCATTATTTCGGAGTACATACAAAGAAGAGGTTACCGAGAACTGACTATTAATCCCCAGTGATATCATTTAACATGGATATGATAGTGACAATGATCCATTTTACGTGCTAAAACCATGATTAATAAACGTAAGAAATCTTCGGTTAAGTAGGGATAGAACTCACCACCTTCGGGTTATGAAAACGATTCCCTTCCCAAACAGAACATCAATAGATGTTTCATTACAACAGATTTTATATTTTTTCATTTTAATTTTAATAAATGTTCCTATTAATTCGTAAATTTTACACATATCAATAATTACGCAATTGTTTATTCGTGCCATTAAACATAAAATAATTTATAAATTTCATCATTTATAAAATAATAAAACGTATTTATAAAATCAATCCCAATAAACCAAATTAATTTAGAATTTTAAACAGCATGCACTGGAAATTAAGTATCTCAACAATCTTCACCATTTGCAACAACAGTATCGGGAAATATATGATCCCTGTAAATGCAAAGTTGACGAATTTTATAATATAAGCAATACTATTTAGAAGAGAATTATAAAAATGAGCTTCATTATTTATATAAATTCAATTTCCTTGGCGAAATCAGCAGGATAGATTAGTGTCCAGTATTGGAGTTAAGTTTAGTTTTGATAATATACTGAAAGAGTGAAATGTATTTAATATATATTTCACAAAAATTATTCAGAAAACTTCAAACGAGACACACAGAGAAATACAATCTATTAAGGTAAAAAAAAAAAAAACAGTTTCATCAATATATTTTGACATGTGACAGACACCAATGGATCATTTCTAATAGCCCAAGAAACCACATCTGGTGAAAAACAATCATCATCACTGTATGTTAACAGAATATGTAAAAAGGACAAATTATAGAATATATTGTAATAGTTTTTTACTTATATAATGAGTATAAAGCTATCAAAATAACAAATGTGTGTATTTTAATTCCAATCCCAACAAATGAAATAATTTCGTGATAGCATCTTACGTGGGTACACTTTGTTAAACAATTCTATGAATGAGAATATAAAATATCTGCTTCTGGATTATGAAATATTTAGTATTTGTTGACTGATTTTATACGGAATATAGTTTTAGATTCATATAATTTATGGCTTATATATATATATATATATATATATATATATATATATATATATATATATATATATATATATAAATTATATGAATCTAAAACTATATTCCCTATTAAATCATATACGGTATATATATATATATATATATATATATATATATATATATATATATATATATATATATATATGTATGTATATACACGAACTCCGAAGCTCGGTTACAATATATATATATATATATATATATATTGTAACCAAGCTTCGAAGTTCATGTCGATTGAGAGTTGAATAAAACCACCACTTAATGAACACAAGACTTTCATTTGCAAAAAATTACACTATGTATGAGAAATTCAAGCTGTAACAATCACAATTATACAGCTACAATTCATCAGATACGATAAGTAAAAGCTTCCAAACACAGGTCTCAAATACCTCAGAGAGAGAACAGCTTCTCTAGACTAGTAGTCACGACTAATCATCTTCACTTACTGACTGTCTTCACAAAACTGACTTGTCTTCTATGTCGGACTGCGGTATTTATACCTAACTTGGAGGAGAAATCTACCAGTTTCGCAAAGGTTCTGAAGCTCTCTTCTATGCTATCTCGCTAAATATTGGTCCTAGATCTTAGGTGATGGATGTTTCCAGAAGTATCTAATTCTTGCTAAGTCACCAAGAATCTCGCCAACTGTAGCCGAGTCACCAAGTTTTCTCGCCAAACCATTGCCAAGTCACCAAATCATTAGAAAATTCTCTTTTAACGTATAACACATCTAAATACCACACTTTTTTGTCCAAAATGTGAATATTTCCGATCTGTCTGAGATATTTTAAAACAAATACAATAATTATTTATAAATTTTATCACTGTCCCATTCTCAAGGACTGCACGTCCGGGGCAGAACAAACCACTGATAGGAGGCCAAATTTAATTTAAATAATTTTCAATTTAAGAGGATAAATAACACATTACATACACAAACAATTAAAAATACAAATACAAAAAAAGAGAAAATATTAAAATTATCTATACTATTTACAAAGAGAGTATGGTCTACTAATTTTTACTTTACATTACGATAAGGAGCTAATCTATCATTTCTACATTTGATTTTGAAGAAGATGATTTCTTTATATGAACCACGACGTCGTTCAGTATTTTTAGGACTGTGTAGGGATCTACCCAGTTGGCTTGCAACTTTGGAGAAAGTCCTTTACATCGAATCGGGTTTTACAACCAAACTTTGTCACTTTCCTGAAATTCATGTCCTGCTGCTCTTGTGTCATTCTTTCGGTTGTCAGGTTGATTCGGTCTCGAGTGAAGTTATGGACATCTTCAAGACGTGCCTGAAGGTCTCGAAGGTAATCCTTTGGCGATGAAGATGCACCTGGTGGACGACCAAACTGTAGAACACAAGGGAGACGAAGTTCGCGACTAAAGAGCATTTGTGATGGAGTATATCTGGTAGACTCATGGGCAGCACTGCGATATGCAAGCAGAAACAGCGGTAACTTCAAATCCCAATCTTGCTGATTTCTGGAAACAATAAGTGAGATATTATTCAAGATGGTTCGGTTAAACCTCTCTACCATGCCGTCCGATTGCGGGTGTAAGGTTGTGGTCTGCGTCTTGTCTATTCCGAGAATTTGACACATTCCTTTAAACACAGCAGATGTGAAATTCGCCCCTTGAACGGAATGAATTTGTAAGGGTGTGCCGAATCTGGAAAACCATTGCTGCACTAGATCCTCGGCAGCTGTAGTCACTTCTTGGTCGGAGATTGAAAACGCTTCAGGCCACTTAGTAATGTAGTCCATGACAACTAGGATGTATTTGTTGCCATTTGAAGATCGTGGTAAAGGACCCAAAATGTCCAATGGTATCCACTCAATAGGTGCTCCTACACTGTACCACTGCAAATTTCCTCGGCTACGTTTCTTTGGTACCTTACGTGCCGCACAGTCATCACAAGATTGGTACCATTTCACTACATCTTGTCTAGTTTTGATCCAATAGAAGCGTTCTCGAACTTTCTGTAGAATATTCATTACTCCGAAGTGGCCTCCAGTTGAGCTACTATACAATTCTTTCAAAACATCTAAAATTCTTGGTTTTGGAAGAACAATCTGCCATTTGAAATTACATCCATCATCGGACTCCCATTTCCTGTATAACACGCCATTTCTAATATGGAGTGAGTCTCAAAGTGCCCAATATTGCTTAGTAGCAGGACTTTAGATGCAGATATCCTGCCAACTTCGTCTCATACTGGAAGATTCTTTTAATTCAAAAATTGGATTTATACCTGGGTCTTCTTTTTGGGCTTCTCTAAGTACGTCATCACTCCACGGATCTGGTTTCGATGGCGGTGAAAGAGTAACTGGGCGCGTAGCGAAGAATTTACTAATTGATAGTTCTTCTCTATTCTAGAACAATATCGGCAGCTTCCATTACACGGTTACCTTGATAAAGTATTAGCATTTCCACGAAGAGTGCCTTTGCGATGACGTATTTCAAAATCTTGGATTGGTTGAATCCTTCCCTGCTGTGGCCGAAGATCATTTCCACCATCTCTTGTTTTTTGGTAGTCTCTTCGGACGTGTCCTACTACATCGCATGTCCAACACTGAATTTTCGTGTTTCTGGCCCCTTTACTCAATTTTAAGCTTTGGAATTTTCACCGCAGATCTTCAATTTGCCTTCTTAGATCGTAGTCTGTATCAGTATCAGAAACGGCTCTGACTGAGTGCCAGGCTTCACGCGCGGCCTGCTGGGCAGCCTCTATCTTATGTGTGTAGACTACAGCAGATCCGATATCTTTGGCATCGGCAAGTGTAAGTGTTTTCTGTATCTCCGGATCCCGCACACTATCGATAAAGTGGTGAAGAGCCAGATCTTGACGTGTCTCAGCTGTGCAGTCCGGAAATGCTAGAAGGGAAAGTCGCTGAATATCGGCAGCCAATTCTTGAGATTTTATCCGCTTTTTGATAGCGTGACTTTAACTGTAGTCTGCCATACTCTTTAGTGGACTTTTCTTCAAACCGCAGCTCAAGCGCACTCGATAGGGCTTGGAAATCGTGCCTCTTGTATTCTGGAAGCGTCTTGAGGATGTCGGCCGCGTCTCTTCTTAAAGAATCACCAGATGAAAAGCTTGGGCTCGGGGATTCCACTACCATCATAAACGGGGTCTTGTATACTTGCCAGGATGTTTTTCCATCGTATGTTGAGAATTTAATCATGGCTAGGGAAGACATAAATGTCACGTTGGTTTTCTAATGTCTGTTTGACATTTGCTTCTTCAAGCATTCAATCTCCTTATTCATTTTGTCTAATGCTTCTTCAACGCTTTCTACTGTCTTCAAAACTTTAGTTGCAACTAATATTACCTTATCTTCCATTGCATTCAACTTCTCCTGAATGATGTTGGAAAATTCATATTTAACACTTACAATGTCCTTCTTAAGTTTCTTTTTAAGCTCCTCCTGTCCAGATTTTTTCTCTTTCATCATCTCGGTTTTAATGTTGTTCTCATATTGTTCTTGTCCAGCTTTCATCTCTTGTTGTCTAGCTTTCATCTCCTCTTGTCCAACTTTCATTTCTTCTTGTCCAGCTTTCATCTATTCTTGTCTAGCTTTCTTCTCCTCCTGTTCAACTTTCTTCTCAGCCATCTGCTTCGCTAATTTTTCGAGAAGACTTTTCATTTAATGCATATTCGTTTTGCTTATGACAGGCTTCATCAACTCTTCAATCCCGCTTCTGACACCATTTGTACCGAGCTTCGGGATACGTGTCGAAAGAGAGTTGAATAAAACAGTCACTTAATGAACACAAGACTTATATTAGTAAACAATCTACTAGATATAAGAAATTCCATCTTTAACAATCACAATTATGCAGTTACAATTCGTCAGATACAATAAGTAAAAGCTTCCAATCACTGGTCTCAAATACCTCACACAGAGAACAGCTTCTTTAGAGTAGCAGTCACGACTAATCGTCTTTACTCAGTGACTGTCTTCACAAAACTGACTTGTCTTCTATTTCGGGCTGCGTTATTCATACCTGACTTGGCGGAGAAATCTACCAGTTTCACCAAGGCTCTGGAAGCTTCTAAGCTATCACGCTAAATATTGGTCCTATACCTTAGGTGATGGCTGTTTCCAGAAGTATCTATTGCTTGCCAAGTCACCAAGAATATCGCTAACTTTAGCCAAGTCACCAAGTTTTCTCTCCAAAACATCTCTAAGTCCCAAATCATTAGGAAACCCGCTTTTAACACGCCTAAATACCGCAATTCTTTGCCCAAAATGTGAGTATTTCCGACCTGTCTGAGATATTTTAAGATAAATACAATAATTATTTATAAATTTGTAACATTATATATATATATATGTGTGTGTGTGTGTGTGTGAGTGTGTGCGTGTGTGTGTGTGTGAGTGTGTGCGTGTGTGTGTGTGTGAGTGTGTGCGTGTGTGTGTGTGTGAGTGTGTGCGTGTGAGTGTGTGCGTGTGTGTGTGTGTGTTACGGTGAAACACCGAAATCTGGAGAATATCTGCTTTTATACACTAAAGGTGAATGTTGAACATGTCCGAGATTTATATATTTTTTTCTTAATTCAGTCGCGATAAATTTTTCGCCTTTCTTTTTGCGAGGAATAACTAAGAACTTAAAACACACAGTACTTTCAAAAGAGAAAGGAAAATTATAAAAATTAAAAACTTAATTATTTAGTCTATTCAAAATGAGATTTTTTTGAAAGATGCTACAGGTGGGGAGAAATCTTCATAGAGACCTTCATGTTTGAACTGTATTTCAATCCCACTCCAGTACTGTGAGATTTAAAATGACAAAATAAAGTAATACTAATAAAAATCTTACGTAATTATATACAGTATATTTTAAATGAGAAAATAAAATAATAGAGAGTGATAAAAAAACTTACTAAATTATGTTAGTCAAATCTTATTTATTGCAACAACCTTAACTATTATGACACTTTGAATTGCACAAGAAGCCTTTGCTTTTACATTTTATTTGTGAAACACTTCCTTTTGCAATGATAGCGTGTATAGTCTTACCCACCGCTTCTCGAATTAGCTGCAGCTGCTTCTCTCAAGACATTTCTTGAAAGGAAGTCTTATCTACAGAAAGAAGCTTTTCTCTGCAAATTTCGAACTGAATACGTGTGTGAAGCTGTTTGAGGGTACCATTTTCATTTGCAAGTTTATAGAAGTCTGAGTCTTCTATTCCAACAACAACCGCTAACACTTTTCGGTTATCTGTACGACCACCGTCGACATCAGGGACTCGTATTCGTACAGTATCACCAATTTGAGCAGAAGGAAATTGATTTTGTAAGGTTTGCAGCATTTTTGTTGCTTGCAGTTGAAGATTCTCTTTCGCATCCGCTCTTTTTATACAAATTAACTCGTGTTTTTCATTCAGAACTTGATGTGAAGACATGGTTGATTGTAAGTCTTCTTCAATATTTTTGTTTGGAATTTGATTTTCGGTTTGACCGCCACTCAAGTTTTTTTTCAGAAGTATTACCGGCTTCTTCAAGCTGTTCTTCGGTTTCAAAAGTATTGGCGATTTTTTGAAGTTGTTCCTCAGTTTCGATACTTGCTATTTGTTTGATAGGCAAAAAAGACGATGAATGTCTCTTTTCGCTTTAATACCAAACATGGCTTCATAAGGACTTTGGCGTAATCCTTCGTGGTATCTAGTGTTTTTGGCAAATTGAAAAATGGTTAATCCTTCTGACCATTTATTTGTATTGTTATCGTTCATCCATGCAGTTAGCATATTCTGTATATCCTGATTGGCCCTTTCAACTGAGCCTTTTGTTTGACTGTGACGAGGCTTTCCATGAACGATCTTAACATCTTTCCACATAGCGCATATTTTGGATGTGACTTGATTACTGAATTCTCTACCATTATCTGAATGCAATATTGCTGGAACACCAAATGTTAAAAATATTGGAATAACGTGATACGCTACTTCTTCAGCTTTCCTAGTTTTCAATGGTCGTAGCTGGAAAAACTTAGTTAAATGGTCTTGATAAACCATTATGAACTTATATTCACCATCTGAGTTTGACTGCAGATCTATCAGATCAACTTGACATCTTGAATTTAACTCAGAACTGCTCATTGGTTTCAAAGCAATACCTTCCTTAGCTACTCTGTGATTCATTTGACATTGTTTGCATAGGTTTAAATACAATATTACAACTTCATATGTAATATTTTTGTATTTATTTTGCAATTCTTTAAGCATATGTGTTCTTCCTCCATGACTTATCCTGGTGTGAGTTTCATATAATATACTGAATAATTCCTCATTGGTAATAGAATACTGTATATTCATTTCTCCTGGTTTTTATGGTACAATTAACTTCTCTTCATCAATAATTTTTAAAACGTCAAAACGTTTTAATCAACTGTAATCCAAAGGTGTGTTGCATTTAGTTTTAGCAGGAACCAGAAAGTATTTTAGAATACTTTTTTTAACAAAAATAAAAGCAATTGTCTTCTTGTTTACCCGCAATTAATACATTTAACTTTTCATGAAAAAGATCACGATTCACTGCTATATCCATTCAGTATAAATCAGAAAATAAAATTAAGAAAACTTTGCTCCCACTATCGAAGTTTGCATACGCATAAGACCGACAAAGCTGACTGACTCCACCAGCACAAGGGATTCGGCGGGAGACTCTACCAGAAAATAGGATTTGGCGAGAAACAGCCGGTCACCTCTTTGTCGGCTCCTCTCTTTTCGACCTTCACAAGACCATATCTGTGATTGTCGACATACATTGGTGAGGGTTCGAATGTACAAGAATGTAATGAAAAATTCAATCTTTCACCGACGTATTTGGTGTTTGTTGACATTCACCGGTGAATGTCGAAATTCTCTGATTTCGGTTTTTCACGGAACATATCTATATCTATATATATATATATATATATATATATATATATATATATATATATATATATATATATATATATATATATATATATATATATATATATATATTATGTGTGTGTGTGCGTATGTGTGTGTGTATGTGTGTGTGTATGTGTGTAAGTATATATAGTAGTTAACTTGTTTTTTAAATAAATGAATATAAATATTAATAAAAATACATAAAATATTGTAGATTTAATTAAAAACAAAAAGTTTACAGCACACAAATTTTTGGTCGATAATTAAACAGAAATCTGAAAGTTTGTTTTATTTTCGTAATTGATATTTAAAATTTTGATTTAAATTTTTAACTTTACAATAAACTCATCAAATGTAAGTTAAATCATTCCGTTATTATTTTTTTTTTACTTTTTTGAAAAATAAAATACGAAAGTAATACATATTCATTATATTTTATTTATAAAACATAGTTTTAAATATCACGTTCATGAGAGAGACAAATGTTTTGAAATACATCTAGTTACAAGCCATTTATTTTGCTTAGGCATGACATTAGTTTTATAAATTCCAAAGCCTATCATAATTCTTTGATGATTACATATGCTGTTGAAATGGAAACATTTCCAAAAATACAACTTTTTTCAACAAATCAAATTGCTATACAAACTTTTCTAAAATTTTCACAAGAGAAAGTTAATTTTAGCTATTCAATATTGAATAGTCATTCTTTCTTAAATTCTTAACCAACATTGTTTTTAACACTACCGTGAATTTCCTCATTAAAAAGAGATGTGAGTTACTGAGAATTTCTCTTGTTACCGAGTTTTGTTTGACTTAATGAAATGATTTGTTTAACACCAAAATATAAATTTCAGTTTTAATGTGATTACCTATAATTTATTTTATGTAGAAACAAGTTCTTTTTATTTTAAACAGTACAAATGCAAAATAATCTATATGACATAATAAGAATAACATTATACTGTTAACTTCAAAATAATTCTGAAGATATTTTTAAAAAAATATCTTACGGTATTATTTGAGCAAGAAAACATTTTTTTCTAATTTAAATTAAAGCTTGTGATATATTACTTCTTCATTTCCATTGAATAAAATATTCATATTAATCTTATATATTCTCAATTTATCAAAGAACATATTTCTAATTTTTTTACCATTTAATAAATATGACCACATTTTCTAAAAATTAATTAAGACTGTTTTTCAACAATTCCCTAATTTCATGACAAAATGCAACAAGTGGGCAAAGGAGAAGAAAAGTAAAAAACAATTTCTTTCTAGAAGGTTAAAACCAGCCAAAAAAAGTTTTGACTTGCAAAATGAACAAGAGAAAATTATTCGATAATATTCATTAAGGGAAAGTAAATCATTTTTTTCATTTAATGCATTTATTTTAGTTTAACATTTAATGTAATATGTTAGAATATCATTTTAAAGTTATACTCTTTGATGAATTTATTTATTGAAGCTAGTTATAAAATTAAAGAACTGGTGATTCCCTTCATAATTACTGTTATTTCAATTATTAATAAAAAGCTATCAGTCTTATAAAAAAAAACAGAAGACAACACTTTTTTCCCCTAAGTGTCTAATATTTGATAGGGAACACTGATCATCTTTTCCCCTGAGTGTTGATGAAGCAGGCAATGTTCATTTACAATGATTGTTTCAATTGGTTAAGAAAGCCCAGGAGACCTAAATAGGATTTTGAGGTTCACACCAAATAAATTAGTTTATGAAATTTTTCCTTTTCTGTACAATTGTAGATGTTTTAAACATGTTTTACAGACCTGATATGTTACTAATCTTCCAATTCGACCACAAAGCCTAAGAATGAAGTACAAATGATAACTTCACTTTTAAAAAATAATATTTTTTTCTTTTCTTTTACAGTGCCTTTTTTCATTTAATAAAACAAATTATAGTAACTGAACATTTTTTCTGAAGCTTATTTCAGTGTGTGAAAATAGCAATTTAATCAACAAAATAACGGAGAATAGCTATTTAGTCACATTTTAATAAAAAGGATTCAGTGAAATCAGAATAGAAACAATACATTCGCAAAAAATGAAAGAGAGAGAAAGAGAGGGAGAGAGTAAATTACATAGAGAAAATTTGATTTATTTCAAATGCATTCAAGTTATCATACAGACAAAACTCGAGAGTGATTCCAAAAGTGTGTGCACTGTAAATGCATTCTCATGTAAAATTGCACATTTTACTGTTCTATTGAATTGGCTATAAGTCACAAAAATCACGTAGCGCATTATGTGTATATCTAAAAGAACCTTCTCGCATTCTTTTCCTGATACAGTAAACACGTCTTTCAATGTATTGAAATACCAGTATTTTTGAAATCTTTCATTTTGCTGTTAAAATCTTGACACTTATGATTCATTTACCATTCAAAATAAGTAATCGATAAGAATCCTTGCATTAGTTAATCCTTCCAATGAGATCGAAATTTGTAAAGTTTTGAAGTAATACACAGTACATAAGTGTTCAAAATAGAGATGATAGGAAAAAGTAATTTTTGAATTTAAATTCTACATTTGATACATAGCTAAAATTAATTCTTAAATACCAAGCTATAAAGTTTTTTACAAGCTTAAAAAATTAGTATTCAACAATTATTATTTCTTAAACATCATAATATATTATTCTTAGTTCTCATTACTAAGAATTATGAATTAATCATATATATATATATATATATATATATATATATATATATATATATATATATATATATATATATATATATATATATATATATATATATATATATATATATATATATATATATATATAATATATAATATGTTAATACAAAATTTCATAGTTTTAATTAACATCTTTTGTATACCTTTATAATTCCCAAGACAGACTTGCACATTTTTCTGGCACAAAATCATTTGTTTCTTGTATCACAAAAAATTACAAGAAAAAAGAAATACTTAGTTTCATCTTAACATTGGGGAAAAAAATCAATTTTTTCAAACACTTCAATTTTTTTATTATTTTATGATACTTTAACGTGTCGGCATAACAATTATACTGTCTAGAAATGTCAACAGCAAGAATTTTTATCTATAATTTTGAAATTTTAACTGGAGCAAATATACAAATAAGAAGAATATTTTTGAGAACCAAATATATTTAATGTATCATAATAATCATTTAACATTTTTCATATTTATGTAAAGATTTTTATATATTTTCAATAGGTTATTAGCATAAATTAAATATCTTAACATCACAAACGGAACGAAAAAATACCCCATTAAAATGAATAAATTGTTAACGTTTTTTTATTAAAAATTGACTAAAAATCGTTTATTATTCAGTCAAATATCAACTTTTATTTTTAACTAAATTTCCAGTTTCATGAGCATCTTTTAATTAAATGAATTAAATAGAAATGAAAATATTTAAATTTTAACTAATCTGGTTATTTATAAAATTTCAAAATCTTAAGGGATCTATTCAATTTAAATTTCGCTATTTCTTTTAGAATTTAGAGTTTGGCTTTTTTTAAATTTGACTATTTATGAATATATACAGTACTTCTATGAAAATCGTAGAATTATGTATACTTCAAATATTAAACATTTATATTTACAGAATATTTCTTAAAATTGTTTTCTGTGTTCAGGAAAAATTTTAAATGTTTCATTATTTTTTGGATTGAGTTTTGAAATTTAAGTCCCAAATTATTGAATTCTTCATTTTAAAAATCTAATTTTATATTGTTTTCCATATTAATGTAGCCATACATTTCAGACTTTGTCAATAAATGCTGAAAGGTAAAATTAAATATATGCAAGGAGCATTTAATTAAGTGTTGTTTAAACTCTGTACTCTAATCAGAGGGAATAAGAGAAATCCTTGGAAATATATTAAAATTGAATATTTATTACTTTTATGATACTTTTACTTTTATATCCAAAATTTAAAGTGACTAATTACTAGCTGCTTTTTAAGACAGTCATAATTTTCTACTATAACTATCGCCATAATATCTATAGAACTTGAACTAAATTTCATTTATGAATTATTTAATATAATTAATTATTACCAAATAAATAGTCAAACTATATTAGTCAGTCATAAATTTAGGATTTTAAATTATATAAATATATTTTACCTACTATTTTTATATTTGAACTACATCATTCTTTTCGCAAGTAACATTTCAAATAAATATATATGCAAGCATTTTTAATATACTTACGCTGTGTGTGAAATTTATTTTAAAGTTAAACTTTACAATGGAGAGTTTTACGTGAAGAAATAAACCTGAACATTTAAGACATGAAAAGAACCAGAACACGAAAAATACATCTTCCTTAAAAGTATATAAAATGAAGAGATAAAAAAGTAAATAAAATAGTAGGTAAATTTCAGTTATATTCTAAGTTTTTCTAATTAACTTTAGAATGTTTTTAATTACAAAATTTATCATTTTATTATAATAAAAGACAAAATGTAAAAATTCAAATCTATAATCTGTATTTTAAAAATGTAAATCTATATTAATAATCTTTTAAGACATATATATTAACAATAATGATTAAAATATGAATTTTTTAACTATACATTCAGTTCAATTCACTCTCTATAGTTATAAAATAATATACCTTACATGATACACATAATAAACATTTACTGATATAAAAAATGGGATATTTTATTAATTAAGGAATACGTAGGTTTATTAAATGTATAATTTTTTTCAAATTGGTTATTCTTAATTTTATCATTAATTATTTTAATTTATTTACATTATAATGGGGTGATAATGACATAATAGACATATTTGGAGTAAATTGTTTGCTCACAATTTTCTCAGAATTTTTATTACCTGTAACTTAATAATGTTTATATGTCATACCGACTTCATAAAAAGGGAGAAAAAATTACTTATTCTGTATAAAAAATATCACAGACATTTACACGATGAATTACTTATTATATAAAAATTAATTAGATAAAAAATAAAGATAAAATTGAATCTTTTATTTACAAACATTTTAAGGAAATAAAAATAACATTTTTCTGAGCGTTACACTTAAAAAACATTAATTTACTTTTGCAGCTTGATTTTAGTGATTTCAATTTATTTAATGCTCTAAAAGAAAAAATACCAATGAAGTTTTTCAAGTTTCTTTAGATAACATTTACAATACTAATATGTATGAAAAATGTTTAATACTGTTGAAGTTTGATGTTCTTATCAAACAAAAAATCAAGAAAATTGAAATATTGATAATCATTAAAGTGTTGATAAAGACTGGAATATAACAATAAAGTAAAAAATGAAATATTGAGTTTGCAAACACATATTTCTTCTGATACCAAATGATTGAGTAGTTGTCGATAACATTTTGGATTACTATTGGATTTAAAAGAAAACATTTATTTTCAATATTTTAAATGATGCAAAAAACAACAAAATATGCTCTAAAATCCAAACTTCTCTGATTTATATAGTATTTAAGTTACTCTTACATAGACATATATTTTTTTATTATGGAAAATTTGGAAATTTTGTTTCATATTTCTTTTTAAATCTACCATTTGCTTATCTTGGAAAACTTCATGGAATTTAACATATATCTATTTAAGAAACTATGCTATGAAAAGTATAAATACTTCTCTGAAAGAGACACAAACGCATATATAGATAATAGGAAAACAATTACAAATATTTTATCTACCATATTTAGAAAAGCACATTTAGATATATTTTAATTACATCTTATATGCAAAACTTTTATTTTAATCATTTTTAACAGATTCAAATATATATTCTTTTCATAAAAAATTTTAAATTTATTGTTAAGTAGTATATTTGATTATAATAAACAATACTATATTTTATAAGATGCATGTGTGTGTGTGTGTGTGTGAGTGTGAGTGTGTGCTTTTATATTCTAATATTTTTATTTTAAATAAAAATGTAAGTATTTGAATGTAAATATAATAGATATATCAAAATATTTATTATGTCCAATCAATCAATTTTAAGTAATTATGCCTAACTGCGCACTGAGCTCTTGCCATATTTTAAAATATATTATACGTAAAACTTTCAGAAGATACTTCACACTGTATTTTGATTTTTATATTTCGGCTATAATTTGATAAATCTGAAAACTTATATGATTGAAGGAACATAAGTAATTAAAATTATCTAAAAGATATTCAATATTTAACATTAACACAATAGACTAAATATTAAAATATAAATAAAATTTGTATATTGATTTACATATTACATAAAATTTGTATATTGATTTATATATAATGCATTTAAAAATGCCATTAGATAGATAGAGAGGTACTTTTGCTTAAACTATTAACAAAATTAAAAAAGAAAAAAAATTTTCTCTGAATAGTTAAATAATTTATCTTTAAACTTTTTAAAGGCAAATACACTGCTGTACAATTGATAAAGACGGATGACACTATCATCCATAGCAACCAGAAAATGAAAGGAAGCAAAGTGTGAAAAATTAGAATAAGTGCGGGAAATAGTAAGAAGTAGCATGCGTATGCAATTTTTTTACCACGTCTGTTCATCACGTGATAGCGTTCATAAGAGCTTTAAAGGTTTTTACACGTGTGGACAGTTGTTGTTTCAAGTCAAAGTTTTACAGGAAAGATTTAATAGACGAACTTGAAATTTTTGGCATGTCTTCCCGACATCAGTTTGGTGATTTTATCGGTGGCCGAATTATTGGAAAGATCGTAGAAGGGCGAAAAATAACAGTTGTTACCAGGAAGTTCAACATCGCTCACACCGTTTATTCACATTTGTGGAAGTCGTTTAAAACTACTGGAATATGTAGTATGCGACACGGGGAGGCCGTGTTAAATATACTACGCCTGCAGAAGACAGATATAACGCCTGCAGAGGACAGATATAACGCCTGCAGAAGACAGATATAACGCCTGCAGAAGACAGATATAACGCCTGCAGAAGACAGATATAACGCCTGCAGAAGACAGATATAACGCCTGCAGAAGACAGATATAATGCCTGCAGAAGACATATATATCGTCCTATCAGCAAAAAGGAACAGGGGTACCACAGCTCAGCAAGTGGCAAATCAGTTTCTTGCTGCCTTAGGAAAGCATATCTCCCGAAACACTGTTGCTAGACGTTTGAGGGGAGGAGGTCTATACGCTTCCAGACCTATTGAGTGTGTCTCATTGACCAGACAGCACCGTACTGCCCGTTTGCAATAGTGTCGTGAGCATCGCAATTGAATTGAACAGGACTGGGCATGCGTACTATTCTCAGATGAGAGTAGGTTCAGTCTGTCACCGAATTGTAGACGCCAACTGATCAGGCGCGAGAGTGGCACTGCTTGTCGTCTTAGAAAATATCCAGGAAAGGGACCGATATCCGACATGCAGTGTCATCGTGTAGGCCGGCATCATAATCAATGGCCTCATGCCCCTACATGTGGTTGTGAATGGGACTATGACGGGCCAACGATACATTAATAAAGTTCTACTTCTTCATGTTCGTCTTTTATGTGGTGCTGTTGATGATAAATTTGTTTTTATGGACGACAACGCAACATGCCATGCATGACCATCACGTTCTCCAGATCTAAACACCAATGAAAATGCGTGGGATGCTTTCAAGAGGCAAGTTGCGGTGGAAACTATCCTCCGACAAACAAGAACACCCTCATCCGTGCATTCACAGAGGAATGGGATGCCCCAACAGCTGCTGGATAATGTTGTGCAAAGTCTGATACGACGTGTGGAATGTGGCATCACACTCCACGGTGGACATATCCCGTATTGATACCTTTCTTGAAGGTGCCAATTGACTTTTGGATGCATTGTTCCATTTTTCCGTTTGCAGCATCAAATGAACATTATTTTTCTTTCAGCTGTTTCACAGCTTTTGTACTTTCCAGAATTTTAATCAAATGTGTTAAGAAATTAAAATTAGCAATTTTAAAAAATAATTTTATTGGAAGAGCATGGATATTTACATATATGTGTGTGTATACACGTGAAGCATGAATCATAATAAAGTTAAATGAGGTTTATCTATTTTCAATTGCATTGAACATAAAAATTGAGTTAAATACCTTTAAGTACAATAAGAACAAATGCCGTATAATCCATCATTTCTTAATTTTTGCTGATGAGGAAATCTTGCCTATATAACGTATTATGCCGTAAATACTAGGTTGGCCAAGATATAGTTTTCGACATAATTCTTAAAGGTTTCTATCACCACGACGTAATAAAAACCAGGTTACAATATACAAGAAAATACGCCAAAAAAACTCAGAATTTGGTATGCTGGATTATATGGTATATGGTACTGTCATACTATCATCCAGTTATTTATGAAAGTATTCATGAAAGTATTCGTAGGCGTTAATTTTTGCTAAAGAGAAATAATTTTTTTACGAATAACAATAGGAAGTCGCACTCTTTAATAATTTTTAAATTTCATGAAAGAATCAATTTGAATTCACAAGAATGTAGTTTACTTCCATTGTTAGGAACTTAAAAAAATTTAGAGACTTCAACAGAAGAAGTGGATGCATGAAAGGAATAGTCTCTTTATCTGATATTAATAGTAAAGAAAATTTTCCTCTATTGAAATTTATTAAGAATAGTTTCAAATGAATTGATAAATTTAACTGAACAAGTTAGGTAGATAACTTTTTTTCTAAATTTATCTGATTTTTTACAGATTCTGCTTTATTAACATTATTTAAGTCATACGAGAAAATCAATATTTATTTCGAAGGAAAATTTGAAGCATAAAAATTTTAAATAATCCTTTTTACACAAAATTTAGTTATTTATCATATTATAATAAATTTATATTATAATTTTTTCTTTAAATTTAAGGTGAAAAAAATTTGAAAATTGATACTTTTATTTTATTATTATTTGTATTTTATTATTTTATTAATTAAAATTTATAAATAAGGTCAAGACAACTATAAATTTTTGATTAATCAATATCTTTTTTTAATAAAATTAATGCAATCTACAGTTATGAATAAAAGTGTGCATATTAAATTTTATTTTTTTATTGTAAGAGATGCATACATTTGTTGTCAATATGTGTATCATTTTAGAAGCAATCTCCTGTGTTCACCTGAAAACTTGGGTATCAATCAATAAACTGTTTCATTGGGTAAGAGCCTGATTTGCTTATTATTGCACGCAATAGTGTTCTGACGATCTTTTAGTTCCTGATAGTTAGTAACAGCATATTTGCTAACTTCACTACATACTCCCAAAATCATAATACATACATAACTCTGTGGGGAGACAACGGATTGTACCTCAAGCTTAACGGGTGCCATCTCCCCAAGACCTAGTGTGCTCTATACATCTATGAGGTCTCTGAGAGCACTAACATTATAGCATTTATAAAGGCAATCAAACTGTGTTTACAAATTGGTAACAAAATGTTACAATACATTTTAAAGAGCTTTAAAATCTGTTAAGCATCAACAATTGCATTGCATTAAATATTTTCAGTTAAAAACAAAATTTGACATGATGACACATATAACATTCAATGAGAAAACAATTTACAATCAATGAAAAGACAGTTAACCATTAGTAGATCAGTTATGGCACTAAATACATTATATATATTGAAGGCAATTTTATAGATAGTGTAAACAATTATAGAAAGGAAAAATGGCATTATAAGAAAGATGATAACTATATACATGCCAGGAATAAACAACTTACATCTTAGGTGTTTATTCATGGCCACCTTAGGTATTTAATAAACACATTAGCTTTTAAATGCATTTTAGGTTTGAAAATATTAAAAGGTTTCTAAGATTCTAAAAGTGTATAGGATTTAAAAAGTTTTTAAAGTTCAAAAGCGTGCTCATAATGTTCGAAACGTTCATACAATTTGAAACATATCGGCCATAAATTTCAATAAATTCATTAAAAAAATTTAAACACCATTACAAGAGTTGTGAAAAAGAGTTAACTCTAAGAATATTTTTCTAATTCGTCAATGGAAAATTCTATGTTGTCTGCAGAATCATGGCCTGTATCCGACAAAGTTCCAGTCCTCGTTTGTTGAGATAAATCATCAGTTTTGTGAGAAGTAATCTGCGGTGACGATTATTCAGGGAAAACTTTCATGTTGGTCTGTTGGGAATTCTTTTTGAGGTGGTATTGCTCAGTCTCTGGATACTCTAGGACATAGTGGAAAGGATCCCCTTGGGCTCCAAAGATACATCTGGATGAAGCTGCCTTTCTGAATTTGCAGCATTTCTGAATTTGTTGGTAGTACAGAACCGTAACCGGCTTTAGAATTTTATTTCTAAAATTGATCTTTTGTAGTTGGTCTGGTGTCGCATATACATTAGATGCAGCTGATCTCTAATGACTGATATAAGTACGTTTTTCATTAATATTCTTATAACCCTTGTTTTTTTCTTTTGGCAACTCATGCTGGTTTTCCAGCAAAACAGGTTAGTTTTCTTAACTGGATGTCCGATACTGAAGACCTCTTCTGACATTGATTTTATAACATCCAGGAGTTGGATGATTATTTGTTCTAGGTCATTGGGTGTACCGACACGTTGAAGTTCTATTTTAAGTTGATGTAGTCTGGAATTGATTTTTTGAATAAATTTGTGTTGACGTTTGTAGGTATTGTATCGTCTATTAAAAGGGAAGATAAGTTTTGAAGAGATACGAATTGTTATGTGTTTATGGTCAGAACATATAACATTGTTAGTCACTGCCCACTGATCTTTTATGCTAGAAGCAAAGTCATTTAATATGGTCAAGTCTGGGCATCCAATTCCAACAGGGCCTTCGAATGTTGTTGGGCTATCCTAGTCATTAGTAATAAGGAGATGGTGCTGCGGAATGAAGTTTTTCAAAATGACTTCTCTACGGTCCTATTTGAAGTGTAGTCCTACAGGATGTTATGCACATTAATGTCTCCTCCAATAATTATTGGCATTTTCGGATAACTTAATTAGATGTTATGTAACTGTTTAAGAGCAGTTTCAATCCTCTGATAAGATGATGCATTGAGGGAGGAAAGATCTAAAATTGCAGATACAGCTGAATCACACCGACATCTCTTGCTGATTGAATTTATGTGGGATTAAAGGATGCGCTGACGATGACGGCAGTTCCTGGCTTGTCCGGACCCTTTGCATAAAATACTTTCCATCTAAGAATGCTTATGCTTCATTTCAATGTATACGGATCTAGTATTAAACTAATATCGATGTTAATACAAGAACTGTATACAGAAATGACTATGTATGGAGAAAATTGGGCTATTGCTGATCTGCTGCGTTGTAAGTTAGCTTGGAGATAAGTTATTATATTGTAGATTAGACAAGTAAAATTTTATTGGTAGGGTGCTGTACAATTGGTACTGATGGTGCACTCTTTAAGTTGTCCCCACTGATTTTATTGCTGTTATTGATGGGCATTTCAATTAAATTTATTGGCTGATCAGTTATTCATCGGTTAGTGGTACAGCAGTAAATGGCTTGATTGTAGTTATGCTTTCTTTAATTTTCTAGCTGATCATTGGTAAAATTGTCATATGATGGGCAGTTGAAATAATATGCTGTGTAATTAGTAGGGTATGGCCATCCTATTTTAATATTCTCGAAGCAGTTGATGCAAAAAGATTTATTTTCTGAGCATTCACCTGTCATGTGTTCACCTCCACATTTTCCACATAACGTGGTATTCATGCAGTTGGTAGTTTTGTAGTGGATGGACTGAAATTTGGCATCTATGTAGTGTTAAAAAGAGGTCGATTCTGAATCTTTCTAAATCTAGGAAAATAAAGTAATTTTTGTGGAGCTTTACCTCTAATGGTCTTATGACTTATGGGAGTTAAAAGATCCAGTTCCATAAGTTGAATTTACTTAGGGTTTTCCTTGTTTGAAAAATTCTAATATCCTGTTTGTTTTTCAGAGTTAAGTCCTCCTTAATCGCTTTGAGGATTGATTCGTCAGTGATGGTTTCTAGAGTATTAAGAAGAATTAGTTGTATTTTCGGTATTTCCTTTGGGACCTCTGTAGTTTTTTTATTGTTAAGAATTGTTGATACCTGAGTTATGTACTTATGATTATTACATTGGATTTCCACATGGGTTTTTCTTATATAAATATCTTTAGGTCGGACATCATTTTCAATTTGCAGCAGTGTTTGCCCAATGTTATCTGCTGGAGCTCTTATTATTATTAGACATGGCTGAGATTTTCACCGCTTTACAAAAATTTTTAGAGTCTGCTGGCTTGGTTCCAGGTTTTTCCTTAAAGGTTGTAGAAAGGACATTTGAAGTTTGCTTATTGTTTAAGTATTTGATGGAATTCAATAATTCAGGTAGGCTTTGGTATTTTAGGGCTTTTATATTCTGCAGGAGCTTCTTCGATGCTGGATCAATATTTTCGATTGGGAGTGTTGGTTGAGGAGTTACGAATTTGAATCTCTCTTGTAAGTTTTTAATGAGCGTGATGGCTTTATCGCGCTTTTTAGTCGGGAAAATGAATCTGCTGTTATTTTTTTATTGTATTTAGGGTTTGCAACATCGCAAGTGGTGTAGCATCTTTAGCTTTTTGTTTTTTCCTTCTTATTTCAATTAATAATGTAAGCTTTATTACCAGTGTGGTTTACACAATAACCTCTTCACTATGAGAGTTAAGACAATTAATAGTGCCAAGTTCCGAATTTAAACCTTCTAAGTAAAGGTTTTCTGGATCATTTGTACTGGTATGTTTCATGGAATTCATTTTCCTAACTAAACAGGCACATTATAATGGTAATTAAATTCAACCATTATAATGTACCTGTTCAGTTAAGAAAATGCTGAAAGCTAAGTAAACCTATAGGTTTATTGTTGAGAAAAAACAATATGTATAATGATGAAAAAACACTATACATATAAAAGCTGACAATAAATATAGCGGAAGTTATCCAGACGCATGACCCGTGCATCCACCTGCATATCCGATGCACAGACTGAATAAGACATATCATTTGATTCAATGAAATAAAAAAATAAATTAAATAATATCAAATAAAGAATATAAAAACAAAAAGAGTCATGAAGGAAACCCCATGGGACGCTTTTAGCAGAAAGTCCCATCAGTGTAATCCTACTGATGGTGTTGTGCTAAAATTTTTAATAGACATTAATTATTAATCAAGAAAATTTGAAACAAAATGATTATAAAGTTTAAACATAAATCGATAGAAAGGAGTCCACCAGATAAATATAGTTCTTGAAATCACATGTCTGTATCGTAGTTTGAGCTAAGCTATACGCTATTTATTTCAGTTTTTTAAATGGTAAGATAATATGATAAACATCCAACTCAATAAGATATGGACCAATAAGAATTGCTCTACAGTTTGTTTAAAATTTCACTCATGTAATCCCACAGTCTTCTCCACACTTCACTGCAATTCCACTGCATTTACTTTCCAAGTCCATTAAAATAAACTGCTCATGACAATTAAATAGAAAAATAAATTTTGGTAATTAACTTCTAGATAAGTCCTTTTAATTAACTAACTATTTACTTTAGGTTAAATTAAAAATCAGATTGTTTTTATTATATTGGAGTAATTAAGATATTATTATATTTATAAAAAATGTGTTGATCTGTAAAATCTTTAACAGATCTAACTTAATATAAAATGTCAGGGCTTAAGTGAGCATGCTTTTGTCGTAAAACAATTATAAAATGTGAAACAAATTAATTTTACAAGTATTTATAATTGCAGAATTAACATAAAATAATTGTTATTAGACATATATAAGGATTATAAAAATTGTAAGGAATTAAAAGGTGATGTTCAAAAGTATAATTTATAAACATAAATTATTATATAATCTAAAAATTAAAATTAACGTATTAAAATTTTAAAATAATAAATAAATATAAGAAAAAAATTACTTCTTTCAGTTATAATAGCAATAATAAAAATACACACACACACACACACACACAAATATGAATAAAAATAAAAATTCATAAAAAATATTTTAAAGTTAAAAATCTTTAAAAGACTCAGATAAGGACACGAAAAAGTTCTAGTCCAAATGTTCGGAAGAAAAAATATGTTTAAAATCCAGAACTAGATTGAGAATAAGAGTAAATAAAGTTTAGTTGATAAACTTAGGCTTAGTTGCTAAAATATAAAAATCAAGTTCACAAGAAGAGTAATGAAAAATGTTTAAGTCCTGTATTTAGGCTTATCTTGTAGAGTGGAAAAGTTAAAGTTCAAAAAGTACACTAAGAATAAGAAATAATTAATATTTTTAAAAAATGCTTACTAAGTCGGATCAGTAGATTCACATTTAGAAATAAGGAACTTAGAACTTTGTTCCATGTTTCTGGGATTGCTGGAATCGAGAAAACAACTGATTAATATTAATTTAAATGAATTAATTATGTACGGGGAATTCGGCACCCAAAGGTTTAGTTGAAATTGAACAAAAGGGACATAGCGGAGAACGAAGTACCGAACTTTGAAAAACCAAAAGTATCAATATATCCACATAGGAGGCGAATGAAGAAACATGTCGAGAAAATACGAAAAGAAATACAATTTCTTAATGCACTAATTAGACCATATAGCATTAACTGTTGACTGATAACATGTATTACATACTTAAAAATAGTTGCTGAAATCCACTCCGAATAAATATAAACAAATTGGAGTGGATTGATTAAAAATTAAAAAAGTTACGGTAGTTTAAAGATAAGATAAAAAAAAAAATACGCACAAATAATGGAATAAAAATATAAAATTTATAAAATTATAGAAAAAAAATCTATTGATCTTACAAGTATAAATTATACATTTTTGGAATTGTTAAAATATAAATTCAATTATAGAAAGATAGATTTAGAACCGAAAATTCAATTAGAACTGAATTCATGAATGAATAATTAAAAAGGTAGAAAAACTTTTTGCAAGAAACTGACGGAAAACATGATTTTTATGTATTTATTAAAAGGTTAATACCTCGGCTCCAATATCCCATCAGCACAGTCTATACATCGAAACGCACGAAATCCATGCACGGAACGCAATAATACGACATCTGGGCACATACTTTGGTTTTAGCTGCTCATGATGATTTCAATTAATCCAAAGGGACAGTGATCGATAAAAAATGTTTCTGAAATATCCAAAATAAGTTATTGAAAAAGAAATTTCTACTCTTGGAACACCACAAAAATTCACACAAATTGTAATTGGTATAAATATCTTCTGAAAACGACTGTATGATCTTGTGGAACTAATTAATTGCGACCTTCTAACTAGCCGTGATAGCAAAATCACCCAACTCCGTTGCTGGGGTAGTATGAATGCGTGCTATGTGGACTTTGGCAGCAAGACAAACGAAGAAACACGTCCTCTTGGTACTAGAGCTGGATGTAAACTCCAAATCAGAATACAGTGAATGTTATGCAAGTCTTTAAATAGTAGAGCACACACTCCTCACAAGCGACAAGTTCGATTATTGATGACTCTACGTAGTAAAAGAATTACACCATATCTTATCGAAATTTTTTAAAGTCATACGTCGACAACAGTAATTTTCCCAATAAATAAATGTCTTTGATAATCATGAGTTTGCCCCACTTGCACAATCGAAGTCTTATACATATATCATATTATGAATCAAAAATCAACTGTATATTTTCTTATTGTTTGAATAAAATCACGAATTCACATTAGAGCCACAGAACACTTGCAGAATAGCAAAAATAAAGTGAAAATTCAAATGCAACAGGCATAATTTCGTCGATAATTTCATTCACATTCACTGTTCAACATGTTTGTACCTGTGTTATGGAATCATTCTTTAACAGTGTGTTTTATAGATATTTTAAATACAATGTTCACTCACTGCAACTAGGATATTACAATAATTCTAATGAAACACCTTCTCTTGTAAAACCGAATCCATCTAGTATAAGGGCATTATTCACAATGCCAAATCACGTAGTAGAATTTTCAGGGTTTAAATACACATCTTTTTATAAGTTACATTCATTTGCATTTCGCGAAATACCTTATATTAATAACCATTATTAAAATATATTAAATAAAAATAAAATACTTTATAAATTTATAACATATTTGAATAAATATTTTAATCTCAGGGGTATAAAAAAAGTAAATTATGATGATATAATATCATTTCCATTTATAACTGATATTTTAAAGAAATTTTTCAAATTCATTTAAAGATAATAACAAAAACAATTTCTGACCAAAAATAAATGAATTTTTTTTTATCAATTTGGTCTGAAAGGAAAAGCAAGTAATATTTATCCATTATGCTTCAATTTGTATTAATTTTCTTACACTTAAGCGATACATCAGTACAGAATTTAATCCGAATTCCATATAAAAATTTTTAAAAATTTTCATGTCATTTACTTTCTTTTTTTCAATTTAAAAAAGTAAATATTTTCCAAAATAACATATAATGTCGAATAATTTTATGTATATATATATATATATATATATATATATATATATATATATATATATATATATATATATATATATATATATATATATATATATATATATATATATATACATAAAGAGAAGCCTGTAAACATCTGAGAACTATACTTGTTTCTGAGCTTTATACAACATCTGAGAATTATACAAGTATAGTTCTCAGATGTTTACAGGCTTCAATTAAAATATCAACAGCTCTCATAAATGCCATTAAAGAGAAATGGGATTTAAACATACAAAAATATTATAATTTTATAATTTGAAATTCCTTTTATAAATTCAGAAATTGTATTGAGCAATCATCAGAAAAATTTCAAAAATCTATTAAAAAATTTACCATAGTTTACTGAAGGTTTTCAAAGGATTTCATGTGCAATGGTTTATTTCAAATGATTTAAAATCTCAAATATGATCTACATGGATGGAGTTTAAATTCTGTGATCAATAATTTAAAATTAATCTTTTTATATTCCAAATAATAACTATTCATAAAAGTAAAAGCAATTTTTTATCACTGAACACATAGAATTTCATCAAGTAATGAAAAATTTATATTTTCGAACGGTAGGTATAATATTGCATCAAATTAATTAGTAACATAAGTAAAAAAGTTCGAATAAACAAGTTGTCTTCCATTTGTATATTGATTTGTACTTGAAGTAAAAGCCATTATGAGATATCACAATATCAACTGATAAAATATCAATATTAGATTTTTGTAAAATTATTAATATATAAAAATATGTAAAATATCATAATAAAAATGGTTAGAGAAAGATATTTCGCATAAGCACAAACATCTCCGAAATTTGGAAAGCAAAACAAACATTTTTCTAAGAAATTATAATGAATTTTATTTTTTAATTAAATTATTTCTTTCGTTTTTATTACTCTAAGTAACATTTTAAGACAAGAAGTTTCGCATTTAATTCATTATTAATGATATAATGTACAACAAAGTAAAATATAACCCAATTAATCAAGGAGAAGAAGAAACATGTTTTTTTTTTCGAAGAATTAATTTTCATTGAATATAAATGTCATCGGCAAAAATACATTATTTGAAAGAAAAGTGAAACATTTATAATCAAAAAACGCTTTATTCTTGACATATTTGATTTCATATAAGTTTTTAACTTCAGTTTCTTGGAATTTAAATTTTATACATGTATCTTCATTACCTATTTCAATTTCATTATAAATGAAAAGTTGTGTTTATTTTTTCAATGATTTGTTCAAAGAATTCTGATTTTGGATTCCCTTTACTATTTTTAAAATTCTAGTGATAAAACAAGGGCACAAATTATGGAGAATAAGCCAAACAATAAATCAAATTTTAAAGTCACAATTCTGAGATAAGTTGACAAACGAGATTAAAAAACACTGCATATATCGTATTGTCTCAATAGTTACAAATCCTTTTTTTAATATTTCAAGTGTTTCTTATGGTTAGCTTCTCATATGTTTTTTTTATTCATTTTATGTTTTAATGTATTCATTGAAATATTGATAAAAATCATTTAAGGCACAATATCATAAGTTTTATTGACAATGGTTTTCTTTGAAAAGATTTCATTTCCTTTCCTTTTTTCTCCTAAATTATCCTTCGAAATATCAATTCTAAATGATTAATAATTAATTATTAAACTCTTTATTCACACATAGTTAATTACTTAGGCATAATTAAAATCTGAAAATTTTATTAAAAATTTGCGTTAAGTGTTAATACAAAATGCCAGAATTTTAAAATTTGTTTATGGTCATGTTATAATCTTGCAGATTAGAGTAATTAATTTGAAATACAACTTCCAAAATATCTGATGATTAATATTATTAATATTAGGATTGTTTTTTAAATTTTACTAAGACTGTTGTAAATCTTGCTTATGTTAATTTTATTAAAACAATGGTATCAAGCCTACCGGATTTTAAAATTCATGCGTTATCTATATTTAATATGATTGCAACATATTTCAAGAGATTAAAAATTTCTATTTAAAAATTTACAGAAAATTAAAACATACACCTAAAGTTATGATTTATTAAATAAAATTTCATTTTCATTTTTATGGAAGTCTCAAAAAATTTAAATTTTTTCCAGTTGAAAATAAAGCAAATTGTTTATTCTCTTGTCAAAAAATAACATTCAATAATACTTGACTAAAGATATTTATAAGAAATTTATTATTTAATCTTTATTAAAATCCATGCCTTTTTATGTAATTGCATTATCATGCAAATGACTCAAATAGAAGATTATTGATGATTTTTTTCATTTGGAATGTTTGTGAGTAAAACCATAGACAAATTGAATGTACATGAAAGTGTTTAAAAAATTTGCAATTAAATTCTATTTTCCACTCAACTTTTTCTTTAAATTTATCTTACTGACATGTATTTTATATTATTTAATAGTTATTTTCGTATTTCTCAAAATATTCTATCATTTGGAAAGAAAGACAATATATTTTTAAATTTTTAAGTATTCCGAATTATATCGTTTTCTTTCGAAATAACTTCGGAATGATTTTCACTTTTCAATTTTGCAAATCAAATTTAATATAATTTTAATGTGAATTTTTAACAACAGAACTTGATATTACAAAATTATGTTTCAAAATTCTGTAAAATATTCCATGAAACCAATGATTTTTATAATTTTTTTTCTTATTTTTTAATCACACGGATTAAAATTTTTAATTGATGAAGTGTTGTTATTAATTTACGGAACAAAATTTTGCAGAAAATAAAATCACTAATTCTGTATTTAGTACACTCACATTATGAAAAAAAAGTATTCATTCATTGTAGAAAAGCTTCATTCAAAGAGAAAAATATTTTTCCTGAAATTAGTTAAAAATTTACAACTATGTTATCAATTTAGTCCATTGTTAGAAATTTCGATTGTCTAAAAGTAATTTCAATAAAATATTTTAATCATTTTTTAATTGTGATGATAATTCACTTTATATTTAGTTTCTAACATCAGTAAATGAAAAACAATTTAAAATTTCATATGTTTTTTAAAATCTATTTTACTAAGAATACTAAATTTTGCACGTTAAACAGTGTACAATTACAGATTGTTGAAATCCAATAAATTTTAGTAAAAATAAAATTACACAATATGTAAAAAATTGCATACTTTAGACAAAATAATTTCGGTTGATAAATATTTCTAATAATATAAATTAACAAATATTAGAATTCTTTATATACGGTTTTACCAATTTTTTAAATAATATTTTTACTGCAATCTTATACCTTAAATATTTAAATTTTAAATCTATTATAAATATTGGTATTATTTGAATCTTTATACAATTATTTTACCTTAAAAATACTATATGCAATAAGTTTCAGCTAACTTTATGTGATTTGTATTTTCAGTTTATGTGCACAATACTTATTCTTTTTCTTTCACTACTTTATATAAGTAATGCATGGAAGGAAATCCTGAATGTAGTACTCATTGTTATCTTTCGTCTTTTCTAATCTAAGTCGATCAAATTTATAATGATGCAAATTCTGTAGTCGAATTCTTCTGGTTAAAACTGTTAGACAACAGCTTGAAAATTTCAGCCTGGTATTTCTTAAAATGTTGGATTCTGTGAAAATCGGATACTACTTGGGATGACGACACATTTTGATGACAAACTTTAATAGCTCAAACTTTAACTTTTTCTACATTGGTATAGTTTTTTTGTAGCGTCATTTTGTTAGTCTCAAGTTGGCATCTATCTGGACATCAAGAACATCGCCAAAAATCAAGCAGTACCCCATTGTGATCTTTTGTATGTTACCCTTTAAAATATCCCCTCCACACCAATTAAAGTATGTTTAATGCACTGTATCAGTGCTTACAATATATCATAATTTCATTAAAAAGGAAATAAACTAAAATTTATTCAAATCCTCTAGACACAAAATTTGGATAAAGTTAAAAATAACCGTGTAGATATTAAATCACAGATAAATATAGAGAATTTATAAAATTATATATATATATATATATACTTCATAAATATTTAAATATTGAACCAATTGCATTGTTAAATATTTTTAATGTTATTTATAAGAAATATTAAAGAATGAATTTGTTCATTCTTTACCGTATAATGTTAAATATAATTTTTCCTTTAAGCATTTGCTTGCATCAATTTAAGATATTGTTATTTATTGTTGATTTCAATACTGAACATTTTAAAAGAGGTTTATCCATAGAATTAAGGAATTAAACAGATCATTTTATTTATTCCAGCAAATTAAATATACATATATATATATACATATATTGTTAAGTAATATTATCTATTGTTTTTAGAAAAAGTAATAAATTATCTGGTATAAATATATAAATTAATATATCATTAATATGTTATTGTGTACTAATAAATTATGCGTAAAAATATAGATTATCAAATTCTCTTGTTTGATAATAAAAAATATTTACTTGCATTTACAATTAGGAATACGATAGGTGGTAAAAACGTAGATCTTAATAATTTGCAAAAGTATTTGATTTTTTTTTATATACAAGAAATTATAATTGGTAAAGATCACTTCCACATGGTTTTACCAATCATCATTCCAATTGTACCTGTGGTATACAACATTTTGAAAATCTTCAAGAAATAGTTGAAGGAAAAAAAAACACTTTAAAATTTATATTCACATGCAAAAGCAATATTTTATGAGATTGTTGATATTGATCTTTTGCATTTTACTTACTTATATTCTATTACAGTAGCAAAGGTATTAGCTCTTAAATATAATTACAATAGCAATAATTATAAATTTCACAAACGCTGCACTTTCTTTATATCGCAATAAATTTACTAAGATAAATAACTCAAATTGTCTACAACAGTTCCAGTTTTATCATGAATAGAATCTGAGAAAAAATCTTAGGATATCTGTTCATGTATCGAAAAAAAAAATCAGCACATTTGCATTTTTAAGAAGTGCTATCAATCTAATAACACAAGATTTTATGTAATAGTGAAATGCTTTTACTTATCTTGTCAAATAGAGACATATAGAGGATAATATAAATATTAATAACAATTATTATAAACTTTGAAATTTAAAAACTGAATGACAATCTATACAAATTAATTTGTGTTTAGTTTTTCAAAAATTAAAAATTAAAGTATTAATTTTTGCTGAAAAAAATAGTGTTAATTTATTGTAGTAATTCATTGGCATTAAGGATAAAATTTTAATGATTTATAATATTTGACAAATATTTTTACCCATATTTCATAGAATGATTTTTTTTTTAATAGAAAAATGTGTTTTCATCATCATTCATTATTCTTTAAAAATTATATAAGTATATCATGCTAATGAATTATGTCAAAGAAAGTAAAAGCAATTTTACAGTAAAATAATGCATAACTATGAATCGTAAATATATATTCAATCAATTTATTAAGGTGAGTCATTGGTTAACTCTTAAAAACACATTCGTAATATGTCAACAATTATTTTTCCGTAGATCATTTTAGTGAGTCATTGGTTAACTCTTAAAAAAACACTCGTAATGTGTCTATGAGATTTGTCTATGTGAAGGCAAACCACGATTATTCTGTAAAATATAATATTTAATATTAATTTTAGAAAATAAAATATTAAATAGAATCAGAACCACCAGCAGATATACTTAATTTAATCATTTATTCAAAAACGTATTTATGCTTATAGTGTTAGTTTTTATGTGAACTTATCAACATTTAAGAATACTTTTTCCTAGAAGCAACATTATTCATTCATTTGATATATGCTATGCAAATTAAATTTTAAATATTATGTATTTATTTAACACCTTTCCTAAAAATAACTAATAATTTAGAATATAATAATAAATCCATTTGCACGAAATATCTCTAATTAATAAATTTATAGTATTTTTTAAATATAATAAACTAATTGTATTTTTAATCAACAATCAATAAAGTTAATAAATGAGAATAAAATAAATTTTATATTGCATACATTAATTTTTTTAATAATCGAATAAAATTAACTGTGACTTTTATTTTGTCTGTTATCTTTTTAAAATTAATATGTCATTTTCAAACTTTCATTTTTCAGATTATAAGAAATTCTTATATCAATATCATTCAAAAATGCATATAAACTCTATGCATACAGGGAAATAAAATTAATGATAAATTATAATTTTTTATTCAACATTTATTCAGAATAATATGGTGATTTTCTGTTTGTTTAATTACACAGTACAAATATAAAATTTAAAAATAATTTTTTTACATACATGCGATTCATTAAACTTTTTAAAATATACAGCCCTCAAACATATTTCAAAAATTATCATTATTTGAGAATTTGAATTATTAGGAGAAAATATTCTTAATCAGAAACTTTTATGATAAGAAACATTTATGATAAATGAAGAAATTTTGAGTTCTCGTTTGCCAGATAGCCCGGCAAATTGGGGTGAACTGTGTATTGAAGAAGTAGGACTGTACACCAAATAGGTTCAGTTGGAAAAATGGATTTTTCCAACTGAACCTATTTGGTGTACAGTCCTACTTCTTCAATACACACACACATGCCATAGGAACCCGTTTATAGGGTAGGTAACCAATCACACCTCCTTCACACACAAGGAAAGGATAAAGACAGGATAGAAAGAAAGAAAGTACGTCCATGCCTGAACTGGATTCAAACCCAGGACCTCCCTATCCTCCGTAGTCAGGCATGCTAACCACTAGACAAGTTGGCTGGCTGAGTTCTTCTTTATATATATATATATATATATATATATATATATATATATATATATATATATATATATATATATATATGATTGTTGGGAAAGCCAAGCTCTCTATGCTTTGGCTAAGCAAATTTAAGACTTTCATTTAATCAGGGTACCACGAAGGGGGAAGTACGACATTGCGTTTAAATGCTTTGATATATGGCACCAGCAAAGGATCCACTGCCTCAATTTTGATATGGTCTGAATGTGAAGGGAAGTACATATTTATAAAATATATATATTTATGGTACCTCACAAAAATTATTATAGATAAATATATTGATTTAGCAATCATTAATACATAAAATTAGGAAGAAGCATTAGAATGAAGTAAATTAATATTTTATAATCTTGTAATTAAATTTTATATTTAACTATTTCTAAATAATTAGTACTAAATTATTTAGTTGCTGTACTAAACTCATTAACAAAATGTTGCAGATTGTTTTCTTATAGCATTCTAAACACTCTAAATGTATATATTTAAAATATTACTCCACACATTTTTAGAAGAAATATTTCTACATTCAAAAAAGATGATGCCTTCCTTTATGTACCAAACTAATCCAAATTTGTTGTTTTTTTCCTACTAGAATAAACTAAGTCATATTCTATTTTAGCAATAATTAAATGCATTCATTAAAAATATATAAGATCAATTTTTGTCCATTTATTTAATTAATATAAATTATAACAAGTACTTAGGAAAATTTAAGTTGTTTTTCTGAGATGGGCCGACGGTTGACGGACCCTATGCCACAACAAGGTCAGAAACTGCTACTCTTTCGTCGTTACCCAGCGGCTACCTGTGAGTCAAGTCTTAGAGGCGAGTAGCTTTGCCAGCACCATATAAAACAAACCCGTTTATGGGGGTGGCGGCACATTCGTACATCATTACAGAAGAAAGGACAGAGAAAGAAAGTAACATTCATTCTCGAACCGAGATTCGAACCCGGGGTGTACAACCCAGTTGTCGGGCATGCTAACCACTCAGCCATAACTCGGTGAAACTTCTTAAGTTAAAATTCCGTAATTTAGAAGTGACTTTGTGGACAAATTCTGATTCATTGTGTCTTCTTTCAGTATTTTACATGTAAATTTAGAAATCAAAGAGTAAATATTTGGTATCCTTTTTTTTTCATAATTTATGTGATTTTCTACAAAATCTATAAAAAAAACTGCAACTTAAAATATATTTAAAGAATGACCTTTTCCTGTACTGAGATTATTCCAAAATTTAAATTTAAAAAAGCACGTTGTTACATAATTTTTAAGTCAGTCCTTCATTTATTTCATTTCAGAATTACGTTTGTCTAGAGATTATTTTAGTGAAAAAGTTTATCCTGTAAATCATGAAATATAATTTGGGCAATTATAGCTAGTTTATAGAAAAATAAAGGCGTTTTCAACACATAAAGTTATTTAATCACTTTAAATATCAAATGCAACATTCTCTTATGGCACACACACAATATATCTTTAAATTTTTCTTGATAATATAATTTAAAAAAATTTATAAGAATAGGAAAGGATTAATTACTTTCAAGATCATTAAGGTATTTTATATTCTTTTTTGACTATATCTTTCCACACAAACAAATGTTTCTCATAGTTTCTTATAGTTATAAAAATAACTTAATAAAATTTACGGGCATACTTCATAAAAAGCTACAAACATAAGTAAAAAGAATTTTCATGCAATGAGAACATTCAATTACACAGCAGATTCTTAAATTTAAATTTCCGTCCTTCTACGTAAAGCAGAAGCTTGATATCTTATAATTATAATTTTATAAAAGTAATAATTTCTGGTCAAATAATTTTTTCTGACTAATAATAATAATATTTACTTACTCATTCTAACTATCATTCATACTGTTTTTAGTAGATGAGTTAAGGACATTCCTATGTTAATCCAACTACCTTTTTCTTAAATATTACTTATATGTTATAACTAATAAAATTTTTATCCAAAAAAATCTAAATTTAATTTACAATTTTTTAATTATTAAAAATTAACTTTTCTTAAGTAAACTGGAACCATATAGTTTTTTACGGAGTGTCTGGAGTAACTCCTACCTCCAGTCTGGAAATTTCAAAGTTAACAGTGGAATAACCTTTTTGGTGCTCAGTATTTAATTTAACTCCTTTTATTAAGAAAGAATTTTTCATTTATATTTAAATTTCCATGTGGATTGAAAAGATAATAAATTTTGTTTATATATAATGAAAGTATAAATAGTAAAACTTAAAACTGTATATATATATATATATATATATATATATATATATATATATATATATATATATATATATATATATATATATATATATAATTTAATCAAATGATTAATATTAATCTAAATATCTAATATCTACATATAAACTTATAAACTTAAATATTTATGAATTATTATTTTTCTTTTTTTAATGTAGTTTTTTCTTTTTCTTTTATTTTTATTTATTATTTTGTAAAAGAAATGAAAAGAGAGAGAGTAAAAAATGTAATAGTTTAACATACCTGTCAACCTTGGAGAAATAAAAATCAATAGATTCTACTGATTTTGAGCGAAAAAATCAGGAGTCACTACTAGCAACGTTTTTGCTTGAAACAGAATGCTTAAAATGGTAGCACCGTAAAAAGAGAATTTTACTCTTAAAATTATACATTCTGAGAATGATTTTTGTTAAACATATTTTATGTCAGCCTTAATATTTTAATAAAATATTAATCAACCTCATAAGGGAACTCTATGAGAAATAAAAGAAAATACAATATGTAAGAAATAAACACATCTATTTTTATGCCTCAATATTTATTTTATAAGGCAAATTTTACATACAAGTGCAATTTATAAATATTAAATTTATAAAAGTATTTCCATTCATAAAAACATAAAATACTTAGAAGTATTTCTCACTAAATTAAACTAGGTAAATTTAAATCAGTGAGAAATATTTCGATACATAAGAAAATAGAAATTTGTCCATAAAAAACATAACACATTTCAAATTCGAATAATTCAGGGCAATTTTTTTATTCGTTGCTGACTTAGCATTTATTAGAAATGAATTGGTGAACTGTTGTTCAAAACAGTTTTTCTCATTTTGAGAATATTTAGCAGTAATTAAGCTTTTTAAATTTTCAGAAGAAACAGAAGACCTGATTCTGTTTCTTCTTGAAGAAACAGAGAATTTTTTTTTTATTTTTTATATGACTGATCACCCGTTCACTTTCAGCATTAGAATGTGGAATAGTTAAAATTGTAAGCATAAACTGAAAAATATTGGAAAACATTTTTTGTTTAAACTCATTTTTCAGATTTCCAACAAGATGCCAATGTACATGCGTTCTTGGTTCCTCCAGTGTTTCTTTTGTGCGGAGAGTATTTTGTAGTTTGCAGAGTGTCCAATCCTTTATTCAGTTTCGTATTAAGCAGTAAAATGGGGACTCTGGCGGCAATTAAGAGTTTTACACTTGAAAATGAGGCCTGTTCAATAGTCTGCAAACAGCATACTTCTGCATGTTTTAGAATCTCATCATGAAAGGGAAGCTTTTTAAGCTTGTAAATGTAATTACACACAGTCACATAAAATTAAACAACTCAATAGATTTATTTTTCGGCAAAATTTCGGCAGTTTTTAAATTTTCACTGAAATTTTGCGAAAATCAGTAGATTTTTATACATTATCGGGAAATCGGGAGAAAGGGTAAAAAATCAGGAGTTTTCCGAAAAAATCAGTAGAGTTGGCATTTATGGTTTAGGAATTGATGCCAAGGTTTTCCTGTAAAGCAGTTTTGCTTTTGGTTTTGTTTTTAGCTTCGTTTCCAGGACCGGTCACCGATTTCAGTGTCTTGTGCGAAAATCTCTACTCCTGCAACTTGGAGTACTCATCCAATCAGAGGCTGGCCTCTGTCTTCACTCCTCTTCAGTCCGCCCCCCTTTTTGTTTTCATCCCGTGTGTTTTTTTACATTTTGATTGTTTATTTATTTTTTAATATTGCTTATGGTCTTTTCTTATTAATATAGTCATGTATTGTGAGAGCTTGGCTACTTCTTTATTTGGATGGGTTTTGATATTTTCATAGAATTTATTTGCTTGTTTTGACATGTGTTGAATTATTGTGTCTATTTCTATTTCGTCCCTAATTTTGTTATTCTTAATATACTATGGTGTTTTTGTGATGAGTCTGAGTATAATGTTTTGTACTACTTCAGTTTTATGAAAGTTAATTTTTGCAGTTGATCCGTATATTTCTGAGCAATACATTAGAATCGGTCTCAGGATTGTGATATAGATAAGATTTTATTTTTGAAGTTTAATTTAGAGCACCTTCCTAGGAGTTAAGTAAACTCAACTAAGTCCCGCTCACTTAAAACTTCTACTTATTATGCCAATCAGATCACGATATATCTTCCCAGCTTCATTTTCAGATAGCCAACTAGGGTTGAGGTTCACCAGAACCAGATACCTCAGCAAACTGCCAGCCAGCAATCACTTTCATAGTAATATTTACATTAAAATAACAACATAAAATTTTAACTGCAAAGAATAATGCTGTATTATTAAACATATTTAATCATTAAGGAAAATTTTGTTATCGAAAGTGAAGCAAGATATTGGAGGAAAAAAGTTTAAAAATAAAACTATAAATTTCTTAAAGTACAAGGAATATAGAATTACTAATTCTTCATTAAATCAGAAAAACATACGAAGTTGAGCAGTATTGTAGCTCATCCTTTATCTAATCAAAACGAAATTCAGACAAAGGAATAGCAGATAAATTGTTTTTAGCGTTCATTTATAATTATTGAGAATATTCATTTTTAATGGTATTCTCGATAATGGTAAATTATGTTTAATGTTAAAAACGGACGTTATATATTTTAAAACACTAATAGTACTCTTATACAGAAATATTTTGAACACACATAAATAAAGCAAATTACAATAAGCGATATTTTATGTGCAAGTAAACAATGTATTTTACAAAACCGATTTTGTCTGTACATGGTACTTTTATTTGTTACTTTACACAATCAACTTTTACCTTCAAAAATTATATTCAGTCGAATCGTTGTTTTAAGGTTTCTAACGAATCTCGAGATATCTCGATTGTCATAAGTAAAAATGGAAATTATCAGTTGAATTGAATACTAGACGCACGCTGTTGGTTTGAAGATCTAAAATACTTATCACATACTCACACATTTAGTTAGCTTAAATGTGACTTATGATAAATTTAAACGTTAAATATAAATCGCGCGCGTATTATTGTAATAAAGGAATACTTAAGATTTCATTTACTAGAAGTATTATGCAAAAAAAAATATTAGTAAAAATAGAAGCAAGTCTTTAATTAATCAGAAATTTCTTATTTCAGTCTTTTAATTGTATAAAGTAGAAAATAGCCTAAAGATATTTCTGAGTTCTCTTACTATCACATTTTATTGCCTGAAGCATGTTATATTGGTACTTCAATTTTAGTAAAATTATCCACTTTATGATGAGTACTTTATTAATTTTTTATTCCATAATTATGTTTCAGAACACAAAAAATTTTAATGTGATTTATAATTTAAACATGGTACCAAAATAATTTGTATAATCAAGTATATGAAGTAAAATTCTCAACTTTTAAATTTATCTACCAGTAATCAAGAATGTGAGATGTAATAAAATTGCTTTTATTGCAAAGGAAGTTCTAAAATCAATATTTGTTCCTGCTAAGTGAAATAATTAAAAAAATTGCAATTTTACTTTGCTCTTTTGACTAATGATTTTTTTTTAAATTGTCATTTACTGTGAACTCATGATATTTTCATATTATATTTAATAATAGTGAAATTTCTACTACGAAAAAACTGCTGCAATGGCGAATTTTTAAAAAATATCAACTGGAGTTTTTGTTTACGATCGCAAATATTTTATCGACCTAGAACAAAACAATTCTTGTCGTTCTTCCCTGTCAAGTAAAATATCAATACTGCTCTTTTTCTGGCATTTTCTTCGAGATGTGAAAAAGTTTTGTTTCTATTTAACCCAGTTTTTCTAATTCATTGCAAAAAGTATTTTGATGTGTTCAACTTGGTCTCCAATAAATTTAATTTATGTGCTTCTTCAAATACTCTTAAGCCTTTAACGTATGAAATTAATATATATTGGGATTAAATATTGCGAAAAGTACTACACAGTAATTTTTATCAATAATTTTAATAATTATTTTGAAAATACTAATTTTTGTTATTTTTATAAGATAGAAAAAATTCATTTTCAAGTTGAATCATAAATAAATTAACAAGAACTGACATTAATGAAACTATACACATATCTATAAAAATAAATACAAAATAAAATTATAGCATTTAAATTATGAAGGGAAAAAAGAAGACATCTCCAAATGTAAATTTGTTTTAATGCAACAGGGGAGAAAAAGATATTTATAAATGCTAAAAAGTTGATTTATCTAACTGTGCGTGTTTCATTGTCTCATATTTAAAAGTATTTTGTTTTTACATTTTTAACTAATACGGTGAACAAATCATTATAATCTTTGTTTTGATACATGACAAAATTAATGAACGCAGACAAAACTAATGAAATTCCGCAATCCATATTTTAATACCAAGGAGAGTTAATTTCCTGAATGAATAGTATAAGCAATCTATCATTAAAGTAATCGATGAAAAATCTGATGGATTGGCTGAGAAGGGAGTTTTGGTGGACAATGAAAGAAGAAGATGAAAGAAACCATCTTCTGTCTTTTCACACAAATAAATTGCTTATTAACCTGACCTTTAGAAAACTCGTTAACCAGACATGATTCAACGTGCAAGGAATAAGAGATAGAAATCTCCGGAGGGGAGAACTGTTCTCAGTTTTCTGAACATGCATGACTGTAATGAAAGGACTGACTTTACATAACTGCTTGCAAGGTCTAATCTAAAGGATTAGAGTGCTGGATTATCCAACTGTGTTTTGTGGGAATTTAATCAATCAAAGATTTTAGAACATTTAAGTAATGTACTTCTTCAATATGAGATCATTGTTAAGAAGTATTAGAGATTCCGCGTAAACTAACGGCTTAAGCGCTAATGTTTGACATTTGTAAAATAAATAAAAAAGGTTCTCATTTATTGCGATTATGAAATATCACAGCAACTGCTTACTAAGTGACTATAGACCGATATATCATAATCTCAAGAAAATGTACGCAGCATCAAATATATCTAAAAATTGCAGACATGCTTTAAATGAAACACATTTAACATAACTTTACTACATAATCAACTAGATTTACTATTAATTTCTGCATCCACTGATAGAAACTGACTTGGACAGATCGTTTGAAGTTAACCTGGTAGGAATCGAATAATGTTTACAAATAATTCCGAATTCTTTTTAGATTCTTGCATTGCAAAATGTCTTTAGTAACGGAATGAAGACTTCTCATGTTTCCAAGGAAAATTGTGAGCATAAAAAAAAGAAGTATAAATCTGTAAACTCAAATCTGCATGTTTAATCCTGAATATTTTCCAAAATTTTGTAAAAGTGATGATAAAATTTCTTTTCAAAACTTACGTTCATTCAATTTGCCGCTTTTTTTTCTTATACAGAATATTGTCGGTCATTACTTATTCAAATTTGTTGTATATAATCTTAAAACACAAAATATAAAAAAGCTTAAAATATGATAAACATGCTATTTTGGTTTTAAATATGTAATATATCCTTATTTTACATTCGACAAAAAGTATTACATAATAAAGGATTAATTTTTTCATTACTATGATGTACAATTTCTTAGAGAAATTGTATATCATAGTAATAATAGTGTAGAGAAAAATTATACACCCTTATTTTAGTTACATTAAATTTCAGGAACATACCTGGGCTACCATGTAATTTATTCATGTTCAACTAAGCGTATTATTTTCATTTATTTTTACAGTAATGTTAACATGTTCAAGCCTTCTAATTTATATTCATGCTTGGTAGCTTCTTATTATTTCCTTCACTTTATCGCCTTATATTAGGCGCTTACTCCATGGTTTCACATGCATTTGTTCAGCCATTAATTTAACGAACCCCAATCACACAGTCTATTAAATTTCATTAATATCTTATCAGGGATGCCCTTAAAATGAGTGTTTTGTCCTTATTTGCAACAAGCAATATCAATAGATAGCACACTTTCCATTTTTTTTCTTTTAGAAAATATCTGTAGGCATTTTAATTCTAAGCAATGAAGGATTCGTAATGATACGAATAATAACGCATTCTGTTAATTTTTAGTTTTTCACTTTTTTATTTAAAACATTAATTAACTTACAAATTTTTGAAATTAAGTATTTAAGAAGTAACTTACAATTATTTATTAGATACTAGTAAAAATTTACTTGTAATATGTATCTTACCTGACATTATTGCAATTCAGTTTTTTTTTTTTTTTTTTTTCTTAAATTAAATAAGGAAACGAGTGTCATCTTTTCGATTTACTACATGATATTATCAATTAATTATTTAAAGAGAAAAAATTTGTATTATGTTTATTTTATATTTCTAATGGATAACCAATGTCTCATCATATTTTACTCTTGCTATTAACGTGCGTAAAACTACTTTGTAAAAATGAAAACTGATTAATGGCACGAAAATGTGACAAATGGTAGCTAAATAAACTCGTTTAGTTGGTTTCAATTTTATATAACAAATAAAAACTAATTGTCATTTCTGAAACAAAAATAATTTAAACTATTTATATATTCATAACTTATTTTATAAAAATTGATTAAGAAATTTACAATATATTTAAAAATATCTCAATACATCTATAGCTTCAATAATTAGCCTCAGAAAATTATTTAATTTACGTACAATAAAATTCTAGTCTGTAAATATTTAATTACGGAACGCGTCTTATTTTTCTCCCTCCAAAGTGACATATCATTGGAGATCATATCTGATCAAAATCAAAATAATTTTAATATAATACATAATTGTTTTTCTGAAAAGTTTTACAGTTTAAAAGTTGAAAATTAACTCTGACGATGATATCTTAGCACATAATAATAAGAGAAATTTGATTATTGTTTCTTTTTTTCTTTCTTTCATTTGCTTTGTTTGTCAATTAAAGTTCAGAGTCATTGGATATAAAGAATTGATTATTAAGCTAAAAATTGAAATTGTGTTTTTAGTTTACGTATGACTGTGTGATTTGAAGTCGATGCCAGCTTCTTTTTTTTATTATTGTTTTTTTCCTTCCTGTCTACAAGAACGTGTTTAATAATGACATTCTTAATTTGTAGTTTTTCACTTCACTGTGACAAGCTAAGAAAAAAATATTTCTCTATATCTAACTATAGTTTCTGAAATGATTTGCATACAGTTCATGTTGGGATTATTTCAAATTTTGACACTTAAATCTTAGAAAACCAAGGAAAACTCACTGTCCATGTAGAACTAATCTGCTGTTAGCATAATGGTTTCTAAAAAATATATTTTTAATCATAGTTTTCTTAAGATAAATGATAATCGTAGTTTTTTTAAAATAAATTTTTAAAATACGATGTTATGTAATATTCCTTGATTTCTTAAAAAGCGAAATTCTCATGTTTGACTCCTTAAAATAACATAAAACAAATAATTTTTAAGAATAATATTTTTAATTGTATTTTTAAACAACTTCTGAATATAACCATTAGTAGAAATTAGTATAAAATGCTTACAAAATAATATTAAGGGACTCTTTATTTTTTATATTTATTAAATATTTAAATTATTTTTCGGTTTAGTAATATTTACTAAACCAAAATATTAAGGTACTAAAATAACAATAACTTTTAGTTTCTAATTAATGAAAATCAATTGTTTTTGTTCTTTCAGTAACTACCGTTCAGATCAATGATTTGATGATTTTAATTATAGATAAAAGCTGAAGTATGGAAAAACTAATATTTAACTATGCATATATAGATATATTATTACAGTTTTTAAATAAATATATTTTAAGCATCTACAGTTAGTCTTCTAATACCATTTTTTGTTTATGTGTTATCGAAATTACAAAAATTATTTTCTATTTATAATATATTCAACAGGAAAAATAGCAAGAATTATTTTTGAGTATAGCATATTAGTTTTAAAATCTGAAACAAATATTTTAAGAGTTAAATTGTTATTCTAATAAAAAATAATTGAATTTAAGAATGTTATTTTAAGTATTGTGTAAATTGTATTTTAATTTTATTCGAGTATTGTGCCTGTCATTCCTGATAAAAAATGTTGTACACAAACTGATATTAAAATAATGTGTTTATGACTATTAAAAAATAATTCTTAATTTGAATTATCCCTCAAAGCATTAGAAAAGTCACCTCAGAGTATCCATTTTTAGAATTTATACTTCTGCAGATACCTTTTCAATCAGCAGTAATTTAGTTTTCAAAAATATGAATTCACAGTCAGCCTTATAAGCAATTTTAGTTGCAGGAAGCAACTGTATAACATCCTGTTTAGATTTTAGAGTCAGAATAGCTAATGCAACTCTTTCGCCTTATTCCTCTGAACAGTGACACCATTTTGACAGTTTCATTTGCCCGAATCGGTTTTGTTGTAAGGTTCTACTTGATTTGATTTGATAGCGCAAATTATATGAGATAGGGAAATCAAATTTCCATGGACAATCATAAGCAGTTTGAAAAGGTGTTAACTTTTCATAAGTGTGCATTTCTAATATACAGTTATCAATTAAATATTTGAAAAAAATAATATATATGTTTTTTATTTCTACAGATACATGTTTAATATTTTTATATAAGATAGTTAATTATTTCACATAATATTTTGTCACGGCATCAACATGCTTCCATGCACTTATCCTGTGTTGGGCTCTACCAGTTAGATAGAAATAATTGGTTGAAATCATCGTGATTTTTAAGCAGGGACCGAGCAGAAAACCCTCCAATGCTGCCAACCCGAAAGTCATCATTTCAGTTGAAGGACATTGCGACCACGTCCAGTTTTAACGTTCCCCATATGCATTTACCGAACACAGCAGATCTCCAGTGGGCTGAGATTCGAATTCAATATCTTATGGTAATGAGCACGAACCAACCAGGTCAGCGCGGCCTTTACTTAATCTTGTAGCTTCTACAATACTAATAAAAAATACCTAAAAACTTTTCCTCTCATAAATTTTTCCATAGTCATATACAAAAAATATTTTTAAGAACTATGCATTGAGGAATTAAGTATTGTATTAAGTGCACTTAAATATAACACATACTAGTATAAATTATCAATGAAACTATTTTCAATCGTAGTATATGAATACTTTTTAAACCTTAGAATGTTGACAATTAATAACATTATCAAGTTCTCTCTTGTGATAAATTTAAATTTTCTTAAAATTAATAAAAACTATAATGAATAAATACTGCAATTGATCTTTTTTTTTCAAAATCTAAAATATTGATAGTCATGGACCATCGTTTGAGCTCAATTACGCATTCATTTCATTATACACATTGCATCAAAAAATACCGGTTTTGAAATCTATAGTTTTGAATAAAATTTTAACGTGTCGATCGTGCTCAGCAAAGATTTCAAAAAAGATTTCAATAAGATGCAATAGTTTCTAATGTTAAAAATATTTCTGGATTTATAATGTCTGTTATTAAATTTAATAAACAAACTAGAGTACTAATTTAAACCCAAAAGGTTTGTTCGATGCTAGCGCTCAATTATGTCGGAAGTTTTTCAGAAAAATGATACAATAAATTGGAAGATTTTCTTCACTTTATTACCAATAAAGAAATGTTCCTTTTCTTGTTCTTCTTTAATCAAATATTTCCCGAAGTTATGAAGCTAATTTTGTCATGATTTGACTTTTTTTTTTTTTTTTTGCATTGAAGAAGAATTTTCAGATTGTCGAAGTGATTGTTTCAGTATTAAGTTGAATAAGTACCAGAATTGGTATCTCTAATATGATTATTTTCGCAAAATATATTTTATTGTTATTAGGAAAGGAAATGAATGTGTTTATTTTATTTTAATTATTATAACAAATGTTTATAATAAACAGTTTATAGAAATATTTTTAAAAAGTAACATTTTTATTGTAATCATTTGGAACTTACTGAAATAATTCTATATTTTAGTAATATCGTCCTGTTTTTTTTAAATATTTCACATAAATTTATTTCATTATTTAAATAATATCTCTGTTTTCAAATACACTTAAGGGGTACGTATTTATTTCAAACAGTTATAATAAATGAGGATTCTTGTAAAAATATATAATGTGAAAAATAAATGAGTTTTTTTAATCAATATGTTCCTCGTATTTTACACTTTTTGGGAGCTTTTAAAGTAGTAAATTACATGCAATGCAAATTATTTTAATCATTCTTTTCTAATTCAAGAATCATTAGCTATAAAAGTGATTATATTTTTCTAATTGTTAACAATAAATTTTGCAAAGTATTTAAATTTCACTTTTAATATTGCATTTTAATCCACTTTTTCATTTTGAAAAAAGAAGATTGTTACACTTATTAAAATTCGTTATTTATTCAGCAGTTATTCGTGTTCCAGATCGAGCTTCTGAATAATATTCAATTATTCTTGATTTAAATTAATGTTTCCTCTTTTGACACATGAAATTTTTACCCTAAACTGAGTGATTATATTGCTGGTTATATTCAGAAATTCTGTAATTTTTCTGTTATTAATGCACTATGTTGGTGCTTAAAAGTAAGTATTTTATTATTTTTTATTTTTTAGCTTATAATGTAATAATAACGAATAAATTCAAGCAATTTCGCTGAAAGCTAATTTTGAACAAATTTTAACGAGATATTTGAAATTTTAACAAGATATATGACATCATATTTTTGATACATAATTACATTTAGAAAAGTGTCAATTCAATTTCCACTCATTTTTCTTTCTAGCAAAATATAGAAAAATGTATTTCTTGTTCTGTGATATAGTTGTAACTAAAATATGTTGCGAAGTTAATATAATCATTACGAAAACTATGCATACGTTTTTTAAAACTTTTTCGTTTGTTCTAGGAAAATCTTAAGTTCCTATATAATATTGCAGTTCTAAAATAAACGTAACTCGTTTTTGCTGAACTCTTTAAATAAGTAAAATATATTTCAATAATTCTTTGGATATAAACGAAAAAGTATAAAATTTTAAATAGAATATGAGACACATTAAACGTACTCAGTGTTGTAAAATGCTTAAATTTCTCCCATACAAAATCCAACTTATTGAAATTTGTAATTTTAATTATAATTAAAGTTATAAATATATTGCTTAGAACTTCTAATTAACAAAATTAAAATAATAATCTTTTCTTTTTTATATGACAAATATTTTTGTTTCGATGAACTAAAACTTAATAAGGAAATGTCATAATTCTTATTCAATTAGATATTTAATAAATTTACTAGCATTTTTCACTATGTTGGTTTGTAAAAAAAATAGAAAAATCCTAAGTTCAAATGTATAATGTTTCATTTGAAAGAATAATAATTATATTCATAATTATGATACGTATGCGCAGAAAATTCAACATCTTAATAACAATTTTATCAAGCTTATATCAATTTCATTCAATAATTTCAACAAAAACTTTAAGATATTTGAATGCTGTAAAATATTAATTGTGAACAGAAACTATAATGTAAAAAAAAAAAATTGTTTTAATTTAATATACTAAACATAATAATACATTTTAAAAATAGGACAATTTTTACATGGCATTTAATAAGTGCTTTCATCAAAGTTATGTAATATTACAACTCATGTTTCTATCTATCTTCAAAAAATAATTTTCCTGAATAATTATTTTGATACTATTAAGAATATAAAATTTTCCTAAATAGCTCTAATTGCTTACAAATTGTATTGTTCAATAATTTAAGCTTGCATTTTCATCATAACTAAATTAAAGTTATGCAAACTATTTATTTTGTTTTGAGTAACATGTACACGTAATCTCCACCTTTTCATTCAACCCCTTTCATTTTGCATTTCAAGCTTTATGGATGTCTTTTGATTTTCTCTATTACAAAAGTGTCTTTTTTCTTGATTGTATTTAACCAACGCATTTTGTCTAAAATTTTGACAAACTTGACAGCATTAAACTATAGTTTTTCCTTTCTTGGTTTTCCTTGGAATTTTGTTTGTTCAGTACTTAATTCAGCTTTTCTAAGAATCTAAATAAAATTCGTTTGTCTCAACTAAATAAGCAAAAAGTATTATTTTAGCTTTCGAACCACATAAGTTCAATAATCTCATACAGAACATTCTATAAGAAATTAGTGTTGAACTTAAAACATCCTTTGTTTGCATTTTAATTTTAACATTTTTTTATCTTAATGTTTATATAATCTGGCCGTTTTTCATGTCCTTATTTTATAAATTTTCTTTAATTGTTATCTTCATTTGATCTTAAAAGAAAAATGTATACTAAAAGAATTCCTGGAGATACCTGTATAAATATATATATATATATATATTTTTTTTTTTTTTTTTGAAAATACAAATAAAAAATGAAACCACTATAGTAAATTGGAATTTCTCTTTGATAACCAATTTGGTGATTGCAAACGATTTCCAGATTAAAATTTGAATTCTTAAAATGTGTTTCTAAATTAGGAAAACAATTCAGTTTCCCATATCAATTTTTCCTTGTATAATTGAAATTTTTAACGTCCAATTATTCCATTTTTTTAAAATTAATATGTTTTGAGATACCTGTTGGCAATTCTTGCAAGACGTTTTGAGAATATGGTATTAGTTAAACATGCTTCTATTTTATTTTGGTATGTAAGACAAATACATTTTTGTTCTATTTTTGTCAGTGATTATTTATATAATATTTTACATAGTTAAAATGATATATTATGCGTGGATTTCATGTCAGAATATATACACTATCCATGATTTGGATTTTTAAAAGTAATGTTTTATTGCCCCTTTATTAAATGTAATATATCTTTATATCTATGTGGATGAATCTGAGTTTCGATTATAAATTTGAAATTGAAACTTCGGTTGATCTTTTTTGTTTAAATAGTTTTCTTTTTTAATATTGCTGATACAACGATTGATACTTAATTCTTAACTTTCGATTTCTAAGTGAAAAAAAAGAAGCTAATAATTACCACTGCTTATTAATTTGAATTATAATTATTGTTTCAATATAATCAACAGTATTGAAACACTTCTCACATTTACATTAATCAATAACATTGTGATCGCAGAATTTACTTCCGTTTTCCCCATATTTAAGGTACTTAATTTACGTTTAGAAATGTCAATTTCTAAATGTTTTTATAGAAGATTAACACACACACACACAAATATTTAGTTATAGAATATTTTATATTAAATATTTAATTATTTGTCTTAAGCCAATTTATATCTGCCTGTGTATTTTAAAGAGTTCAAAATTGTTCAGTTCAAGTTAAAATCCATTCTTTTTCATTTCATATATCATTATAAGGAATAGTATATATGTCATTATATTAATCTAATATATATATATATATATATATATATATATATATATATATATATATATATATATATTTGAGAATAAATATCTTAATATCCATTAATATTATTTAATCGTTAATTTTAAAATATCAGAAAAGTATACGAAATTATCAAAAGGAAATTAACTTAAACATGTATTGGACTTTCAATAGCATACAAAAACTACCCATTTCATTTTTATTTTCATGTTAACTGACGCTATGAATTATTTAAAAAAAATTAGTGTTTATCGATGTGATGAAAGTGATTTTCATCCTCATATTTGTTTTAAGAAAAGCTTTATAACAATGAACATTAATTGAAATATGTATATAAATATTTCTCATGAAGATACAAGCGTATTGTATTTGAAAGTATTGAAAATAATAATTTTATACTGAAAATTTTTACGTTATTTTTTTGTTAACTTTAAAAGATATTATAAAATATAAACGTAAAGTGATCACGATTATAATTGAGTTATTAAGTCATCAATTGTTTTTTGTTAAATTGTAATAATCAGAAAGTATATTCAGAAAAGGAGTGCAATTTATTTGATGTGCGTATTCATAAATAATCAGAATATATTTTGTTACAGTTAAAGAAATTTGGTTGATACGTTTTATGATCTGTTCTCAAAATAGATTTGTTTTCGGTATGTTTGTCTCAAATAATATAACTATTCATAAACCATAGCTTTATAATAATCCATAACAATGCTGCGACATAATATTATCTCTGCTTAGTACTAAAATACATCGGGTTTACATAACATTCAATTTAAATTTGATTCAATTCATTTTATTTTTTCTTCCGTCAAGCAATGGAAAATCAAAATATAATATTTTATTGATAAAATGATTTATTCATGAAATATTCTATACAATTAGAAAAATTCGATATAACAAACAATAAAAACAGTTTAGATTTTGCTTAATATTAATAAAAAATAAAAAACAGATTTTTAAAATTAAATACATATTCTCTCTTTTTAAAGAAATATGTGTTAAAAAGACAAACTAACATACAAATCTATATTGTGTTATTTAACTTCATATTAAAGGTGTATCTAAGCATTTACTTTAAAAGTTATATTTAACACTGATTTAATAGCCTGAAAGATTTACTTTGTGAAGAAATATCTTAAAAGAAAATTGATTTTCTTTAATGTTTTGAAGGAAAACAACTTAAGAAAAATTTTCATCAAAAAACTTTGAAGTAAAAACACTTTATATCTCATTCTTCAGTTCTGAAGTTTAATCATGTTTTTTCTTTGAATATATTTTCCAAGTGACATTTCAGACTTTAAAGAAACTTTGTTTATTTTGAATAGCTCTTTCCGCATATAGATTCATAATTTTTCGTTCAAATTGAAAATATTTACCATGCGAAATGATTTTTATTTTAAAATTCAATTTGCATATAAATATAAATTTTAAACATGACGTTCTGCATACAGACAGCTATTAAACATTTGAAGCCTTTATTTAAATAAAAGACATGACTTAGCATAATTTTCTATGGCATGTTTACTTTTTAAATACAGAAATTAACTAACATGCTGTACTTTCTTCGTTAGAACCATTTTTGTTTAAATGAAATACTTAATTTCGCATTTTTTATAAAAGCATCAAAATTAATAAATATGAGTATTTAATAAAGCAATTGGCATTTTCATAAAAAAACATGAATTTCATTAAGTGTATCCACAGAAGTATAAAACGAATTCCCAAATAAATTTCGTTTCATTTCTGTAATACGTTCCGCTAATGTCTTCCTTTTCTAATGAAATTTATTGCTATTCGTGGTTTTTTGGTATAAATTGATAGTTAAAATTCTCATCATTACACAAATTAATATTGTGATCACTTGAGCAGAATAATTAATATAGTATTTAATTAAGCAAATGACTTAATACATTTACCCAACCCTACTATTCAACTGCTTGTATACCCTTAACTAAAAAGCAAGAATTATTCTCATACATCTATTTTTTTCTTAATAAATCTTTCATTCATTTACTATTTGTAATATTTCTTTCAAAGTATAGGATTCCCTTAGCCGAAATTTTGCATTTATTTAAACTTGCATCAAATTATTAAACTAATTTACAATTATTTTGAATTTAAATTTTACGCAACATGGATTGTGGCAATTAATCAATCGAGCTCAAGTTCTTAGTTAAAAATTTTGATTTTTTGACACCAACTTTAGCATGTATGCTTCTAGTTACTGTTTTAATAGCATATCCCATTATCTCTCTTGAACAAATGATAAACATAGAATTATAAAAAGAAACCTTAATTCATTTTCCATCAGTAATATTTTTCTCCGAAAGATATTTACTCGTTTTCATCTATTTTCAAAATGTAAGTTTAAATGAAATTGTTCTTCCATTAATGAATGTTTCTTGACTTTACTGATTTATAATAATAAATCTAAAAATATGTGTCAAGGTTGAAATTAAGATAAAACTTATTTTTCAAAATTAATAAAATATCTTTTTATCTTTTTTTTTCCAAAAATTATTATATTTCAATAATCTATTCTTATTTTCCAGTTGCTTCTTTTGAAGTCTTTTCTTAGTTAACTAAATTAAAATCAGTTTTCTAATTCATTTCTTAGTTGTATTTCCTCTTTTGATATTTATTTTAGAGAAAAATTAATTTTTGAAACTTCTAATTTTCTTTATATTATTCTAAGATGAATTCTTATTTTTGACTAAATTTAAATTTATTGCATCAAAAATAATTCATAACCAAAAACCTTGTGTAAAAGTATCATAAGCAAACTATGTTAAGAAGAATATTAACAAGAAATTGTAAAATTAAATACATACTTCTTTTTACAAGAACTTATTTATCTGATAGTTATTGTAAGATACATGTTTATTTGCTCAGACTATCACAAAAGTAAGTTAACAACAAAAAACGTCAAGAAATTCCCTAGAATTTTTAAAATAATATTGAAGAAATACCGTTGATTTCCCAAGTAGCTGCTCATATCATGACTTGTATTTATTTAGGCTTTTTTAAAGCAGAATGATTTTTAGTCCATTATATTTGCTTTTTCTGCTTAATTTAACTTAAAGAAAACGCTCAAAATATTTTTAAAATAGTTTTTTTTAAAGTTTATTATAATAATGATTCAGTTATAGTTTAATTAACTTAGTTATAGTTTAATTAATATTTAATGGAGTGTGCAACTTCATAATTGACAGATTTTATTAATATTTTAAGGAGTAAAATTAATCTATGTAAGTCATAAAGTAAGGAAAAAATCTTAGTTGAATAAGTTATAACTTGAAATAATCATTTTAAGTTACTATTTTTCAAAATTAGCGAAAACCTTTGAACGTATGAAAATAAATTTTATTTCTCTTTTTTCCCAATTCTATTTATTTTCTAAAATGGGAGAGAAACGAATATTCTAGTTGTGTCATAATAATCAGAATAATACAAAAGGTAATAAATTAATATTGATATAAATATTTATTCTGATAATAGACCAATACTTATTAAGTTATCTATATCAAATAAGTATTTTGCAAAATTTTCTATGATGATCTCTTAATTTGTTGTTATTATGACGATAAAACTGGTTAAATGAATTCTTAAAAATAATACTATTTTAAAAATGCATGTACCCACGATGATATTTATGTCATTTCAACCTATAAAATGAAGAAAAATTCAACAATATTTATTTTTTATTGATATTAATAATAACATAATGACTGAAATTTATGAGGAAAAACTAAAATGACAGTATTTTAGCAATTTTATTTTAAAAGATAAATTACGTAAACTAGACTAAATTAGTTCTAAAAATGAGAGTATAACACTACACTGCAAGTAATTAAGTATACTATTCAGCAGGGTTGGCAATGTATCTTATAATTAATTATAAGGTAATATAGAAAGCTCTTGCCGTTATTGAGATGTCATTGAAATAAGTGAGAATAAGTATGAAAATTAGTGTATGAAGTTATTGAGAGACAATAGTCTAGAGTAGGAGTATCAGTCTTTATATAAATAGGACCACTGCAAACATTCATCCATTGTAGCTCATATAGTAGCGAAGAGAAACTGACTTGACGAAAGAGCTCTTTCGGTGTTGTTAGCTTTTCTACTTCAAAGTGAGCTTAACAGCAATTGTATCAAGACACCGAACTGGCCAAGCGTTTTAAGATAGTGCTTGAATGGATGACAAAGTATTGGTTTCACAAATTGAGATCAGGAGATTTATCCCTCTGTGATGAAGCTGGTGAACTAATCGTCACTATGAGCTGCTACCCATGAAACAAACTGCCACTGCTGACATACACTTGCAGCGGTTGGAACGTCAGAAACAGACATTGAAACAGAAGGAGCAAGCACTGGTTAATCGCAAGATTCTTCTGCTGCTGGCCGATAACGCAAGGCTTCAAGCAGAGCGGGTGGTCAGGAGCTCCACACAGTGATTTGTTTGGAAAACGTTCTTCCCTCTTCCGTACTCACCTGACAGTGTATCATAAGATTACCATCTCTTCTATTTCATAGACAATCATCTTCGTGGAAAATCCTTCGCCCATTTTACACCACCGAATTTTATCGATAGTAATAACTACTAGGACTAACAAAAGACCATAATTTTTGTGGGTCAGATACTTTTGGGTCATTTAAAGTGGCAACAATTTTCTTGTTTACTTTGCATTTAATTATTAAAGTGTTTTATTCCAATATACAATAATCAACATAAATATAATAAAATAATCTCTATTGGAATTATAAATTGCATATCATACGTAATATGAAACAATGCTTTGCAAAACAAAATTTCATTTAATTAGTGAAACAAAAATGTACATATCTTTAAAATTTATCAAGAATTTAAAAAGTAACTGAATAATTTATTATGAATAATCACAAAGCAAGAATGAGTGAAAATGGATGGTTTTTGACTAATCAACTATTACAAATATCGGCAACCGATGTTTTGACTTGGTTCTATAAATTGCGGAAGAAAACTATAAAATCTTCAGCCACTAGTTCCAATATAGTTGGCAAAATCATTGCACTCAAATGGGCAAATTATAAAATGATATTTATATCCGAATATTTAAGACAACCAAAGTATTACATCATTGGTAAAACTTTAAAAAGTAAAAAACACTAAAAAAACTTTAAGAGAAGTAAAAGAAGACTTAAATTTAGAAGAAATTTCATGATCTTTAATTAGAAATGGAAACAAATTTAACGGAAGAAATAGTTATATTATATTTTCGTTTTCTGCACACAGTACTTTAGCTGGAATAAAAGAAACCACGAAATAATTTATCTTCAGAAACAAATTAGAAAAGCAATTTACATAATTCAAAACTGAGATAATAGACAGGGAATATTTTTTTCAAACATTTAAATATATTTTTATATATTTCTAATTTAAATATATTTTTTTCAAAATCTCTTTCATTTTGATCTAAAATTTGTTTGAAAATTATATTTTTGCATGATTTATTTCTTGAAAGAAGAAAATAACCCTATCTCAGAAACAGAAAAAAATTTAATTAAAGTTTTACAAACAATAAATTACTCACAATAAAAAATAATGGTTAGTGTTTTCACAGCCTTTCAGGAAATTGAAAGTTATAAAACAATTTTTTTCTGTGTGATTACTTTGTTTGCATTTACTCTTGAAGTCCATTGACTATTATTTTTCTGTCCTAGACGGCCTGCATTTTTATTAATCATGATAAGATTTTTAAAATTCTTTGGATATCTTAAAATTATAACAGCTGTTCTTACATGGATAAACAAAATATCACCTTAAATAAATAAATAAATAATATTTCTAATTTAGCTGGAAAATTGGCATGGTCTTCATAGTCTATTTTCTTGCGTTTTCTATTAAAATTAGCTGAGTATATTTCTAATTTATAAAATAAATAAAAATATTGTTTTGAATATTTTAGGACAAATATATGAAGGTCTTTTTAATCTTCTTTTATTTATTCTTAACTTTTAAAATATTTTTTACAGTATGTTTAAATATATTAACACGAGAGATCTCTGTTACTTATGCAGCTATAAATGATAGTCATAAAAAAAGAGTAAAGTAAATAGAAAGTAATATAATATTTATGTTATTAAACCTCTTATTATAACCAGTTTTTCTCTCATGTTTACATATCAGCCTGTATTAAATTTCTGAGGAAATATTTTCTTGATTTCTCGTCTTACCGATTAAGATATTAAAATACCAGATTTACATATGCATTACATCCTATTTTTTGTTAGGAGTGTTTATTATAAATAATGACAATATTCTAAAATATTTGAGTCGTAGAAGTACTTTATTTAAACAAAAATAAATATTAGTATTATTAGGTTTTTGCAATCACTCTACAACAATTGTTTTTTTTCTAATTTTCCTATAATAAATTTATCTTTTAAAAACTTTTAGAAATATTTATGAATGAAAATTGCTTAAAATGGTAATTTTGGAATAAATGTATATTCCTTTTCAAAAATAAATTAATTTACAAGAGATTATTTTCATATAAAATGTATAAATATTTGTTTTAATGTTAGAAGAAATGTCACTTAGTTGTGATTTAATTGTTTAGTTTAAAAAATTATATTCAGTTTGAAATTTTAATTTTGTGTTTATGTATCATTTTCATATGCTATCAATTACACATTGAATAACCAACGCAAGTTTAAAGCATGTTTAAAATTGACATTTAAAGTAAAGGCACTTTCCAAAAAAGAGAAAAAAATGCATGAGCAATTACAATAAATGAAAAAATAATAATAAATTACACGTTTCCTGTAAGCCATTTTTAAAAATAGTTTATACAAGAAATAATTAAGTTTGTAAGAAAAAATTTTAAAAATTATTTATCTGGAATTAATGTTTTTGGCTTAAAAAATACTTCTCTGAAGATACAAATCACATTTCTTCTTTCACATAAAACAGTCATCAAAAATTCAAAAACGTAGTTATGCCTTTCTGAATATAATTTGACTCCTAATTCTGATTTCCAATGGGTCTTTTCAGAAATTAACAATTTTTTGATATGAATTTTGCCACGTTGGATTTTTTTATATGAAAAATAAAAAAAATCGATAAATTAAAAAATGGTGCTATAAGGTATGATATAATGAGTTATTATCTGTCCCCGTGCTTCAAATATTTCATAATTATTAAAGAAGGTAATCAATTGCCATTGGTCTGGTGTAGAAAGACAGAAGGATTTTTTTTATGTAAATCTTGAGCTACCTATGACATAAAAATTGGTATATGCAAAAGAGAATAGATTATTCTATTATTTTACAGAAAAATTACAATATAGACACAAAATTCAAAATCAACAATTGATTTTAGGAATTATACTTCAAGGAACTTTTTGGTATACAATCTCAGGATTATCACAAACAATCGATTACTATTGAAAAATACAGATTCAAAAGAGTAAATCAATATTTCATGAAAGATTACAGTGTTGTACATCTGTTTTTCATCACCAAAATTATCAATTTTTCACCATTTTATTTTTAAATGTTGATGTGAAACTAAATGAAAGGAAGTCTTGGGAAGGAAAGACTCGTGCTTCGGTTTAATTCCCTATTTTATATCAATTAGATTTCGTATCTCTTCAAAAAATTGTCACTTAGATTCTTACAATCTATGGGTTTAAACAAATTATAAATCATTGCCACCAATGATACAAAAGGAGATAACTTCATCAAACATACACTTCATTTCAGCATTACATTGCTTTTCTATCAAATTTGCTGATAGTCATAAAAATTTTGATTCTGATATCTTTCTAAAATTGTACAAACGTATGCGATTATACAACAGTTCCAATCTCATTAAAAAACGTCAAAGAATCATGCTCTATTTTCCGTTGACAGATTCCACAAATGAATAGTTGAATTTCATGTTGTCCATGATATATTATATTATTATTTATTATAAAACCTGCCTTCATTTTTTTTGTTAGGTAGCATTGGAAAAAAAAATTAAAATAAGACTTTAGCAATTAATAATCAAGAATTACAATTTACACTACTGGCCATTAAAATTGCTACACCAGGAACAAATGCAGATAACAAAATGATATTTATTGGACAAATATATTATACTAGAAATAACAAGTGATTAAATTTTCGAAATATTTGGCTGGATAGATCCTGAGATATCAGTACCCAGAACAACCACCTGTGGCAGTAATAACAGCAGTTATACGCCTGGGCATTGAGTCAAACAGAGATTGGATTGCCTGTACAGGTACAGATGCCCATGCAGCTTCAACACGATGCCACAGTTCATCAACCGTAGTGACTGGCGTTTGGTAACGAGCCAGTCGCTCGGCAACCATTGACCAGACGTTTTCTATTGGTGAAAGATCTGGAGAACGTTCTGGCCAGGACAACATTCGAACATGTTCCGTATCAAGGAAGGTCCGTACAATACCGGCAACATGCGGTAGGGCATTATCCTGCTGAAACGTACGGTTTCGCAGGGCTCGAATAAAGGGTAGAGCCACGGGTCGTAACACACCAGAAAAGTAACGTGCACTGTTCAAAGCACCGTCAATGCGAACAAGAGGTGACCGAGACGTGTATCCAATGGCACCCTATACCATCACGCCAGGTGATGGGCCAGTATGACGATGACGAATGAGCGTTGCCAGTGTGCGTTCGCCACGATGTCGTCAAACACGGCTGCGACCATCATGATGCTGTACACAGAACCTGGATTCATCTGAAAAGATGACGTCCCGCCATTCGTGCGCCCAGGTTGATCACACCTTTGGAGGTGCTCTTGTCTGTGACGCAGCGTCAAAGGAAGCCGCAGCCATGGTCTCCGAGCTGAGAGTCCATGCTGCTGCAAACGTCGTCGAACTGTTCGTGCACACACTTGTTGTCTTCCAAACGACCCCGTTTATTGACTCACGGCAATGAAATAATTTATTGACATGGCAAAATGCATTATTTTTATGTTTTTAAGATGATTTTTTGATAAAAATTGAGTTTTTTAAGCTGTTTTATTATAAAAATTTGTGTTTTTTTGGACCTTTAAAAGTATGTTTTTTATTATAAGAAATGCAAGGTTTTTGAAAATATAAGATAAAAGCCATTGCATGTGTTTTTATAAAGAAAATCTATTTTTTCTATATGCAAGAAAGGTTTTAATTTATTTGATTGTCCATCACTACAAATGATAATTTAACACTATCGTTTCTTTTACCATATGCAAAACATGTAACAGATTCGGTATCAGTTGTTAAAGGTCTAGTAATTATAAATTCTTCACCGATTTGTAATTGTACTAAAGGATTATGTGTACGATTTTCAGATTTCAAAAAAATTGCAATTTTCATATGCATATTAGTTACTAATTTTAAATCAGGTTCTAGTAGTTTAGAGCTCATTAAATTGAATTCTACAGGTCTAAAATCTCCTGTATGATATGTTGCATATCTCTCTTTAATAGTAGCATAGAAATTTTGAGAATCGACATATTCTTTTGTTGCGGCATCTTTATTTATAACAGGATTTGCAACATTGTTAATCTTACATTTCCAAAATTATACACACCATTTTTAATTAAAGAAGGTACATATAATCCATCATTATCTCTTATTAATATATTATCAATCTTTTTATTATTGATGAGGGTTTTTCTGTCTACATAATATTTATTACACACATCGTATTCATCAGTAGGAGTTGGAATATTAATTATTTTTTGTTATTAGTATCGAAAGCATTTTCTTTCAAAACTAAAGCATTGTTTTCAAAGTAACGTTTATTAACAGCATTTTTGTCATTTACAGGATCTTTTATATTGCTAATTATTTTATCTTTAGCATCAAAACTACCTTGAGCTAAATGTATTTAACTTTTCTGTTCTAATTCTTTTACAATTTTATTCACATAATTCATATTAGCTGTATCATGTAAAGCTATTGGATCTGACACATTTGAAATTCTTTTATGTTTTGCATTATAGTTTTCATTTTGTAAATGAATAAGAGAAGCATCTGATAAATTTCTAACATCATTTTTAAAATGTTCATGAATTCTATCCACATAAGATTTTGTAGCTGAATCATTCAATAACTTTGGTTCATTTACATTTCTTAAATTCTTTTTTTCTATATCGTAATTTCCATCGTTTGTTAACTTAAATCCTACACCTGGAGGACCTGGAGGTCCTTCTTTTATTTCATCATCAAACAAAGGATAATAAGCTGTCATTTATTAATGTAATAAACTCATTATGCTTTCTCAATGTTTTAATCATAGTTATTTCTTCAGATTTCATATTCATAGAGCATTTGTTTCTTTCTTTCAAAATGAAATAGAAAAAGTAATTTTTGGTGGTATTACTTTTCAACCTCCAATTGAATTCGATCATTAAATTATTCAGGTTTGTGTAATTTTCATGATTTTCTAGATTGAAACAAATGATAGGATATTTACTAAAATTTGAATAATCTATCCTGCAACCTGTTTCTGCATTTATATTGTTCATTCCTGCTTCTAAAAGAGCTGCATATATTCGATTATAAAGATTTTTATTAAAATCCATGAAATAACTTACTGTTGGAACTTTTATGTTATTTATCATTAACCAGCATTCTTTCATATCCAAGTTATCAAACATCTTGTTGTTTTGGTTCATATTTTCATTTCTTTCATCATATTGAGGAATGACGTATAAACTTAAAACTTCATCAGATGTTGCAGGAATATTATAAGATCCACTTGCATTTTTATTAAATAAATTTGATTTGATAATATTATAATGATCCCAATTTATTTCTATTTGAGTATCAGATGGTTTTAGTTGATTGAATTTTACAGCAGCTGAATTTTTAAATCTAACATATGGTAACCAGAGAGAGAGGTCTTCAACAACTGTTTTGAAATCAGGATTTTGAATATCTGTATATAACGTATTTTTACTATCATTTATTTGAATTTCTATTTTGATTTGAAATCCTGTAAGTAATTTTCTATATTCTCTGAAAAAATCAAATATATATTTTAATTGTATACATATTCTTACAGTTTCACTAAATTTAATGAATTTCCATCTCTTTGCAAATCCATCATTAAATTTTTCATTCATTTTGAAGTTATTATAAAAATCAGTAATTTTAGTTGCATCAACCAAAGTTCCATTATATTTGAAATTATATCTGTCAGCATATTCAGAAGTATCCATATAGAAAAACATATTAGTAGCTTCCGATGTTGAATAATCAGGTGTGAAATTTATCAATCCTAAAACTTTATTCATGATTGCTATATAATTAATATCAGATTCGATTTCAGTATTTCCTATTGTTAATCTGCTTGAATTAATTAAACCACTACCATTTACAAAAGTAATATTTTCATTATTTATATTGCTTCCATCACCTTTTACAATTTTAATTTCTTGTTGCAGATAACCTTCAGAATATAATATATTAGCATTTGTATCATTTCTAAAGAAATTATATGTAGCATTTTCATATGGATTGTTTTAATCTCTATTCTCATGTTTAATTTCTTTATATTCAAAGCTTTCAATTTCGTTATTATAATAATAACTGGTATCACTCAAATCATAAATTTTGTTCATTTATTTAGGATAAAAAATTTTAAATCCTGCACAGTGTTTTTTTCTTTTTTGATAAAATCTCATTTAATTTTTCTATTATGAAATCTTTAGAATTTTCTTCTATAAAAGGTTTAGCATTTTCTATTAAATCAGAAAAGAAACCTCTTCCTTCTATTTTCTTACTCTTTCTGTACAATCTGTGTTTATTCATTTATTTAGCTATAAATCTATACTGTACTTCTTGTCTATTTAAATCAATTAGTTCACCTCGATGATTTGTAATTTTCATTCTAATTCTATGTATGCAATCAGATTTAACTAGGAAAAAAATAGGTTTCTCAAATTCTTTAGAATACAAATTCCAGGAGGATTTGTGGTTGTAAATGAGTAAATCACATCAGATTGAAAGTGATTTATATAAGCACCATTTACTATATCACAATGAATATAAATATTATCATTTCCATTTGCTATATCTGCTATATATTTACCTTTTTGCTCTGCATCTTCATATATTTTTACTTCAAATCCTAAAATTTCGCACAATTCACTTTTGAATAAATCAATTTTATAATGATCTTTCAATTTAATTGCAAATCTTTGTCTTTCTTCAATAATTCCAAATAATATTGGAGGATCATTTCCAAAGTATTTAACCATGTAACGATTCAAACCTTTTATACTGTAATGACCATTTGGAATAGTGAAATCTATCCAATTCTTACCATCAAAATATGAAAATTTATTATTTTTGTCATTAATATTATTCCAAGAAATGTACATAGAAAATGACTGAAGAGCTATTTCCTTAAAATTAAAAGGGTTGGAATATTCAATTGTAAAATATTCTGATTTACTAGCATTTTTAGAATCTAAAATGAGGTACTTCATTTATTTATAAGTAACAATTTTCTCATTGGAAATACTAGGTTCTTGAGTAAATGAATATAATATATCAATAGGGGATTTACCTTTATTTCTTTCAGTTATATATTTCATACAATATAAACCACATTTTACAGATGTAGGTTGTTGTAAAAAACTAGAATTATAACGAATTTTTTTTCCTGAAGATTTTAAATAATTAACTATATTTTTAGGAAGAAATTCATTTTTTATTTTTATTTTTTCAAATTCATATTCTCCAAAGGGATTAAAATATTCTACAAAATCATATATTGGATCATTATAATAACAAACCCAGTGAGTTCCACTTCCTGTAGATACATCTAAATTAATAATTCCGTTTTCAAATTTTCTTATATTTTTAGGTAGCATATCTATAGTAAATGTACCTATAAATCCTTTTTCGTTTTTCATATTCTCTTCTATTATTTTGATGGATATTCCTAGGGAAGATAAACCCCCTTTTCACAACGTTTTTTTTAATTCCAGATCCTGAAATTTTATCGAATATTTTTTTAGTAACCCATCCTGCTGCACCACTAGCACCTCCAAGACCTAAAAATGTCAGAATAGGAATTAGGAATGGTAAAAATCCTCCAGTATTTGTAACTGAGTTTTACTTATTGTAATTCTTTTACCTTTAGCAATTTGATTGATTTGTGTATTGGTAAGATGTAAATCATAATTAGGAGTTTTACTTTTATCTATTTGCAAGGAAACTTCTTCTCCTTTTTTGTATCCAGATTTTAATTTTGAAATTTGATTTTTTTTATCACTCAAATAAACTTTTTTTGTTACATACATTTATTTAAAGTAAAAATTTTTTATAATATTCTTTTACATAATCATTTGTTAATGTTCCTTCTTTTAAAAGTTTATCTAGAATAATAATTATTTGATTATGTAATATTTTAGACTTAGATCCTTTGCACATTTTATTTGTCAATTCATCTAATTTGTTTATACCACTGCCTATATATTCATTTCCTGCTTTAAGAGTATTCAATGTTTTTATATACATTTTTAATCCATTCATGTTGGAATCGGCTTCTATTATTTTATCTTGTATATTTTGTTTTTTCTTCTAACTAGTTTTATAATTTTTGTTTTTAGTTAAATTTCCTTTAGTTCTTTTATAATCATCTGGTTTGGATTTTGCTATACTAATTATTTCATCTAACTCTTAATCTGTTTTATTTAATAGCTCAGAAGGCAATTCTAATCCTTCATTTTTAAGTAAATCAAAATCTAAATTTTTATTAAAATTCAATATTATTATTCCCTTAGCTTTATCAATTAAATTTCCAGCATCTGAAGTATAGTCCATATATTTAGATGATTCATGTTGAGGTAAAAAAGACATATTACCTGTTAAATCTTTTATAGCATATTGAATACTATTAAGATTTTGTTTTCTTGAAATTTCTTGGTCTTGTAATTTTTTAATTACTGGTTTATGAAATTCTCTTAATGATTTTTCAATACCTAAATCGGATTCGAGTTTAATTTCATTATTTTTTCTTTTTTCATATTGTAATTTTATTAATTCTAACTCATTTCTAATCTTTTGTTTTAATTTTTTATTTCTTTCACGTTCAATAACATCTATTTATTTATCAGTAAATAATTTTCTACTCCGAGTAGATTATTTTTTGCAACAAGTAGATTATTTTTTACTCCGAGTAGATATTTTAAAAATAAATAAATGATAAAAATAAAAGATTATACGGTACCTGAAGAATTTACAGATGAAAATCAAAATCCTTCATTACCATCACATCCTTTTAGACTTTTAATTGTAGGCAGTTCAGGGTCTGAAAAAACTAATTTGCTTGTTAATTTAATATATGATTATTTGAAATTTGATGGTTTTTTGTGTGTGCTAAAGATATTTATGAACCAAAATATATTACACTACAAGAAAATTTTACAATGTTTGATGACATAGAAATAGAAGATATTGTAAATTGTAAAAAAATAAAGAGAAAAGAATTATTGTTGGAATTGTTTAATAAATATAAAAAGAAGAAGTATTATTTTCTTTTGATTCCAAAGAATTTATAAAAGTAGATGATTTAGATCCATGTATGAAAAATCTAGTAATTTTTGATGATTGTATAACTGAAAAAGATCAAAGCGATATAGCTGAATTGTTTATCAGAGGAAGAAAGAAAAATGCATCCATTATTTATCTGAGTCAATCATATTATTCTACTCCAATTAATATAAGAAAGAATTGTAATTATTTTATTTTCTTTAGTTTACAACTAAGAGAAATCCAACAGATAATTAGAGAAGTTGATGGAAATCTTACTAATGAAGAATTTAAGAAATTATACAAGAAATCATCAAAAACGTTTTGATTTCTTTATGTTGGATTTAGTAAATATAAATATGAGATACAGAAGAAATTTTGAGCCTTTATAATTGGAAGAATATTTGGAAAAGAGAGTTTATATCTAGCGAAAGTCTTATCAATTGATGAATAAATTAAGAGTTTCATTATCATTTAGTAAGTTTTTATTCAGCGCATCTGGTTTATCTGGATTCGTTTTTCTTCCCTTATCAGCATTGAGTGTAGGATGATAACCTCTTGTAAAGAAACGTTTACAAGAGGTTATCATCCTGCATTTACGGATGAAATTTTTATAATATCTGAAGTGTTAAAAACAGATCCAATTACTTATAGAATAAGAGATTTAAACAACGAAGAAATCAAAGGCACTTACTATGAGAATGAATTAGTTAAATATGATAAAAAAGATAGTGTATATAAAATTGAAAAAATAATAAAAAAGAAAGGAAACAAGTTATTTGTAAAGTGGTTAAATTATCCAGAAGAATATAATAGTTGGATAGATAATAAAGATTTAATTCAAAGTGAGTAAATCACCCATCCTTTTAAAATGATATACCAATAATTTATTCATAAAAGGGTGGGGGACGTTTTGTACCATCCCTTTAAAATTTATTATTTTGTATTTTTATTATTAATTTTTTAAGAGGACACTATTTTATATTTAAATAAATATGTTTGAAAAAAATATTACAAAAGTATTACTATTGAATATCAATCTATTTACATTTAGAATAGAATTTGAATATGATAATTTAAGACATCGAAATCCTCACATAGTTGTATTTTTTGGAAGACCAGATTTTAAATTAGATAGTTATGATAATATGAGGATAATGGAATTACATATAAAAAGAATATTAAAATTAGATTATTTCAAGCGATTAATATTTAAAGATATATTTGAAGAATTTGAAGATAACTGTGATTTGTCAGATGTTTGGGTTTATAGATTAAGAGAAACTTTACGAATTAAAAAATTTATAAGAAAAGAAAAAGATTTATATATATTTATATTTTGATTACTTCAAAAATTATTTAATGAGTATATTACTAATTTAAAATTATTTACTTGAAAAATATATTTAATAAATAAATATTAGTATACTTATAAATATAAATAAATATTAATATTCAATTAATAAATTTAGAAAAAAATAGCGAAACGGCCCTTTCAGTGTGGTGGACTTTAACTTGAAATTATAACATTTATTTTAGGGGCTGCCAGCACCCCCCATAGAGCCTTACAGTCCACCACACTTTTTACATCTTGGTCCCTGTTTTTTTTCATTTCCTGGTTCTAGGTTAAGAGCCCTATCTTAATTGCATTAACTCATTCTAACTTTTGTTTATAGAAGAGCGCGCAGGGCTCGAACTCAGGACTAATTCATGCTATTCAGTTACTCTAACTACTATACTAACTGGGACCTTTGAGGCTTGCTTTTTTTTGGGTTTATGTAATAACTTTATCTAATAAACTTTGTTCTCACAACTGATAACAGTCTTTCAATGAAAAGTGCTTCCATCTATATTTTTAAATTAGAAAATATATAAATGGATGATTTTATTCAAGCTGAAAAAATATATTATTCTAGTGATGAAGAAAATAATATTTCTGTACCAAATGAATATTTAAAAGTTTTTAAAAATATTCAAAAGAAAGATATTACTTATGACAGTTCAGAAGATGAAAATTATTATAATATAAATATTCAATCATTTTTGAAACAGAGATATGTAAGTAGTATAAATTTTTTCAAACAATTAAAAAGAAAACATAATTTAAATTTTACATTACAAGCTGATGAAATGTTTTACAAATATTTAGATTTTAATTATTACAAAAAATCTATAAAATATTTGTGTGTCATGAAAAAGATTTGTGAATATTTTGGAATAGAAAATAATTTAAAAGTTAAAGAAAATTAAAATGAATGGAATGAGTTTTTAGCATTTTTAAATAATTAGAAATTTTTGATTTTATATATAGCTACTTAAAATCATTCAAAACATAATTTATATAATGTATTTCTACTTAAGAAGAAAAAAATGTAGAAACAATAATTTTAATATCATTAAAATTATTATGAGCATTAAAATTTCCATTTAAAAAAATAAACCATAATAAATGGATATGATTTGTAAAGATCGTAAGATAAAAAAGAATGAAAAAGAATTTTATATGCATATTAAGAAAAGAATGACTCGTTGTATCCTATGTACCAAAGATATTTATTCTCAATCTGAGCGCTGTATTTGTGGCAGGTACTACACCTTATGGCATCGCGCGAGACATGAGAAATGCAAAATACACAAAAAAAAAATTTTAGCAGATATAATTGCTGCTAATGAAATCTTAAATATTAACTATTAACATCTTTTAAAATATTTTATCTTTTTCAAAAGCCTTTATAAAAAGACTTTCTAATAAATAGAAAATAAAAAATTCTATTTTTAAAATCCCTTTATAAAATTACTTTCTAATAAATAGAAAATAAAAAATTCTATTTATGAAATCTATTTATAAAAATACTTTCTAATAAATAGAAACAAAAAATTTCTTGTTTTTTATTGCAATACAAGTATGGCCTTTGTTCATATTAAAAATCTTTGAATACTTTGAGTATTCAAAAGTTGAAAAATGTTATAAAAGATTTAAAAATAAAAAGCAAAAGTAAATCTAAGAATGATATTATTAAATCTATAATATCATATATTAGAAAAACTGGAAATTATAAACAAGTGTTAACAGATGTATTAGATTTAGATACTTCTAATTATTTAGATCGTAAAAAGAAAATATTTATTAAATATCCAAAGGGAAGAGAAAACATTAAAAAATTATTTGATTCATATAATTTAAAATTTAATAAAGACACTAAAGATTTTGATTCTGTGAAAAATAAAAATATTAAAAGAGAAGTAAAACTGAATAAATTATTTAAACCTGATTATGAGATTATCGAATCTAGAGAAGAATACATAAAAAAATATAAAGTATATAGAAAGCAATATAGAGTTACAGGATCTAAAATTTTACCTAAAAATTATTATGAAATTTTAAGGAAAATATTTAAGACAGCTATTGAAAATGTGAATGGTAAATTTGATATAATTGCTTATAATCCTAAATTAAGTACTCCTTTTCATCCAGTAATGATGAATACTAAAGATGCTTATAATGTATATTTAGAAACATTAAATAATAAAATTGAATACAAAGAGTGAGATATAACTGAAAGCATTTTTGATTTTAATGTAATTGAATTACCTCAAGGAGGTAGGTATTTAAATTATATTCTGAAACTGATCCAGTTGAAAAGAAAAGTATTTTACAAATTAAAAATAATGACCATTTATGTTTAGCTAGATCAATAGTAGTAGCTTTAGCCATTCAAAATCCTGAATTAAGCGAGAAATTAGATATTGAAAAGTTAACAAGTAATGAAATTTTGTATATTAAAAATGGTCGTGTATTACAAAAAAATCTAGCTATAAAATTACATAAACTATGTAATATACCATTAGAAATTTGTTCCATAGAAGAGGTTAAAATATTTGAAAATTTTTTAGGTATTCAAATCAATGTAGTATGTAGAGAGAATGGTAATCAGATTATATATAGTGGTAAATATATACGAAAATGTACATGTATTTTCATTTATAAAGATAGGAATTATTTCAATGTAATTACATCAATGACAGGATTTTTAGGTAAGTATAATTATTGTGATTCTTGTAAAATTAGATATGCAAAAACAAATAAACATAAGTGTCCTTTAAAATGTGACAGATGTTTTGTTAATGAATCTGATTGTAAAGGAGACGATATATTTTGTAAAGATTGCTTTAGAAAATTTAAAGGACAAAATTGTTTTGATAATCATAAACAAACAAATAATAAAGGATTGAGTGTTTGTAAGGTAATGCGAAAATGTTTAAAATGTATAAGCGTATATTAAAAACATACGAAAGAAAATTAAGGGATCACAAATGTGGTGAATACGAATGTAAAAATTGTTGGAAATGGGTTAACAAAGATCACAAATGTTTTATGATGAAAACAGATTGTAAAGGCGGTGTGTGTAAAGATAATTGTGTTAAAAATATAAAAAATAAAAAGGATTGGTGTGTCCAATGTAAACATGATTATACTGAAAAATACTTATTTTTTGATGTTGAAACAACACAAGATTTTGGAACTCATAAAGTTAACCTAATTATATGTCATGATTTTGATGGTAAGGAAAAAATATTCAATAACGAAAATGATTTTTGTGAATGGTTATTTAATAAATATCATTATGGATATACAGTTATAGCTCATTATGGAAAAGGTTTTGATTTCCAAATTTTAGCGAAATATTGTTTCAATAATAATATCAAAGTATATACAATTTATCAAGGTAATCAGTTAATTTTATGAATGCTGAAGATTATAAAATAAAATTTGTAGATTCAATTAATTTTACAATGTGTACGCTTAAAAAAATTCCTAAAACTTTTGGATTAACTGAATTAGCGAAAGGTTATTTTCCTCATCTTTTTAACACTGAAATTAATCAAAATTATGTAGGTAAATATCCTAAAAAATATTACTATGGATATGATAATATGATTAAAGAAGAAAGGAAAAATTTAATAAATGTTATGATTCAGTAAAACATGAAACATTTGATTTTAAAAAATAATTCATTAAATATTGTAGATCTGATGTAGACATTTTGAGAAAAGGATGTTTAGAATTAAGAAGATTATTCTTAGAAAATATGAATGTTGATCCTTTTAAAAATGTAAATTTAGCTGGTTTATGTATGGCAATTTATAGAGATAAATTCCTGAAAGAGAATACAATTGCTGCTGATGAAGATGTAATTCAAAATGATCAATACAATAAAAAATCAATTGCTTGTTTAGATTACATATCTCAAAAAGAAAATATTAATATACAACATGCTTTGAATGTGTGGTAAAGAGAAAAAATTAAAATTAGGTAAAAAATATTATAAGGTTGATAAATTTTATGTTAATACAGTGTTCCAATTTCAAGGATGCTTTTGGCATGGATGTCCTAAATGCTTCACAAAAACACAAATAAATACTGTGAATTATTTGTGCTTATGAATTGAATCATTCTGCTTATGAATGATTTATATAAAAAAACTAAAAAGTTGAACAAAAAGATAATTAAAGCAGGATATGAATTAGTGAATATTTAGGAATGTGATTTTGATAATGATAAGGATATAAAGAAATATATGGAAAAAGAATGGAAAAGAGATTTTATTGAACCTTCAAATCCAAGAGATGCTTTTTATGGAGGAAGATGTGAACCAACTAAATTAAAATATGAAATGAAAGATAATATGAAAGGCAGATATATTAATGTATGTTTTTTATATCCAACAGTTAATTACTTTGATTATTATCCGGTTGGTCATCCTAATAAAATATTTAACCCTGAAAAATATAATAAAAAATGGTATGGATTAATCAAATGTAAAGTGATTCCCCCTAGAAAATTATATCATCCAGTATTACCTTATAAAGCTGAAAAGTTAATATTTTCTTTGTGTAAAAAATGTTCAGAAACAATAAAATGTAACCATTTCAAAACGGTTTTAGAAAAGAGAAAATGCGAAATCTGTTACAAGATAAGGAATTCTAAATGTAAACATGATGATAAGGAGAGGTGTATAATTGGAACTTGGACAACTGATGAGATAAAATTAGCTGTCAAAAAGGTTACAAAATACTGAATATTTATGAAGTGTGGCATTTTAAAAATAAAGACAAAGAATTATTTAAAGAGTATGTTAAAAAATTTTTAAACATAAAATTAGAGACATGTGTTAAATGGAAAAACAATTTCAAAAATGAAAAAGAATATAGGCAAGTCGTTAAAGAAAAATTAGGTATCAAATTAGATAAAATCAAAGAAAATCCTGGTTTGATATTTATAGCCAAGATATGTTTAAATTCCTTATAGGGTAAATTTGGTCAAAGAATTAATATGAAACAAACTGAATATGTGATGGAAATCGAAGATTTTTATAGAATCCTTTTAGATAATACTATTAAAGATTTAAATATGAATTTTTTGAATGATGGCTGTGTTGAAATGTCAAATAAATATAACGATTAATTTGAAAAGAATAACTTCAATACCAATGTATATATAGCAGCTTTTACAACTAGTTCTGAAAGAATTCGATTATATAAAATGTTATCTAAGTTACAAGATAAAGTAATTTACTATGATACTGATAGTATTGTTTATATAGATGATGGAACTAACAAAATTGAAACTGGATGCATGTTAGAAGAATGGACTGATGAATTGGGAAATGATAAATACATAAAATATTGGATAGCTGGAGCAAGTAAAGATTACGGATATAAATTAAATAATGGTGATATATGTGGTAAAGTTAAAGGATTTTAAATGGCGTATCAAAGTGAAAAGATATTAGATTTTGATAACAGAATGAAAATAATAACTGGTGAAACAGATTATTTAGATGTAGAAATCAACCAATTTAAAATCGAAAAAGATAGAAATATTTTAAGTATAAAAACAAATAAAAGATACACATTTGGATTTGATAAACGTAGAATCTTAGATGATTATAACACAGTTCCCTTTGGATATTAATATATTCGATATTTTATATCTTCAATATTTTATATCTTCAGTATTTTATATCTTTACTATTTTATATCGTCAGTATTTTATACCTTTAATATTTTATATCTTTAATATTTTATATCTTTAGTATTTTATATCCTTAATATTTTTTATTCTCAATTTTTAAAATTATTTATAAAAATGCATTTAAAATAAAATGACTGATATATCATTGATATTCAATATTCAAGGATTTATACTTCCAGATAAAAAAAATCATCAGAGAAATTAGTTGGACACATTTAACAGAACCAATTGCTGAAACAATTCAAGTATTTACACCCAATTGTGAATTAACAGAACAAGAAATGAAAATTGTTCGTAAATGCACTCATGAAATTCACGGTCTAATATTTAAAAGATATTCAGATGATAAAAGTTTATGGATTAGTAATGAAAATGTTAAAAATTATATTCATTATTTATATGATGAATATTGTGGTAGATTTGCTTATAAAGGAGGAACAAATGAAAAAGAAATATTTGAAGAATTAAATATACCAGCTGTTGATATTGATGTACCTAAATGCCCTAGAATATCAGGTCCTATGTGTACTCTATATAAATGTTGTCAGCATAAGAAATCCATTCAAAAAATAGTTTGTAATAAATGGAAGAAATAAAACACTTAGATATCAGTGAAGAAATAATAGAGAATTCAAAATTAATTAACGAGCTAATTGGAATCAATAAAATATATGACAGATATGGAATTGATGATTTAATAATGAAATATATTGACCAAGTAAGAGAATTAATTTTAAAAGTTGAAAATAAAGATATAAGAGAAAAAGCACTTGATGTAGCAAATGAAACATCTTATTACATTATAAATAAATATCTTCAGAAAATATTTTTGAAAACGTAAAATCATTTAATAAAATGAAATATCATAAATGGAAGAATTCAACAACATCAAAAATAATATATATCCTGAAACTTTTAAATTGAGAGATTTAGAAGTTGGAAAATACAATTTGATATCTTTGAAAAAAATCAAAACAAAATTTGGATCTTCATTAATTGCAAAACTAGAAGTAAACGATAGTGAAAAAGAATTTTACTTAAGTTCTTGCCATGCTGATTTATCTGAAAGAGCAATTAAAAAAATAAATAAAAATAATTATCTATTCAATTACACAGGTAAAATAAATGATAAATATTATGATTACGAGTTGGTAGAAGTTTAAATCTTAATCTTTTTAAAAAAAAACACATGCAATGGCTTATATCTTATATTTTCAAAAATTTACTAAAATCTTTATTATTTTAATATTTTTTGTTTTCATTTTTAAAAATCGTGTATTTGAATAACTACATTTTTATTATCATTGTTTGACTTAAAAATAGCACATTTTTTTTAATTAAAAATGTTAAATTCGAAAAATATGTGAACACTGAAAGTTTGAAAAATGATGCTAATTTTTGATTAAAAAGTTTAAATTTTGAGGTATATACATGCAAAAATGCTTAAAAATTGCTTCTTTAGGGCAGAAAATTGTGTGTCCTGAAGACCGCACATATACTACTTATATCTATATCTATCTATCTATCTATATATATATATATATATATATAAATATATATATATATATATATATATATATATATATATATATATATATATATATATATATATATATATATATATATATATATATATATATATATATATACAGATATATATATGTAATCTCGTATTTCCACATTTTATGTTATGATAAATTTTTAAATTTTATTTTTATGCATTAAAAGATATTGAATTGATGCTGAATCTGAAATATAAAATCCATAAAAATACATTACGTACACCTTAAAAAATTAGCATATTTTCTAGGATTACTTACTTTTTAAAACATTCAAAACAAATTTTTATGAAAACTTTAAAGTTTCTGAGTTAAATAAGAAAAAATTTAGCTCTCAACAGATCTTTCCATTAGAAAATCTTAATCTGATATGCATATCCTTACTCAATTTTTTCCTCTGTTTCTCCGCTCCATTTCCCGGGATCATTTCATATTTGAATGTTAGAAATAGCAAACTGTAAACGACATAAAATATAAAATACTTATAAAATGTTTATTTATATTCTATTTATACTACATGCTGTTTCATATAGATAATCCTGATTTTTGTTTCAGGCATATACTATTATTTTTATTATAATATTCTATAGTATTCTTTTTTATTTTGTGCAGCTTGAATATTATTTACCATCACTGAACATTTTAATATATTTTATATAATTCATTCTGATGTTTAATAAAAGAAATGTAATTAAGTTTAAATGATTTAATCAATATAAAGATCAATAATAAGTTAACTGATTTTCCAATTAATTTAACAATTATTATCCATTATTCATATCTACTATTAAATTAGTAAAATTAAGTGGGAAATGTTTAAAATATTGAAAAAGGTGTAGTCAAAAATTTTGTAAGTATGAGCTTCCAATATTTTATTATATATTATTTTTGTTATTCTAACTTACACTGATTATTTGCTATTTGCATAGGACACAATGTTAAAAATTATATATATGATATTTTATTATTTCATCAACTATAAATATTTTTCAAACAATTTATTTTGTTTCTTTGGATCCCATCTCCAAATTACGTTTCTTCAATAAAAACAAATGCATGTTAAATGCCATGAAATTTGATTTGCTAAAAATTATTTAAATCTTTATTATTATTCTAAAGACAGTAAAAATGCTTAAAAATTAGGAATTTTTAATTTTTAAGAAATTGAAACTAAATTGCTTCAAAATTTATTTCTACTATGTAAAATGTAGGAATAGGAATTATGTAAAATACATTATTCACGCGGCATATATATAACTTAATATATTTAAATTACTTACTAAACTCTTATACTTCCAACAGTTTCATTAAGATTTTAACAAATGTGTAAGAGTATTAATGATGAAAGTCGCTAAATCAACATTTATGGTTGCAAACAATTTAAAACTTTAGCTTCGAAATCTCCAAGTTACACTGTAGATGAGCGTGCATCTTCACATACTCTACTTCAGCAAACTGTATAGCTCAAAGTGCTTGTCCTATAAATTGCGTTTCTCATCTTCTAACATCAACAAAATTGCGTGACGTAATTCCCTCTATGACCGTTTAACATGGCATTTTTGACTTTAAGCGAAAATAACATTTTCTTTTCTCAAAGTTATGCTAGCTTTTATAAAAGTAATTAAATCACTAGTTTTTTTCTAGTGTTATTCACTAGTTTTTAAATTTTTACTTTAGTATACAATTTTGCTTAAGTACATCAAAAAGTACTATATTTTTTTTACATATTTTTATGCATTAAAACATATATTTTCCATGTAATAAATTCAAAAATTGATTACTAAATTTCTATTGGTAATATTATCCCCGAATAAACGCATATGCGTAAGAATAATTATATTAACTATTAACTTAATGTCTTAATGAAATATACTTTAAAATAACGTGTTTAAAAAGCCGTAATTTCACTTCTTGAAAAGATATCTTTTTCTAAATAGTAATATTGCTTATAATTAGTTTAACTCTGAATAAGAAAATGCTGTGTATAAGGTGGGTTTTCCATGAAAAGATGTAGCATTTTTCAAAAATAGGGTGTACAAATTTACTTCACACTTGCAAGATCTCAATAATATTGCTTAAAGCATGTGTTTGTATTTGTTTTGGGTGTGTGTCAGACAAGTCGTTTACTGAGAGGAAGTTTACTTTTTTATTATAATCACAAATTGCAAACATAAATGTGACCCCCAGCTGTTTGAAGTATTCCTTGTAAAAGTCAACATGCACCTTATAAATCAAGAATCATATAATAATTTTAAATCTGAACTGTTATGTACAATTTATTGAAGTGCATAACAATATTCAGGAGCAAATAAAATTCATATTATTTTTAACACTTTTTACGAAACTAAGCTAATATTAGTCCAAGTAACTCAAGGAACATAAAAATGTTGTTTTATGGACTGATGCAGTGAAAACAATTAACATTTGACTACTAAAATAATAAGTTGAAAACAATTTGCGACTTGATGAGACTTCTAGAAATGCCTTGATTCATCCAATGTTTCCACAAGCCATGATGATAAATTGTAATATAATGCACCAAAAAAATTTACTAAACTATTACGGAAATATTATCTATATTTATTATATACAAATAATCACATTAAAAGTATATATTAATTTTTTTGAATTTGATACTCTTCAATTTTTACTGAAAAATTTCATCTACTAAATAAATTCTGTATTGGATCATAAAAAAATTTATTTTTAAGTATTTTTTAATAAGTATGTACGTTAAATTTTTTAGTACATTTTTGTATTTGTTCTTACTGTTGAAAAGACAGCAATAATTTAAGGTTTTTGAGCATATTATTGCTATGAACAAAGAACCGTATTTTAAACTTATAAAATTATTATAATGTGAAAATTTGTTAATACAAATTTCTATGAATTATTAGATTTAATAATTCATAGTCTGTTAAATAAATATGTCAAAAATTAGACATTATTCATTAGACACTACACATTACATTAGACACTATTCAGAATTTTATTTTATTTTGTCCTGCTTTTAATAGAAAAATTATTTATAACTATGAAATTTACTATAATACAATTTTATTTATTATACAACAATATTTACTTTATTTGTTTCAGTTTTTTCAAGAACATTAATTTCAACCTTCATATTTAGCACATAAAAAATCGTATGCAAGAATGCAAAAAAGAAATAAGAATCAAATTCTTAAGCATATGAATGGAATTCTCTGACATTGATTATTATACAACCAAGAAAAACGTTTATAAAACATGTATATTTATAAAGTATAGGTTGTTGTTCCAAAGTTTAATATAATATGGGCTAAAATTTTAATTTAATTTCAATTGAATGCAATGTTGACTTATGGAAATTCTTAAAATGAAAAGTATTGCAACTGTTACATAATAAGAATATAAAAGTTTTGTCTTTACAACTATCCTTCTGTAAAAAATGCAATGATTCAAATAACTGAAAATTTATGTATAAAACATTTACTGTAATATACAAAAGATACTGACAATCATTAAAAAAATTCCATCACAGTTGATTCCATTAATAGAAATAAGATATTTGTAAAAATTCAACATTATTTCTGAGAAAAATTGTTTAGAAAAATATATAAATAATTTAGCGAATTATTATGATCGAGTCAAAATAAAATAATGTATTTCAATAGTGACTCTCGATCTACATTTTATGCTCAGTGTCTACTATTTTAATCAAATCTTTTCATAAAAAAATCCATGAACTGACAGCAAAATGGTTGAGTTATTGCTTTTATCATAATTCTTCTACAATGAAAAAAGCCGTAACGATTCTTATCAGTAAATTAAATTTTGCTCTCAGTGCAGTTTCTTCCATTGAATAAACCCATTTTAAGATTTTTCGATCCCTTTTTGAGCTTTCTTACTCCATTTCTTTTACTTATCTATTCTAAAATATGAATGGAAGAAGTTAGTATACATGAAGTAATTTAGTAGTTTGGAAAGTTCCCTTTAAAATTTCACTTTATATTCTGACAGTTCTTAAAAGTTATGAATTTGTTTTAATTATTTGATAAACTTTCTTATTTGAATATATCAGAACAAGAATGCTTTGAAAAATGTTTCCTATAAAAGGGCTTACCAATATAAATAGTAAAACTACTGATTTAATTTTAATAATCAAAAATTCTAATTCATAACATAATTGAATTATAATGAAAATGTTTTATACCGTCAACGATGTAGATGCATACTTAATGTGATGGGATCAATTTTATCAATACATAAATTAAATACAGAAACTAAGGAAAATTGTATATACTATATTTATAATGTTGATATTAAATAATTACTCATATTTCATTTTACATAAAAATGCTACAGAACATATACAATTATACATCAGATCAAAGAATTTATCTTTGTTACCATTAGTTTAATAATGCTATTGGTACTAATAAATAAATAAAACTTTTTCATAATTTGATGCAAAAGATGTACTTACACACATCATTAAAATGTTTTAAATTATATTTTATATAAGTATTTAACACTAATTTTACATTTTTTTTACAAAAAAAAGCCTATGATTCAATATTACTTTGCATCCCTAGCTTTAATAATCAACATTGATCATTTTTTTAAATATTTTAAATACGAGTTTTTACGAATTAAACCTTAATGAATGAAAATGAAGATGTTTGGTATTAATTTGCAGAAAAGTTTATGAGAAATATTTTACGTGAATCAATAGGTGAAAAATAAAATTACATGTTCTCATAAAAATAGTTTAAAAGAGAAGGTGACTGACAAAACGTTTAGATTAAGTTCATTAAATATTCTATATTTTAGAATTTTATCATGATTGTGAATTTTTTTTCAATGTTTTTCAAGCATTGGGGATAATTTCTTAATTCATTGTTTGCATTATTCGCTTACGTCAAAAATGCTATTTAATATTTCAAAAATCGGCTAGAAATGCTTAATATCATCAACCAGTATTCCTCCAGAGTATTCCATTACATTTTGGGGTGTATGGTAATAAGGTGACTGATATATTTGCCAAGAATAGTTGTTATCTTCCGATAAGCAATTTAAATGAGCTTACTTCCTCGGCAATCCACTTCTTAAACAGACAGCAAGTGCTGTCTATGTGGCGTCTTCCACTAGTTCACCGCTGGCATGTTGCCAACAACAATGGTCTGTTCCTATCACTTAGAGTGTTCCCGAGTCTTTAATCACAAATAGCATGATTTAGAAGTATCCACATAAAATGTTTGGGTAGGATTTTCTCTCCTGTTCTTTCTCTACCAGTCCTATTCACCTTCTTAAATATATCTGAGCCTCATGACGCAGCTATGAGATGAGCAGGATCTGATCTATGGGAGTCTAGTGCCTCAAGTCTTTGTGGATCTGGTATAGGCTTCCCTACACCAGGGGTATAATTAACAACAACACATAAACTACATTAGCAATTTTAATTCTCAGGGAATGGATTTTTATAATCACAAGTGATGTGGCTTTTAAATTAAAAGAAGTAATCTGGATGGAATAAGTTGTCTGGAGTTATTTGAAGGCAAAGTAGAATTTGCACTACTCTGATTTATATTTTCAAACTGTATCATTCAGTTTCTTTTATAAATTGTTAGTTGCAAGAAATTTTGACATACTTGATCTCAATTTTACTCAAGATTGTCATATATTCGTATTTGAATTGTCAAGAAATAATACCATGTTTGATAGATTCAATTTGAAACATAAACGCGAGTATTTTGAAATATAAAAATTAGTTCAGAAGTAATGCAATAAATTTGAAGATCAAATAAATAACATTATTTTACTTGAAAAGATTTGATTTTGTCACATGATGAGAAATCCATTTAAAAATATTAATGTATCTCAAATACAATGAACAAGAGAGCAATCTATAGCAGAATTTAGTCTTCATCAAATGTGATGTTCCAAACTGTTATAATATATCTTGATAGTTGAAAGGCATTTAAACATCCGTTTCGCCTTTGCTTTTCGAGAGTATTTTATGTCCATTCTTGTGTCTATAGTTCAGTAGGACACAAAGTTACTGCATTTCTTGCCAAAAGGCGCAATGATTACAAAAAATCGTTATTGTAAAAGTAAGAAATCTTGGTTGAGCTAAGAAAAACAATCATTGAAGAATCATTTTTACATAAATTGTAAATATTTTTGACCTCTATTTTCTCTCACATATTTACATTGATTTTAAAATCATCCTATAATCTTTAAGCAATGATTATGTTATTAAAATTTTTCATATTCTCTTTTAAATTGAAAGTGTTTCTAGATAAAAACAAAGCATCTATGAGAAATTGAAGAATTATAGAACGTAGAAATCATATGGCGTAATAAATTGATGACAAAATACTGTAACAAAGGAATTTTGAAGCTGATAATTTCATTCGTCATGAATTAAAACAAGAAATTAAGAAAATGAAAGTATTAAAAAGAGCTTCACGTGTCTACCAAAATATACTGTGTTTATACATTTCATAATTGAAATTGAACAGTTTTAATATCTTGGAGGGATTTATCATCACATAGCACATAAATAATTAAAATTATATCACTACAATGAATTCAATATTAGTTGAAGATAAGCTTTAATGTAATATGCAAACAAGAGTTTACTGCAGAAAAATATTTATTTCACATTTCACCAAAGGGCCATCATTGCAGATCACAAAATGCAATGCCAATGTTACTAATTTTTTAAAGAAGAGTGAAAATTGGGCTCTATGACTAATTAACGCGTGATAAAAATCATTGATAACACACAAATGGGAATTACTTATTATTTTATACCATACAAATCCATTTTACATTAATCATTTTTTTAGGTTTTCCCACTTAATTTTTGACAATTTCCAACAAATTCATGTCTTGACTTAATATGTTGTGAAACCACAGTTTATTTTAAGCAGCAATTTAGTTTTTAATCCTAAATAAAGTTTGATATTTTGCTAAATTACATTATATCTCTTCCTCATATTTGATTTGGTATTTTATTATGTTTATTTCCAAATACTCTGAAATGATTTTTTAATTATTTCTTATGGTTAGTGAGTAGTTGTAGATAGTATTGACTATTTTTGATTTTTAATTTGTGAATTAAAAAATTAATAAAACTTATTCTTTTTTTTATCAATTTTAAATTTATGTCATTCAAATATTCAGTGTGTGCGTTTTGTCTGATTTATAATACATTTTGAACCAGCTCTCATTTAACCTATTATTCTTTATGGACATTTTTAATGTGAATTTTTGAATGTTTGATACTTGAGTATGAATACTACCAATTATCTGTACATGATTTTCATACCATTTTTTTAAAGATATCATGTAGCAGCATTCCACTTGCGCTGGTAAGAAACACTGGAAATAGGTTCTCTTTTGTGATTTAAAAATGATTGAGTGAATTATTGTAAATTGTTTTTATTTTTACATGCTTGATAAGATTCCTTCAGCTTTACAAATCGAAATATCTGGTGTAAAAATTAAAATAAGAGTTAATTTAACAAATTGCACATATTACAACAAAAAGTAATAAAATTTCTTTCCTTCCTTAAGAATGCGGACAATAAATAGTCTATGGACCAAATATGCAATAAATTTATGATATTATTTAAAATTTTAAGAGTAATTAGTAAAGCTTTAAACTCTATAAAAACAGTGAACTGCCTTATTTCTGAAACAATCTAAGTAGACACGCGTAATTTATAAGGAGAAATGTTATTTACTAACTCTTTATTCACAATAAATTCCTATGCCTTTTACAATGGGCTTTCCTTTGTGACAATTTCTGGGATCTTTCTCTTCATTGGAGACAATTATCTTCCAGCACTTCCTTAAAATATCGAGCGAATACAGCTGATTTATATTTTAAACATTTCATTTAGTAAGAACAACTTTGTTAAAGATATTTTACAGCAAATGCAATCAACTTCCAAAAGTTTTATAAACGTTTTCCTTCGTAATAATAATTTTTGGGTATAAAGAACTTGAATTAAAAAACTAATGGTTTCAATATTTTTTCTGATCATTATAAATGAAGAAAACTTGTAAAGCATTTATTTTATTTTAAAAGGAACCAAGTTGGTTTTAAAGATGGAATACACTGATAAAAAGCCTTGATAAATAAATGGAATTTATTTCATTTATGGTGCTAGTTGTATTGCCATTACTTTTTAAGTAGGATCTAGGTTATAAGAGGTCAAAAGCATTCGGTCGAAAAATATAAATTTGCTTTAAATCTATAGTAATCCGATGCAAGGATTGTGCATCCATTTATTCTGAAAAATAAGAAATAATAAAGTGCTAAGTATTACATCTGTAAACAGAAAAAAATCACCATAAAACGAAAATGCGTATTGTTAGAATACAAGCTGTTAGAATTAGCACTGTTAAATATTAGGTGATGAATGTTGTACTTATGACATTTGCATTGTACGTCTACTGGATGGGATTCTTGAGATCCTTCTGTGAATACAAGCTACAATCTAAGAGAATTCCTCTCCCAAATTAATTTACTAGAACTGTATGACTTCCTTAAGTTGTCAACTGAGTGAGTTCTATTCGTCAGACTGTTGATTATTGAAATTTTGAGAACTTACGTCTGTGCCATTGTTAACTTACTCGTTTAAGATGAATTTCGCTTCAACAATTCACTGAATGAATTTCGGTAACAAATAACATAAATGTTTGATAAATGCAAAATGCTTGTGGGTGCATTTTCTTAGTATAAACTAATTTTTAACCTCATAGATGTACACAACTAGCCATTAAATTTGCTACACCAAGAAGGCGACATGCTACAGACGTGAAATTTATACGAAAGGAAGAAGGTGCTGTGATATACAAATGATTAGGTTTTCAGCGCATTCAGACAAAGCAGGCGCCAGTAGCGACACCTATATTGTGTTTAAATGAGGAAATTGTTCAGCCGGTTCCACATACACAAATTGCATTTGAACGTTGTTGCCTGGTGAAAAGTTGTTGTGATGCCTTGTGTAAGAAGGAGAAATGCGTACCAGCACTTTTCTGACTTTGATAAAGGTAGAATTATAGCGTACCGAGATTGCGATTTATCTTATCGCAGTATTGCTGCTAGCATCGGTCGAGATCCAATGACTGTTAGCAAAATATGGAATCGATGGGTTCAGGACGATAATACGGAACGCCATGCCGTATCTTAACGGCCACGTATCACTAGTAGCCGAGAAGACAGGTATATTATCCGCATGGCTGTAATGGATCGTGCAACCATGTCACGAGCCGTGAGTCAATAAACGGAGTCGTTTGGAAGACAACAAGTGTCTGTACGAACAGTTCGACGACTTTTGCAGCAGCATGGACTCGCAGCTCGGAGACCATGTCTGCGGCTTCCCTTGACGCTGCGTCATAGACAAGAGCGCCTTCAATGGTGTGATCAACGACGAACATGGGCGCACGAATGGCGAGACGTCATCTTTTCAGATGAATCCAGGTTCTGTGTACAGCATCATGATGGTCGCATCCGTGTTTGGCGGCATCGTGGTGAACGCACATTGGCAGAGTGCATTCGTCATCGTCATACTGGCCCATCACCTTGCGTGATGGTATGGGGTGCCATTGGATACACGTCTCGATCACCTCTAGTTCGCATTGACGGTGCTTTGAACAGTGCAAGTTACATTTCTGGTGGGTTACGAGCCGTGATTCTACCCTTTATTCGAGCCCTGCGAAACCCTACGTTTAGCAGGATAATGCTCGACAGCATGTTGCCGGTATTGTTCGGTCCTTCCTTGAAACGGAACATGTTCGGTTGTTGCCCTGGCCAGAACGTTCTCCAGATCTTTCACCAATAGAAAACGTCTGGTCAATGGTTGCCGAGCGACTGGCTCGTCACCAAACGTAGTCACTACGGTTGATGAACTGTGGCAGTGTGTTGAAGCTGCATGAGCATCTGTACCTGTACATGCAATGCAATCTCTGTTTGACTCAATGCCCAGGCATATAACTGCTTTTATTACTGCCAGAGGTGATTGTTATGGGTACTAATTTCTCAGGATCTATATATTCAGCCAAATTTTTTGAAAATTTAATCACTTGTTATTTTTAGTATAATATATTTGTCCAATAAATATCATTTTGTTATCTGCATTTCTTCCTGGTGTAGCAATTTTAAGGTCCAGTACTGTATATTTCCACGAGAAATACACATTTGTAACAAATAACAATTGAGCAAATACATAATTTTTTTCATACATGATATAATATATAATAATCATTTGACCATTCACAAAATGTTGTGCAAGAAAACTTTCGATGTTACCAAAATTACGGATATTTAGAGGAATTTATTTAATTCACATTAGTTACTTTATTTCTTCACATACTATGGTTGACAATTATAGGGAATCAAAACAAAAAAGTGGTATCTAACTCAGATAATGATGATTATTTTACGTTTTTCAGTTATTTAACGATGTATTATATAAATGTACTTAATGTTTATACTAAGTAGTATAAAAGAATCTATTTTACTAATTAAAAATACCTCTAATATCTAATAACATGACATCAAAAGTAAATAATCTGGCGAAAAGAATACGGAATTAAAAAAGATGGATTCTCTGACGTACGTAATTCTTGTGTCTTTTTTATCATATATAAAGACTGATCTCCATTTGATAAAATACTTTAGAAACAACAAAAAATTTATTAGACTATAATTCAATTTCATAAAATATTTGAAAAACTTGTGTGTTGAAAATAATTTTTTGAGCCATTATTAATAAAATATAATCAATCTTTTTTCCTATTTAAATTATTAAAAAATAACCTGCGTTGGTGAATATTTTAAAACACCATGTTGTTCTAATTTGCATATTATTCATTTTTGGGAAACATTTCTTTCATTATGGAACATTGATTAGCCAAGAAAATTTAAAATAACAAAAGCTACTTTATAAATCCTTAATTTTTTCATGCAAATACTGTTTTCCAAATTCAAACTTTTTTGCATAATACGAAAGAAAGGTATTAATTTTTCATTGCTTTGAATATTTTTATGAATTGAAAGAAGTTCTTAGGTATTACTTATAAAATACATACTTAACAATTTTTTCCCGTAACTCGATAAATCGAAGACTACGACTTAAAAACAAAATATATTTTCTTCATATTTTCTATAAATTTTCAAGGCTCTGTCAGATAGTCAGTTTTTAATAATCATATTTTCGTTTACATGAGGATTATTTGTTTAAATATGCTTTATTTTTGAAAATTTAATATTTACAACAGATAAATATGCTTTAAGCTAATAACATATTATTAGTCTCGTATTTTTCACAAAATATCTCAATTTTAATAAATAAAATACATTTTTATTATTGTTGCACTTTAAATATTTATTTTGGGTTGATTATTCAATACGTGTTACTAAATATTATACCTGATAATTCAATACGTGTTACTAAATATATATATATATATATATATATTATATTTGATTTATTTAATATGTGTTATTAAATATTATATTTGTTTATTCAATAAATGTTTAATACTACATTTGATTATTCAGTATGTTGTATTGTAAGAACTTTTTCTTATAACTTATATTTTAATAAGCATTGCATTAAATTAATATGAATATACATTTTTGTATGATTCTCAAAAGTTTCAAATTATTACAAATAATAGGTTTTGCAAACATTTTAGTTGCTTTTCTAAAATATCTTTACGAATGCTTAGAAAAGTCTTAAATATAATGGTAACATATAGATTTTTCGATATGAACAAGATACATTTTGCTGTTAATTCGTATAAAATTTATTTAATGTTAAAAAACGTTGATATTGCGACCAAATTTCAATAAGATCTGAGGATTTATTCGTTAATAAACAGAACAACTGAAATAAATGCGTTCAATACTCGATGCAAAGTAATCATATTTTCATGGTTTAAAAATAAGGAATAACATCATTCTACAAAGTGATCCAAAATTTGTAATAATTATGTAATAAATCTTTAAAAATTATTTGGTTATTTGAAAATATTTATGGTTTATTTTCTCATTTCTTTACATCTCACATAATAATAAATAAGTTGAATTATCACGTTTGCAACCAAACATCGAAGTAATTATTTATTTATAAATAATAAGACATATATATTTATAAATAATAAGAAATGTACGTATAGATTGCAGAAAGTATAAAATTGACTAAATTAACAAAATGTAGAAATAGAATAGTCCTTAAAATAAAATTTTATGCTTTATATCTATTTTGAATAAGCATTGCTTTAATATAAGGGATTGAAAAATATTTGTCTCATTTAAGGACATAAATGTATTCCCTTGCATTCATTAACATAATTACTCATTTATATGTACTTTTTCAAAGATCGCCACCCGGATCAAGCAAGATTACAGTTCTTCTTGGAGAAGAGTCTCCGTTCATGAATGGTATGCGGAAAATAGCTCTAAAGCTGTTCCAATTGCGGTTGGCAAATGGCGCCATCAGACAACTCTTGTGAGATTTCGAACTGGACATATTTGAATACAACGTCATGTGACGAGCCATACCTTTTATCCCCTGTGTCCAAATTTCCAATAGACTATACTTCATTACTTAAAAATTTTATATTTAGGCATATTTAACTCATTCAATACACATATTGCGCATAATACATAAAAAATATTAAATTTCTTCATAATATAAAATATGGCTACAGTTGCATTGCATTAAATATGCATTATGTGATAGAAAAATTTAATAGAATTGCAACAAAATTTTCATAATGTTTTATTAACTTAAATATTTTATTTCCTTGATAGACACGATAAATGCAGTCATTTTCAAGTACAAAACCATGAGGTTGTGCTCCATAGTTTGAAGGCCTTCGAGCTCAGGGATTTGTTTTGATGATGTCAACCAGGAGGGATAAGCCACTCACGCAACAGCAACATACTTAAATATAAATAAAGTTTTAACACTAATTCATTATGGACCTTTAATAAATATAGATATCTTTCAAAGAAACATAAATAAAAATTCAAACTATAACTTCAGACAACTATATTAGTATTTTTAAGAAAATTTTTTAAATAATTTTGAATTTCTTTTACCGAGTTTTATAATATGTGGCATTTCTCACATACATATCATATGAATTTTCATCTATTCTTTTAGGAACATCGTTGAATAGATATAAAATTTTCGTAGCAGTCATGGCAATTCAGGAAATGTTTCATTATATCAAAAATTTATTTACAGTAATATTTATATATAACAAAACGTTTAACATGAAATTAAGAGACAAGTAATTCAAATAATAATTAAATGCTATAAAAATTAAAGAAAACATTAAAGTATTAGTAAGGTCATTTTTTCAATTTATATCATTCATCTTGTCAAGACATAATTAATTAGATAAAAGGTATTCCAAAAAGATTATGTTTCGCATTAATTAAAATTATTATTTTTTATTAAATTGTATTTTTATAAATCAGCTATACAATTATCATTTTTGAATGGCTGCATCCTTTGACATCATTTCAAAACAATTTTTTGTACACTACTCAAAAATAATAAAATGTGTGCTACCCTCCTAGATCTTTTTTCTGTCCTTTTTATTTGAAGTATCCCAAAGTATCAAACAATGGTTTATTACATTAAAATGTGCGTTTCACTTCTCATTAACTTAATAGTTTGCTTAACGCTTAATGGATATCATTTGTATTTTTTGTTGATCATCTTCTTGCTAAAAAAATTCAAGAAGATATTCATATATTCATTGAGTCTTGATTCATTAGCGTCATCTGGAACTATCCCAGAAAATGCAATTATGCTTCATAATTGTCTAAATGCGAAATATTTTACAAAAGAAAAATGGTCACATTTAAATACTAATTTCTCATTTGTTAAGTAGTAATTTCTGTATAGATATAAAGATTTTCTGATAAAAGCTTCATTATTTCAATTGTATAAATTAATTCAAATTTCCTGAAGACATGGGAGACAATATGTCTGATCCATAAATATTATTTGCAATCGTGATTAAATATTCGAAGTGGGCGTAAGTGAAAAATATTTAATATTTTCATGTAATATTGGATTGCTTATAAGTGCTACCAAATTTCTTGTTCCCATACTTGATATTTTAGCAGTTATAGATTATCTTAAATATATTTACTACCTCTACAGAATCATAAACTCTAATATTGAATAAAATAAAATTAAACCTTCTCCTTGAAATAGAATATTAACTTTCAACAAATTATACCAAACATAAAAAAATTACTTTTATAAATCAACCGGTATCCATATGATATAATATTAAAAAATATCAGTTAATCATCTAAAATTATTTGTCATACTGTCAATGACTTTTATTAGAAATTAATTTTTCTTTACATTCTACAGATTTATTTAAATTTCAAGCAATTGTGATTCATTTACTTAAAAATTAGTATTTAGGAAATATGGAAAATAATACTATAAATTTAAAAATTAATGTTTAAGAAAATAAGAGAAATATTACAACGAAATTTTTTGAACGCTGGGCAAATTAATGTTTGCACAAAAAATTTAAACTGTCGAAATTTCTCTACAGGGAAATATTTAACGCATTTCAAATATATACAATCTGCATTTCTTATGCGTATTGGATTTTTGTAACATCTGTAGTGATGAAATAAAATTAAGCTATAAGTACATTGTAAGTTACTAAATGGAATGCAGAATAATATCATTATCGAGAACAAATTTTATATTTTGAGTAATTTCATGAAAATTAATCTAAAGAGTTTTAACATTCTTAATTCTGATATTCTTATTCTTGAATAATCTATATTAAAATTTTGAACTATTTTTAAAACTATTTCAGTAACAATTTAATATTAGATGAAGTAAAAATCAATATTTGGAAAATATTACACTTCATTAGCTTTCTTTCGGTCATAAGAATACTTATTGTACTTATATGAATGAATTATTTCTTCTTAATAAACTCAGATCAATCCGATTCTTCCTCTGAAGAAATTATAGAAATACTTTACATTTTTTGAATTTTTCAGCTATATGAAATAAATTATAAATGATTTATTAATTATAAAATATATTAAGATCTAAAAATATCAGCCAAAGACTAAATAAAAAACTTATAAAATGCTTATAAGGCATCTTTTGATCCCTGCTATGGAAACTTGGAACACTATATGAAGATGACCACTGGATATATTTGGGAGAAAAATCTTCGGAACTCTCTTTGGCTCAATGCAGGAAGAAGAAAAAAGAAGATAGTCAGATGTGCATTTTGGTACTGTTTAGACAATCGCAGATGGCACAATAACTACGATTAAGATTTCTCCTCCATGGAAGACACAAGGACTTTAGTTCCACAAGAATCTTTGTATCTAAAAAAGCTGAAGGATTCTGGAGTAAAGGAATACCATTTACACTGGTTGGTTGGGTGATAATGATGGAGACCTAAATATTTTAAAAATCAAGAGCTGAAGAATCGTCGCTAATGGCGGAAGGCGTTGGGGATGTGAAATATTAAAACCAATAGCAAATTAATATTAAAACAATAGCAAGTTAATATTAAAACCAACATCAACCATAGCGTGTGGTTGAGACAGCCAAACCCTGTAATGGGCTATCGTGTTTCTAAAGCAGAAGAAAATATATTCCTTTACTTGAGACAGGATACCCAGTTGAATCAAAGAAAACTGAGTTTGAATAAAAACTCATACTTTATGACAGAAACATTGCAAATACAGACATATGAGAGTGAGAGAGAGATGGTGTTTCCTACCAAGTATGTTTTCGGAAGTTAAAAAAGTGAAATAAATAAGGAAAGGTAATGTTGCAGTAAAAAAGAAAAATTTACCAAAATTTTTAAAATATGCTCAAAATATATTAATTTGCTTATTCCGTATTTTTAGAATTGGACACAAACCATATCAATTTATTATATGCAAAATGCACTCACAATGTAATAACAAACAAGCATTTAAATTAATTGAAACAAAAATTTATTACAATTACAAAAACGATTCACTTAAGTACAAAGTATAATAAGAACTAATTTGATCTTTTTTTTATTTTTTGCTTATGGCTTAAGCAAGATATTTAATATGTCACATCCATTAATGAGACTTTTCTTTTCAATATAATCAATGTGTTATTTCTGTAACATGACAAATAATGAAATTGTTTTTCACACTCCACTATTGTTCGAAAAATGTCATCCATATCTCACCTGCAGAAAATAAATTACAGTTCTCCCACACAGGACCTAGCTTTTAATAAAAGGCAAACTTAATGCCTCCATCTTTTCTATTTCATAGATTCTTATATCAAATATTTGGAATATGTTTAGACGTTAAAAGTAAAATCATTTAATTGTTTTGAAAGACATGTTTGTGATAACAAATAAATAAAGTGAATAACTTATCCTATATTCTGGGTTGCTTATAACAAAATATGCTTTAGCAATGCACACATTTAAATGCAGTAGAAATTTTATAATGTCAAACTTTCATGAATTTAATTAAAAGACTTAAACAAATTTAAATTATTTACATTAATGAAACAACTCCCTGCGTCACAAAACGCAAGTAAAATTGATTTTTATAATTAATGTGTTTCTGTGTGTGCGTGTGAAAAGAAATATATAAAGGATGAATAATATTATATTTACATACATAAATACATTGCTTTAATATACAAAATGTTAACAAAATATGTTTTAGTTATCTGTATATATATATATATATATATATATATATATATATATATATATATATATATATATATATATATATATATATATATATATATATATATATATATATATATATATATATATATATATATATGTATGTATGTATGTGTATATGTGTGGGTAAAGAGAACACATCACATTTAAATTCACTAAAACTGGTTCCAATGTTTTGAAAATTTTAATAGAAATTATAACATTCACCGAAAATTAAGTGATTTGAAATAAAATTAATTAAGAAAAAATAAATTATTTCTTAAATTTATTACACTACTTTATTACTGCAATTCTTCCTTAATATTAGAAAGACTACACGCATATAAAATCAATAAGCTGCAAATATATATATATTTTAAAATTTAAAGTGTAAACGAAATTTTTATTATTAAATATTAACTGATTTATAAAAAGGACAAAGTGATAAAACGAAGATACATTTTTTTGTTATTCTTCTTGATGAAGAATCCTAAATAAAATCAATCATTGAAACAAATCATTTAAATTTGCCAAAACAATGTTTTTTAATCAAAAAGAATAGAGTGAAATCTCTTATTCTATTTCGTTGAATCAAAATTTTTCTCATTTAGTTTATCTATCCCCTACAGTTACACGATACGTTTTCCGACGAAGACGTTTCTTTCAGGAAATCCTCCCAGAGACACATTTGCAAATTTCAACAGATTTTAGAGAAAGTTTTTTTAAATTGAAATTTAGAGAAGATTTTTTTTAGGAATTTTAATTTAAAGGAGATTTAAAAAGACATGCCTTAACTTTTGTGTTTCCTGTTTATATTTATTTCAATTTATATTATGTTCTTATTTTCAAAATATGCTAAATCTGTTTCATGAGTATTCGATTGGGAAATAAAAGAAAATTGAAGATGTATGAACAGTATTTCTCTGAGGAAATATGTCAAGGTCAATACATACATACACATGTATATATATATATATATATATATATATATATATATATACATATTTATATATATATATATATATATATATATATATATATATATATATAATGTCTTATTTCACAATAAATAGTTTAGTTTTTACTTCGTTTCTTATATAAACCTTTTGACTAATAATAATATTGATATACGAATATGAGAAAATATTTTTTTATATTTTTCAATATCATTAATGGAAATTAATCTAGAAAGAAATCAATTTTCAACATAAGTAAATTATTCCCATTAAAAAGAAAGAGATCTTCGTTTTTTATTTCAATTTGTGAACTAAAATTTTAAATTTCTTTTTAAGCAAAGTTATCATAAAGGAAAATCAACAGAGACAAATTATTTTTCAATCTCTTGTAATAAAATAAGCTATTTTCATTTCAAAATGACAGGGATTTTTTTGACATTATGAAAATAAATGTGTTTTCTTCATTCAGATATAAGTCTTTCAAATACACACTAAAATCTTTTTCCGAAAAATACTGTAATAAAAGTGATATTGTATCGGCGGATAAATTTTTGAGTATATTTGCTATATTTCATTACTTTTCCTGGATTGTATAGTTTTTTTATTTATATTTTGTCCAGATTATTTTGCATACATATTTTTTGTTCTTTAATTTGATTCCATTCTTTCTTATTCCCTGATGGAACTTTTTTTGAGTTTATTGTCATTTTGTGTGAAAACTCAACATAAATAAAGGAATTTATTGTAAAAAATTATTCCTTTAAGCATACATGAAAAGTAATTTCCTAGTAAACCTCAATTTTTTCTTACGCATTTAACAAATTAAATGTTAACTTATCCTTTTTTACTTCATTTCTTATAAATTACAATTAAGCTCTTAGATTTCACGAACTAATCCTAGCACATTCTTATATAATAATTAGCCAAATTTTATGCCAAAATTAATTAAAAATATCTTTAATTATAATAAAAATATTTTAAAAATATCTTTAATTGATTGTCACTTAATTTTAATTTTTAAAAATCTTAAATTTTTTTTAAAAATATCTTTTATTTTCTTATCTATTTATAATATTTGAAAGAATATTATTTAAGTTAGGGTTAAAGTTAAGTTAAGGATAAAGTAAATTATATAATATGTACAGCCTACCTGTCTAGTTGTCTAATGGTCTTCGTGCCTGACTACGGATATGGGGGTCCTGGGTTCGAATCCCGGTTCTGGCATAAATATACTTTCTCTCTCTCTATCTTGTCTTTGTCCTTTCCTTGAGTGTGAATAAGGTGTGAATGGTTGCCTACCCTGTAAACGGTCCCTATGGCATGTGTGTGTACTGAAGAAGTCGGACTCCACACCAAATACGATTCAGTTCGAAAAGTGGAGCAGTGTACTCCAATTTGCCAGCCTAGCTGGCACACGAGAACAACAACATATAAATATATTAAATTCACACATTTTCAACATTTGTTTATAAACTTTAATGACAATTTTTCTTTTATTTTATTGACACATTTTCAAAACATGCAACTAACTTAAATTTTTCTCGATGCTATCTAATGCACAGCATATTAGTAATAACGAAAATTGAATGACATATTTGTAAAAGAGATCTAGAGTACAAATCTTAAATATAATGGATTGATTCACAATTCACACACACACACACACACAAAATTGAAAATTTGTACTGTACTAACGATGATAGAATAATTTCAAACAAAAGTGTGCTTAGATATTTTTGAAAAATCAAAAGCTTAGAAAACTGAATAGTTGTATGATAATCTCGAGAGTACTTATGCTCTAAATTTAAAAGCATATATCTTGAGATTTCGAAAAATGTCTAGATTTATAATATTCTTAGCTGTTTATAAAAACTTCGTTCAAGAAATTTATTTACGAAAGCTGTCTTATAAAATGTTTGTTACTTCAGGGTGGATTCAACTCTCCATTTTTTGTCTTTCTAACAAAACGTAAAACTATTTTTTAAATTTGATATGAAATTAAATGTCTATTTTAAAATTTAATCCAATTAGTGAAAAAATGGTCTCAAGCATAAAATTTATTACTCAATTAGTTTCTGTTGGTGGTATTTAAAATAATATTATAATATAAATAAAAATTATTTTTATTAAAAATACTCAGGATTTATACTACATTTTCTAGTTTTGCAGCATATAAATGGAGTGGTTAAGTGCTTATCTCATTCTATTCAATACATCTAATATAGTGTATTTAGAAATTAAGAAATGAAATATGTTATTTGCTTTGTAATGTTTTGGTATTTTATATTATTTAGCTAAAGGAAACATTTACATTTACATTTTTATGTTTCACGTCTTTGATCAATTAGATGATATATATATATACATATACATACATTCACACACACACACACACACACACACACACACATAACATATATATATATATATATATATATATATATATATATATATATATATATATATATATATATATATATATATATAGAAATATATATATATATATATATATATATATATATATATATATATATATATGTATGTATATACATAGATATATATATATAGATAGATAGATAGATAGATCGAAAATGAAATAATTCACTTATCTCATACCAATAGCTGCTTTCATATAGTTGTAAATGAAATTTAAAATAGTTTTTGAGAATTTAAAATAAGTCAACTGTACAGAGTTACAGTTTTACTTTTGTGGATATTTTTTATTATTTAAACTTTATAGAAAGTTTAAAAACAATGATATTTATCTTCGAGGAATGTGCTCTAATTGCTTTCTACCATTCAAATATGTTTACTTTTTCTTGAAGCAGTGAGAAAATATTTAAATTTTGCCTACTGCTGTGTATAACTGATCATTGAAAATGCTTAATAATGCAAGTGGTACTCTTGACATAAATGCAAAGTAATTTGTCCCATGTACAACTCCTTATCTTGTTTTGAACATTAAGATCATTATCTTATTTTGTAGCTTTAAATATAATTTTTTCATTGCAAATAGTATTAGTCAACAACTTTTGTTCGTAAAAGGTAATGTCCACAGAAATATTTTTATTGGTTTTTAAAACAAAACTTCCTTTATAGTTAAATCATTTTTATAATTTGTTTTTCTAAGAATCGCTTATAGAAACTTTATCATAAATATATTGTTTTATGTTAAAGCATTATCATTAATACTGCAAATTTTAATATTTTCGTCATCATACTCTGCATTTTTATACTTATTTATTTTGACTCTATGAGATTTATTTTCAGAATTATATTTAATTATTATCCTCTTATTTACACACTATATTGGGGATGAATTATTTTTCCTAAAATATTGACAAAAATATGCTCTTTATATTTATGTATGAATATTTCTATTATCTCGAATGATACTTAACATCTAGTACACACACTAAAACAAAACACATGTTGATAATTGAATGTCGCTTAGTAAACAAAAACCAACATACATATAACGTTATCTGAGATACAAATTCTACATATTTTTTTCAATTCTTTTAAACTTACTATAATGTACTGTTAAGTCCTTTAAAATTCTTATAATTCTTTATTAAAGCGTTTTAATTAAAAGCTGTTTTATGTAAAATTTTACAATTTTAGTGTTTACAAGCTTTGTAAAATGCAACGAATTTAACCGAATTAAAATTTACAGTTAAATTTTGCATACATTTGGCAAAAATTTGTATTAATAATTTTGGTAATATAAAATATTGAGAAACGTCTTAAAAATATGCTAGAAATATATTATAAGACAAATATTTGACAGCGTGATTTATTACATTTGTTAGATAATGATTAAATATATATATATATATATATATATATAAAATATGAACAAAAGTTTTATTAATTCACACAAATTTAAAGTTTTTTTAAATTTTAATTTATTCATGAGAATGTTTTTAAAATCTTTTTAGTGACTGTCAAATGTTGACACAAACTCTACTAAAAGCATTATTTTAAGTAACAAAATTTTGTACAAACACCAAAATAAGAAAAAGGAAATCAATTTTCAATATGTTTTTATAATTAATCAATTAACCATATTTGTTAGTTTTAAAAGTCATTATTTCAAGTTTGAGTCTTTTACTTTATGTTATATCAGGTATTTAATTTTGATATAAAATTTATAGTCACTTTTCAAAAATAAATATTTTATTTGTGATACACAAATGCTTATTAAATATTCTCTTACACAAAAATTAATTACTTGTTCAAATTACACTTATAATGTTTTCCTATGTAATGAAATAAGGGAAGTAAATATTACAAGAATCAGAATTCAATATCTATCATAGAATTCACAGATTGTGGAATTTTAATTTCCCTAAGAGCCAATCAACAACGCTTATAAGGGAAGATAATCAAAAGGATTGCTCTGGGATTATAAGCAGACAAGTGCTCACAAACTAATTTGTCAAATGGTTCATAGATGTTATCAATAAGGTATGATATTATAGAAAGTTATAAAAGTTAATATTGTTTCACAAATTTCGGTGCATGTCAAAATAAGAGAATATTTTAATTAGTGAAATTTACAATGTTCAAAAATCAGGTTGCATTTATTCTTTTATATTTGTATTATGTGTCAACACTGTAAATTTAAGATATATTAAGTTACAATAACTAGTCAGCTGTAGTTTCTATTTTGACAAGATTTGCTGACAGAGGGTATTAGCACATTTTTAGAATGATTTCGGTAACGAATTAAAAAATGGTAAATATTTTACAATAAAACGTTTTGGCAACAGCTTATTGTTTGAAATGAGAAATATCGTCTGCTACTTTTTAAATTAATTCTTCTTTCAAAATGTCACATATAAACATGCTGATAACTGAAGGATATGTTTTTGTTCTTTCCGAAGATTAACGTTCTTATTCCAGAATTAAAAAACGTTGTGAAATGCATGGTATTAAAATTTCTAAGTGCAAAATAAGCAATATTATTAATCGGAAAGCTAAAAACTGTCAATCATTATTTATACATAGAAAGAAGACTCCAAACGAATATCCGTAAAAGGTATGTACTGTTTCAAATGTTTCTAAAGTGAAATAGCTGGTAACAAGAGAAAATCCGCCAACACAGTAATCAATTGCAAAGTCTTTAGATACATCTGTAGCAACAATAAATAAAACAATAAACAAGTATTTACAACTTAAAAATGCTAAAAATCATATTGTTAACCAGCTTTTGCCGAGACATGTAGCTCAACGCAAAACATTTTGTAGAATCTAGTATGAAGACCACTTAGCAGGAGATAAATGGAAAACCATTGTGACCCTTGAGGAAGCATGGTTTTACCTAAATGACTGTAACAAAAAAAAGGTCATTTTACAATAGAAAATGAGGAGAAAGTAATGTACAAACCTGTTTACGTCAATGAAAAGAAAGTTTCACTAAGGTTTTTATGCTTGTCGCAAGTATCTCCTACAATGGGAAATTAAAAATAAAAAGAGTGGAAAGAAATGTTAAAATCAACTCATCGTACTATCAGGTGAACTTTTTACACCCAATATTTACAAAAGAGATTCCACTTCTTTATACCAATGACATTCAAAGAAAGAAACTTCATCAAAACAAAGCTATAAGTCATATTTCGAGAACTACCACAGATTTCTTGAAAAAATTATGACTAATACAGGTATTGCATGTATACATTTTCAACATATGTCCACGAAGTCTCCTGACGTTTCACCTATGGACTATTGTGTCTTTGGTCTGTTAAAAAAGGCTCTTTCTAAACGCAAACCCACCACGATAGATGGACTCTGGAAAGTCGTGGAAGAGAAATGGAAAACAATACCCCTGGAAATATTGCGAAAAGCTCTTCTATCATGGAAATTACGATGCAGATTTACAGTCCAGAAAAAAGGCTATCAGATCGAACATTTAAAAAATAATCTTTACATTTTAAACATTAATTAAACGACCGCGAAATCGTTCTAAAAATGTGTTAATACCCTCTGTAGCTGTGCAGAGTTTATGAGGTCTTTTTAGGACACACTGTATTTTCTATATATGTATACATGTATGCCTGTATACAACAATATAAATATTTTATGAAATTTTTTTAAACATTCTCTGTTAAAATAGCTGTAAATGGTAAAGTTCTGGAAATATATTTTTAAATCCTTGTTTCATTTCTTATAGAAGATAATTCTTAAAATGTGTGGTCCACATACAAAAGTTTCATATAAATATCATCCCTATTACTTGATGTAATATTTTAACATTTAATTTAACATTAGGAGATTTTGAGAAAAAAAAATTATAAAAAATCTCTTGTTCTAGTGATGGTATTAATTAACATATAAAAATTATATGTAAAAAAAAAACAAAAAAAAAACATTTCTTTGTAAATCCTCGTTTGAAAATGGAATGTCCGGTTTTTTTTTAAAATAGACGATGTAATTTAAACCTTAGCTTAATTTTTATTTGACTTATTAAAAAGAAAACTATTTTATATATTGTAAAGCTCTGAGTATAAGAACTGTCACAAGTATCCAAAAAGCAACTTTTCAACTTAAGCAAATACGATAAACAATTTTTGAGTTTTGTATGTACCAAGTTTCTTCAAATAATAAAATAATTATTTTTAAAGACATATGTTGTTCTTAAAATTTTTGTCATGATAGTCATGGCTCAGCAGTATAATTAATTTCTATTTTAATTAAAGATGATAAAGTTGATCGTTTGGATTTAAAACTCTCATACAGCTGCTTAATTTTTTAAATTTTAAATTATAAAGAGACCTAAAGAAATGACATAAGCCAATAATTGAAAAACTAAAATAGTATGTAAAGTATCAAACTTAAATTTTGTAACACATTTTTAATATTTAAGTAATAAGCAATTTATCTTTTTCATATATTCGTGTGTATCAAAAACTTAAAATATTCCTAACAAAAGTACAATAATCAAAGTAGTTTCTTTTCTCCAACTTTATATTTAACTGATAGCAAAATACTTAGTACTGAAGAAGTATTGCATCAAATAAAAATTGATATTTGTTATAAGAGCAACATATGATACGTTTTAAACATCAAAGTATTCTTCCTTTCATATTTTCAATGAATTATTAAACATAAATTTCTGATGAGGTATCATAATTTAGATAATGATAACAGGCGTAATGGTTTAAATTTTATATTTATAACTTAAATATTAAATTCAAAATTTGTTTTTAATTTAACCCCTTAACCGGCTATCCCGAGATATCTCGGGCAAATAAATCTGTGCGTTTTCCGGCTACCCCGAGACCCTTGGTAGGGGCAACTAACTTCACTTCATTGTTTCAAATTCAACCACCCAGAATTGACGGATTACCGTGCAATCGTAGCTGGGGAACTTATTTACGGAACGGCTACGGATGATTCAACTAATGCAAGAGAAAATCGAAAGTGTTTCAAGGAAGGGACAGTTATTTACGCTTTACTTTTCTATATTTATTCACATTTATATTAAGTAATTAAAGGCTATCTAACAATTGAAATTTATTAGCAATCCATATAATACTAATTTTAACTTTTTATCAAGATTTTAAATTACTAACATTTTTAGAATATAATATGTTATTTATAATATATATATATATATATATATATATATATATATATATATATATATATATATATATATATATATATATATATATATATATATATATATATATATATATATATATAAGTATTATATGGGAGGGCTAGAGGACATTCAAAAAAATGCAATATTTTTTGCAAAATAAGACCTATTTTGCAAGTTTTATAGCTGTTTTTTGATAAAAATTTGCAAAAATAGAGCAATTTTGATTTTAAAATTTAAACAAAAAAGTGTGTTTTTCACTAAAAAATGACGTCTTTTTCACTAAAATATACAATATTTTCAGTGTTTTTATGCTGTTTTTAATGAAAATCGAGCTTTTTTTCACTTTCAAAATTTCAACAAAAAAATTTGACCTTCCATTGAAAAAATGATCACTAAAAAATGCATTATTTTTATGTTTTTAAGCTGTTTTTTTTATGTATAAAAATTGAGTTTTTTTAAGCTATTTTATTATAAAAATTTGTGTTTTTTTGGATATTTAAAAGTATGTTCTTTATTATAAGAGATGAAAGGTTTTTGAAAATGTAAAATAAAAGCCATTGCATGTGTTTTTTTTCAAAAAGAAAGAGTTAAACTTCTTCTAACTCGTAATCATAATATTTATCATTTATTTTACCTTTGTAATTGAATAGTAAATTATTTTTATTTTATTTATTTTTTAATGGCTTTTTCAGATAAATCAGCATGGCAAGAACTTAAGTAAAATTCTTTTTCACTATCGTTTACTTCTAGTTTTGCAATTAATGAAGATCCAAATTTTGTTTTGATTTTTTTCAAAGATATCAAATTGTATTTTCCAACTTCTAAATCTCTCAATTTAAAAGTTTCAGGATATATATTATTTTTGATGTTGTTGAATTCTTCCATTTATGATATTTCATTTTATTAAATGATTTTACGTTTTCAAAAATATTTTCTGAAGATATTTATTTATAATGTAATAAGATGTTTCATTTGCTACATCAAGTGTTTTTTCTCTTATATCCTTATTTTCAATTTTTAAAATTAATTCTCTTATTTGATCAATATATTTCTTTTAAATCATCAATTCCATATATGTCATATATTTTATTGATTTCAATTAATTTACGGTTAATTAAGTTTGAATTCTCTATTATTTCTTCACTGATACCTAAGTGTTTTATTTCTTCCATTCATTACAAACTATTTTTTGAATGGATATCTTATATTGACAACATTTATATAGAGCGCACGCAGGACCTAATATTCTAGGACATTTATGTACATCAATATCAACAGCTGGTATATTTAATTCTTCAAATATTTCTTGTTCAATTGTTCCTCATTTATAAGCAAATCTACCACCATATTCATCATATAAATATTGAATATAATTTTTAACATTTTCATTACTAATCCATAAACTTTTATCATCTGAATATCGTTTAAATCTTAGACTGTGAATTTCATGAGTGCATTTACGAACAATTTTCATTTCTTGTTCTGTTAATTCACAATTGGGTGTAAATACTTGAATTGTTTCAGCAATTGGTTTTGTTAAATGTGTCCAACTAATTTCTCTGATGATTTATTTATCTGGAAGGATAAATACTTGAATATTGAATATCAATGATATATCAGTCATTTTATTTTAAATGCATTTTTATAAATAATTTTCAAAATTGAGAATAAAAAATATCAAAGATATAAAATATGAAAGATATAAAATATTGAAGATATTAATATCCAAAGGGAACTGTGTTATAATCATACAAGATTCTACGTTTATCAAATCCAAACATATATCTCTTATTTGATTTAGTACTTGAAATCTCTCTATTTTTGCATTTTAAATTGGTTAATTTCAACATCTATACAATCAGTTTCACCTGTAATTATTTTCATTCGGTTATCAAAAGCAAACATTGTTTCACTCTGATAGACATTTTAAATCATTTTACTTTTCCATGTGCAGATCCATCATTAAGTATATATCCATAATCTTTACTAGCTCCAGATATCCAATATTTCATACATTTATCATTTCCAAGTTCATCTGTCCAATCTCCTAACATACATCCTGTTTCAATATCTTTGGTTCCATCATCTATATAAACAACGCTATCTGTATCGTAATAACTTTTTCTTTTAATTTATTTAACATTTTATATAATCGTATTCTAGCAGAACTGGCTGTAAATGCTGCTATATAAATATTTGTGTTAAAGTTATTTTTCTCATATTGTTCTTTCATTTCGTAACTCATTTCTACGCAATCATCATTCACAAATACCATGTAAAATCTTTTATTGTATCATCTAGTATAATTCTATAGAAATCTTCAATCTCCATTACGTATTCAGTTTGCTTCATATTTTTTTGCTGTCCAAACTTTCCCCATACAGAGTTCAAACATATTTTAGCTATAAATTTCAATCCTAGATTTTCTTCTATGTTTTTCAATTTTATACCTAATTTCTCTTTACAACTACCTTCTTTTATTCCTTTTCACTTTTAAAATTATTTTTCCATTTATCACAAGTTTCGAGTTTAATTTTTAAAAACAGTTTTACGTACTTTTTGAATAATTCATTTTATTTATTTTCAAAGTTCCGACTTCATAAACATTCATTCTTTTATATCCTTTTTAATAGTTAATTTCATTTCATCTATAGTCCAAGTACCTATAAAACATCTTTCGTTATCGCTGTGTTTACATTCTGAATTTCTGATAACGTAACAATCTTTACATTTCTTCTTATCAAAAGACGATTTGAAGTGTTTACAATGAAGGGTTTCAGAACATGATCTGCATAGTGAAAAAAGCAGTTTTTTTCTTTATAAGGTAGTACAGGATTATATAATTTCCGAGGTGGTAGTACTTTACATTTTATTAAACCATACCAATTTTTATTACATTTTTCAGGATTAAATATTTTATCAGAATGACCAACTGGATAATAATCAAAGTAATCAACTGTTGGGTATAATAAGGTTACATCTAGGTATCTTCCTTTTTCATTCGTTTTAAATTCATATTTTAATTTAGTAGGTTCACATCTACCACAATAAAAAGCATCTCTAGGATTTAAAGGTTCGATGCAATCTCTTTTCCGTTCTTTTTTCATGTATTTTTTCATATCTTTATTACTGTCAAAAGCACATTCCCATATAGTTATTAATTCATATCTTTTTTTCATTAATTTCTTATTAATCTATTTAGTTCTTTCATATAAATCTTTCATCAACATTTGATTTTTAAGATTTATTTGTGTACCAGAAAAACAATTTTAAATCCATGCCAATAACAGCCATAGAATTGAAAAACTGCATTTTTATGAAATCCATCAACTTTATAAGCCTTATTTCCTAATTTCAATTTTTTCTCTCCTCCATTCAAAGCATGTTGAATTTTAATATTTTCCTTTTTTTGAAATGTAATCTAATCAAGTAATTAACTTTCTATTATATTGATCTTTATGAATTGTATCATTATCAATAGCTATAGTATTTTTTTTCAAGAATTTATCTCTGTAAATACCCATGCATACACCTGCTAATGTTACATATTTAAAAGGATCTACATTAACAGTTTCTAAAAATAATCTTCTCAATTCCAAGCATCCTTTTCTTAAAATATCTTCATTTGATCTACAATATTTTATAAATTCTTTTTGAAAATCAAATGTTTCATTTTTAACAGAGTTATACAATTTATTAAAATTATTTCTTTCATTAGTAACCATTGTATCATATCCATAGTAATATTTATCAGGATATTTACCAACATAATTTTGATTACTTTTGGTATTAAAAAGATGTGGAAAGTATCCCTTAGCTAATTCAGTTAATCCAAACGTTTTTGGAAATTTTTTAAGTGGTATCATTGTGAAATTTATAGAATCAATAAATCTTATATTGTAAGCAGGCGAATGCATATAAGTTAATTTAATACCTTGGTATACAGTAAATACTTTGATGTTATTTTTGAAATAATATTTGGCTAAAAATTGAAAATCAAATCCTTTTCCATAATGAGCTAAACCGGTGTATCCATAATTATTATCTTTAAATAACCAACTACAAAATTCTTTTTCATCTTTAAATATTTTCTCTTTACCTTCATAATCGTGACATATTAATATATTAACTTCATGAATTCCAGTTCCTTGAATTGTTTTATGATCAAAAAATACATATTTTTTCAGTGTAATCAAATTTACATTTTTCACACCAATCTTTTCGATCTCGTATGAAAGTAGGACACTTCTGTTTACACATACCTCCTTTTGAAATCTTTTGTTTCATAAAGCATTTATGATCATTCATTATCCATCTCCAACAATTTTTACATCTACGTTCACCACATTTATGATCCTTACGTTTACTTTCTAAGCTACTTATATTTCTTTTACACTTTAAACATTTCCTTAATATTTTACAAACACTATAACCTTTATCATCTTTCGTTTTGTGATTTTCAAAACATTCTTTACCAATAAATTTTCTATTGCATTTATTGCAAAATATTTCATCTCCTTTACAATCAGAATTTTGAACAAAACATATATTACATTTCAAAGGACATTTGTGACGATTAGTTTTCTTATATCCTATTTTACAGTAATTACAATAATGATCTTTACCTAAAAATCCTATAATAGAAGTAATGACATTAAAATGATTTTGAATCTTGTATATGTAAATACATATAGATTTATATTCTCCAGAATATAAGCTTTGATTACAGTTTTCTCTACAGTAAATGTTAATTTGAATATCTAAGAATTGTTCAAATATTTTAACCTCTTCTAAGCTGCATATTTCTAAAGGAATATTACATAAATTATGTAGTTTTACAGCTAAAACTTTTTGTAATAAACGACCTTTTCTGATATATGTTATATTATTTTCTGTTAGTTTTTGATGATTTAATTTATCACATAATAATTTAGGATTTTGAACAGCTAGAGCAGTGACAATAGATCTAGTTAAATATATATTATCATTAGTTTTTATTTGACAAATACTTCTTTGAAGGATCTGTTTCTGAATACATTCTTAATGATTTATGTCTACCTCCTTCTGGTAGTTCAATTGCATGAAACTCAAAAATACATTCAGTTATATCCAGTTCCTTATATCCAATCTTATTATTTAATGTTTCTAAATATACTTCGTAAGCATCTTTAGTAGACATCATTTTCGGATGAAAAGGAGCACTTAATTTTGGATGATGCACTATTATAACAAGTGTACCATTTATATTTCTTATAGCTTTTCTAAATAAATCTGATAAAATATTAAAATATTGTACAGGTTTAATTTTATTAATCTCTTTAATCTTATAAGATTTTCTATGAGTCATATATTTCTTTATATATTTACCTTTAATTTCTACAATTTAATAATCAGGATTAAATAACTAATTCAGTTTACTTCTCTTTTAATTTTTTTTAGTTTTTACTGGTTCAAAATCTTTAGCATCTTTATTAAATTTTAAATTATATGAATCAAATAATTTTTTAATATTTTCTCTTCTCTTTGGATATTTAATAAATATTTTCTTTTTACGATCTAAATAATATGAAGTATCTAAATCTAATATATCTATTAACACTTGTTTATAATTTTCAGTTCTTCTGATATATGATATTATAGATTTAATAATATCATTCTTAGATTTACTTTTGCTTTTTATTTTTAAATCTTTTATAATATTTTTCAAATTTGAATACTCAAAGAATTCAAAGCATTTTCAATATGAACAAAAGCCATACTTGTATTGAAATAAAAAACAAGAAATTTTTTATTTCTATTTATTAGAAAGTAATTTTACAAAGGGATTTTAAAAATAGAATTTTTTATTTTCTATTTATTAGAAAGCATTTTATAATAGGATTTCAAAAATAGAATTTTTTATTTTCTATTTATTAGAAAGTATTTTTATGAAGGCTTTTGAAAAAGATAAAATGTTTTAAAAGATATTAAAATTTAATATTTAAGATTTCATTAGCAGCAATAATATCTGCTAACAATTTTTAGTGTATTTTGCTTTTCTTATGTCTCGCGCGATGCCATAAGGTGTAGTACCTCCCACAAATACAGCGCTCAGATTGAGAATAAATGTCTTTGGTACATTGGATACAACGAGTCATTCTTTTCTTTATATGCATATAAAATTCTTCTTCATTCTTTTTTATTTTACAATCTCTACAAATCATATCCATTTATTATGGTTTATTTTTTTTAAATGGAAATTGTAATTCTGATAATAAAATTAATTTTAATGATATTAAAATTTTTTAATTTTAAAATTATTATTTCATTTTTTTCTTCTTAAGTAGAAATACTTTATATTAATTACGTTTTGAATAATTTTTAAGCATCCCTAGTTTGGAGCTACCTATAAAATAAGAAATTTCTAATTATTTACAAATGCTAAAAACTCATTCCATTCATTTTTATTTTCTTTAAGTTTTAAATTATTTTCTATTCCAAAATATTCACAAATCTTTTTCATGACATACAAATATTTTATAGTTTTTTTTGTAATAATTAAAATCTAAATATTTGTAAAACATTTCATCAGCTTGCAATGTAAAATTTAAATTATGTTTCCTTTTTAATTGTTCGAAAAAATTTATCCTACTTACATAACTCTGTTTCAAAAATGATTGAATATTTATATTATAATAATTTTCATCTTCTGAACTGTCATAAGTAATATCTTTCTTTTGAATATTTTTTAAAACTTTTAACTATTCATTTGGTACAGAAATATTATTTTCTTCATCACTAGAATAATATATAATTTTTCAGCTTGAATAAAATCATCCATTTATATATTTTCTAATTTTAAAATATAGATGGAAGCACTATTCATTGAAAAACAGTTATCAGTTGTGAGAACAAAGTTTATTAGATAAACCTAAAAAAAGTAAGTCTACCAGGTCCCAGATAGTATAGTGTTTAGAGAAACTGAATAGCATGACTTAGTCTTGAATTCCAGCCCTGTTCGCTCTTCTATAAAGAAAAGTTAGAAAGAGTTGAAGTATTTAAGATAGGGCTCTTAACATAGAACCAGGAAATAAAAAAACTGGTACCGAGATGTGAAAAGTGTGGTGGGCTGTATGGCTCTCTGAGGGGTGCTGATATTCCCCAAAACAAATGTTATAATTTCAAGATAAAGTCCACTACACTCTCTATTTTTTTAAATTTATTAATTGAATATTAATATTTATTTATATTAATATTTATTTATTTAATATATTTTTCAAGTAACTAATTTTAAATTATTAGTATACTCATTAAATATTTTTTGAAGTAATTAAAATATAAATACAAATAAATCTTTTTCTTTTCTTATAATTTTTTTTAATTCGTAAAGTTTCTCTTAATCTATAAACCCAAACATCTAACAAATCACAATTATCTTCAAATTCTTCAAATATATCTTTAAATATTAATCACTTGAAATAATATAATTTTAATATTCTTTTTATATGTAATTCCATCATCCTCATATTATCATAACTATCTAATTTAAAATCTGGCCTTCCAAAAAATACTATGTGATGATTTCTATGTCTTAAATTATCATATTCCAATTCTATTCAAAATGTAAATATATTGATATTCAATAGTAATACTTTTGTAATATTTTTCTCAAACATATTTATTTAAATATAAAATAGTGTCCTCTAGTAGTATAACAAAAATTATGGCGGCCGGATTATGAAAATAGCCCCCGCTTCAATTCCAGCGGGGTCATATCTAATATTAAAGTATCTAAAAATGAAGATAATATAGATAATAAAATTATATCTGGATTTTATGTTAAAAAAGAATTAATTTTAAGTATAACAATATGGACATTAAATGATCTGACAACAGCCCGAATTCGGTTGGTTGTCAGAAATAAAATAATTTATGAAATTAGAATTATTTTTTCTTTTAATAACAATTCTTGGGGGGGGGGTGAGAATTCTCCCTACATTCTCCCTATCATTTTAAAGGGGTGATTTATTCACCTTGTGTGTGAATTAAATATTTTTTTATCTATCCAACTATTATATTCTCGATAATTTAACCACTTTACAAATAACTTGTTTTCTTTCTTTTTTATTATTTTTTCAATTTTATATAATTATTCTAATTGAGTTCCAGGTCCCGTAAATGAATGTCCTGGTAAATGCATTTCAAATGGTAAATTATTAATAGATTTATTATTAACACATTTTCCATTTTTACATTTGCAATTCTTTTTATTACACATTTATTTAGATATAAAATTATTTATCAACATACTTATAACCATTTAATTGAGTTTTCTTTATATATTTTTCTATAGGAAAATATTGTAAATTTTGAATATATTCATCTTCTCTCATATACACTTCTTGTTCAGTCAAACTATTTGATTTCAATAAATTTAATAACTGCTTATAAAATTTATAAGCTTGTTTGTATTCACTCTTTTTAGCAGAGATCTTCAAAAACTTATCAATTATTTCAATGACGCCTGCTGTTACACTCAATGCCGATAAGGGAAGAAAAACGAATCCAGATAAACCAGATAAGCTGAATGAAAACTTACTAACTGATAATGAAACACTCAATTTATTCATCAATTGAAAAGACTCGTTAGATATAATTTCTCTTTTCAAAATACTCTTCCATTTATAAAGGCTCAAAATTTCCTCGATATCTCATATTTATATTTACTAATTCCAACATAAAGAAATCAAAACACTTTTTAAATTGCTTTCCTGTATAATTTTTTATATTCTTCATTAGTAAGATTTCAATCCATTTCTCTAATTATCTGTTGGATTTTTCTTGGTTGTAAACAAAAGAAAATAAAATAATTACTGTTCTTTCTTATATTAATAGGAGTAGAATAATATGATTGACACCGATAAATAATGGATGCATTTTTCTTTCTTCCTCTGATAAACAATTCAGCTATATCGCTTTGATCTTTTTCCGTTATACAATCATCAGAAATTACTAGATTTTTCATACATGGATCTAAATCATCTACTTTTATAAATTCTTTGGAATCAGAAAAAAATAATACTTGTTCTTTTTTATATTTATTAAACAATTCCAACAATAATTCTTTTCTCTTTATGTTTTTACGATTTCAATATCTTCTCTTTCTATGTCATCAAACATTGTAAAATTTTCTTGCAGTGTAATATATTTTGGTTCATAAATATCTTTAGCACATACAAGCAAACCATCAAATTTCAAATAATCATATATTAAATTAACAAGCAAATTAGTTTTTCCTGATCCTGAACAGCCTACAATTAAAATCATAAAATATGTTTTGGTAATGAAGGATTTTGATTTTCATCTGTAAATTCTTCAGGTTCTGTATAATCTTTTATTTTTATAATTTATTTATTTTTAAAATATCTACTCGGAGTAAAAATAATTTATTCGTTGTAAAAAATAATCTACTAGGAGTAGAAAATTATTTACTGATAAATAAATGGATATTATTGAACGTGAAAGAAATAAAAAAATTAAAACAACAGATTAGAAATGAGTTAGAATTAATAAAAAAGAAAAAATAATGAAGTTAAACTTGAATCCAATTCAGGTATTGAAACATCATTAAGAGAATTTCATAAACCAGTAATTAAAAAATTACAAGACCAGGAAATTTTAAGAAAACAAAATCTTGAAAGTATTCAATATGCTATAAAGGATTTAACAGATAATATGTCTTTTTTACCTCAACATGAATCCTCTAAACATTTGGACTATTCTTGAGATGGTGGAAATTTAATGGATAAAATTGAAGGAATAATAAGATTGAATTTTAATAAAGATTTAGATTTTGATTTTTAAAAATGAAGGATTAGAATTGCCTTTTGAACTATTAAATAAAACAGACCAAGAATTGGATGAAATAATTAGTATAACAAAATCTAAACAAAATCTTTAATGATTATAAAAGACTTTAAGGAAATTTAACTAAAAACAGAAATTATGAAACTAGTGAGAAAAGAAACAAAATATACAAGATAAAAAAATGAAGCCAATTCTAACATTAATGGATTAAATATGTATATAAAAGCATTGAATACACTTAAAGCACGAAATGAATATATAGACAATGGTATAAACAAATTAGATGAATTAACAAATAAAGTATGCAAAGGCTCTAAGTCAAAAAAAATTATATAATCAAATAATTATTATTCTAGATAAACTTTTAAAAGAGAAGGAACGTTAACAAATGATTATGTAAAAGAGTATTATAAAAAATTTTTACTTTAAATAAATGTATGTAACAAAAAAATTTATTTGAGTGATAATATCAAATTTTAAAATTAAAATCTGGATATAAAAAAGGACAAGAAGTTTCCTTGCAAATAGATAAAAGTGAAACTCCTAATTATAATTTACATCTTACCAATACACAAATCAATCAAGTTGCTAAAGATAAAAGAATTACAATTAGTAAAACTCAGTTACAAAAAACTGGAGGATTTTTACCATTCTGATTCCTATTCTAACATCTTTAGGTCTTGGAGCTAAAGTGGTGAAGCAGGATGGGGTACTAAAAAAATATTAGATAAAATTTCAGGATCTGGAATTTAAAAAAAAAAAAAAAAAAAAAAAAAAAAAACGTTGTTGAAAGGGGGTTTATCTTCCCTCGGAATATCCAAAAAAATAATAGAAGAAAATATGAAAAACGAAAAAGGATTTAGAAGTATACATTTACTATAGATATGCTACCTAAAAATATAAAAAAATTTGAAAACGGAATTATTAATTTAGATGTATCTACAGGTAGTGGAACTCACTGGGTTTGTTATTATAATGATCCATTATATGATTTTGTAGAATATTTTGATCCCTTTGGAGAATATGAATTTGAAAAAAAAAATGAATTTCTTCCTACAAATATAGTCAATTATTTAAAATCTTCAGGAAAAGAAATTCGTTATAATTCTAGTTTTTTACAACAACCTACATCTGTAAAATGTGGTTTATATTGTATGAAATATATAACTGAAAGAAATAAAGGTAAATCCCCTATTGATATATTATATTCATTTACTCAAGAACCTAGTATTTTCAATGAGAAAATTGTTACTTATAAACAAATGAAGTACCTCATTTTAGATACTAAAAATGCTAGTAAATCAGAATATTTTACAATTGAATATTCCAACCCTTTTAATTTTAAGGAAATAGCTCTTCAGTCATTTTCTATGTACATTTCTTGGAATAATATTAATGACAAAAATAATAAATTTTCATATTTTGATGGTAAGAAATGGATAGATTTCACTATTCCAAATGGTCATTACAGTATAAAGGGTTTGAATCGTTACATGGTGAAATACTTTGGAAATGATCTTCCAATATTATTTGGAATTATAGAGGAAATTCAAAGATTTGCAATTAAATTGAAAGATCATTATAAAATTGATTTATCCAAAAGTGAATTGTACGAAATTTTAGGATTTGAAGCAAAAATATATGAAGATGCTGAACAAGAAGGTAAATATATAGCAGATATAGCTAATGGAAATGATAATATTTATATTCATTGTGATATAGTAAATGGTGCTTATATAAATCACTTTCAGTGTGATGTGATTTACTCATTTACAACTACAATCCTCCTGGAAGTTTATATTAAAAAGAATTTGAAAAACCTATATTTTTTCCAGTTAAATCTGATTCCATACATAGAATTAGAATGAAAATTACAAATCCTCTAGATGAACTAATTGATTTAAATAAACAAGAAGTACAGTATAGATTTATAGCTAAATAAATGAATAAACACAGATTGTGCAGAAAGAGTAAGAAAATAGAAGGAAGAGATTTCTTTTCTGATTTAATAGAAAAACCTAAACCCTTTATAGAAGAAAATTCTAAAGATTTCATAATAGAAAAATTAAATGAGATTTTATCAAAAAAGAAAAATCAAGGTGCAGGATTGAAAATTTTTTATCTTAAATAAATGAACAAAATTTATGATTTGACCGATACCAGTTATTATTATAATAACGAAATTGAAAGTTTTGAGTATAGAGAAATTAAGCATGAGGATAGAGATAAAAACAATCCTTATGAAAATGCTACATATAATTTCCTTATAAATGATACAAATGCTAATATATTATATTCTGAAGGTTATCTGCAACAAGAAATTAAAATTGTAAAAGATGATGGAAGCAATATAAATAATGAAAATATTACTTTTGTAAATATTGGTGGTTTAATTAATTCGAGCAGATTAACAATAGGAAATACTGAAATTGAATCTACTATTAATTACAAAGCAATCATGAATCAAGTATTATGATTGATAAATTTCACTCCTGATTATTCTACATCGGAAGCTACTAATATGTTTTTCTATATGGATAATTCTGAATATGCTGACAGATTTTATTTCAAATATAATTGAACTTTTGTTGATGCAACTAAAATTACTGATTTTTATAATAACTTCAAAATGAATGAAAAATATAATGATGGATTTGCAAAAAGATAGCAATTCACTAAAGTTAGTCAAACTGTAAGAATATGGATACCATTAAAATATGTATTTGATTATTTCAGAGAATATAGAAAAGTTCTTACAGGATTTCAAATTAAAATAGAAATTCAGAGAAATGATAGTAAAAATGTTATATACAGATATTCAAAATCCTGATTTCAAAGCAGTTGTTAAAGACCTATCTCTCTGGTTACCATATGTTAGATTTAAAAATTCAGCTGCTGTAAAATTCAATCAACTAAAACCATCTGATACTCCAATAGAAATAAATAGAGATCTTATAATATTATCAAATCAAATTTATTTAATAAAAATGCTAGTGGATCTTATAATATTCCTGCGACAACTGATGAAGTTTTAAATTTATACGTCATTCCTCAATATGATGAAAGAAATGAAAATATGAACCAAAACAATATCATGTTTGATAAATAATATATGACAGAATGCTGGTTAATGGTTAAAAACATAAAAGTTCCAACCGTAAGTTATTTCATGGATTTTAATAAAAAACATTATAATCGAATATATGCAGCTCTTTTAGAAACAGGAATGAACAATATAAATGCAGAAACAGGTTGCATAATAGATTATTCAAATATTAGTAAATATCATATAATTTGTTTCAGTCTAGAGAACCATAAAAATTACACAAACCTGAATAATTTAATGATTGAATTCGAATGGAGTTTAAAAAATAATATTACCGAAAAAAATTTTTCTACTTCATCTTGAAAGAAAGGAACAAATGCTCCATGAATATGAAATCTGAAGAAATAACTATGATTAAAACATTGAGAAAGCATAATGAGTTTATTACATTAATAAGTGACAGCTTACTATCCTTCGTTTGATGATGAAATAAAAGAAGGACCTCCAGGTCCTCCAGGTGTAGGATTTAAATTAACAAATGATGGAAATTACGATATAGAAAAAAAGAATTTAAGAAATGTAAATGAACCAAAATTATTGAATGATTCAGCTACAAAATCTTATGTGGATGGAATTCATGAATATTTTAAAAATGACGTTAGAAATTTATCAGATGCTTCTCTTATTCATTTACAAAATGATAACTATAATGCAAAACATAAAAGAATTTCAAATGTGTCAGATCCAAAAGATTTACATGATACAGCTAATTTGAATTATGTGTATAAAATTGTAAAAGAATTAGAACAGAAAAGTTTAATACATTCAGTTCAAGGCAGCTTTGATGCTAAAGATAAAATAATTGGCAATATGAAAGATCCTGTAAATGAAAAAAATGCTGTTCATAAACGTTACTTTGAAAACAATGCTTTAGTTTTAAAAGAAAATACTTTTGATGCTAATAAAAAAAATAATTAATATTCCAACTCCTACTGATAAATACGATGCGTGTAATAAATATTATGTCGACAGAAAAACACTCATCAATAATAAAAAGTGTTATAATATATTAATAAGAGATAATGATGGATTATTTGTACCTTCTTTAATTAAAAATGGTATGTATAATTTTGGAAATGTAAGATTAACAAATGTTGTAAATCCTCTCATAAATAAAGATGCCGCAACAAAAGAAAATGTCGATTCTGGAAATTTCTATGCTACTATCAAAGAGAAATATACAACATATCATACAGGAGGTTTTAGACCTCTAGGACTCAATTTAATGAGCTCTAAACTACTAGAATCTGATTTAAAACTAGTAACCAATATGCATATGAAAATTACAATTTTTTTGAAATCTGAAAATTGTACACATAATCCTTTAGTACAATTACAAATTGGAGAAGAATTTATATTTACTAGACTTTTAACAACTGATACCGAATCTGTTTTGCATATGGTAAAAGAAACGATCGTGTTAAATTATCAATTGGTAGTGATGGACAATCAAATGAATTAAAACATTTCTTGCATATTGAAAAAATAGATTTTCTTTAAAAAAAACACATACAATGGCTTTTATCTTATATTTTAAAAAACCTTGCATTTCTTATAATAAAAAATATACTTTTAAAGGTCCAAAAAAACACAAATTTTTATAATAAAACAGCTTAAAAAACTCAATTTTTATCAAAAAAACATCTTAAAAACATAAAAATAATGCATTTTTTAGTGATCATTTTTTTCAATGGAAGGTCAAATTTTTTTGTTGAAATTTTTAAAGTGAAAAAAAGCTCTATTTTTCATCAAAAACAGCTTAAAAACACTAAAAATACTGTATATTTTAGTGAAAAAGACGTCTTGTTTTAGTGAAAAACACACTTTTTTGTTTAAATTTTAAAAATCAAAAATGCTCTATTTTTGCACATTTTTATCTAAAAACAGCTATAAAACTTGCAAAATAGGTCTTATTTTGCAAAAAATATTGCATTTTTTGAGTGTCCTCTAGCCCCCCCCCCAGATACTATATATATATTTATATATATGCTTAATTGTAAACTTTTTCATAGTATAAGAATATGTGATCTTGGTGACAAGGTTAAAATATAAGAAATTTTTTTCTTAATTTGTTCAAAAATATATGAAATTTTAAAAGTTAAAATTTTGCTTAAAATTAGAAGGGATAAAATAAGTAATAAATTAGATGCTAATTTTTTAACTTTTGAATGAATTTAGTATTATACAATTCCGCAATGATTTTTGTACAAAGTATATAATTTAATTTTAATAAGAAGAAACAATAAAAAATTCTTTCACTTTTTTAGAGTTACATTTTATTAAAATTAAATTATATATTTTGTTCTTCGAATAATTAAGCTTTGTAATCTCTCAGGTACTTTTTAATTTACCAATGTACCTAATTATAGTTTATAAATTGGATTATTTGTTACTAATTTTCTCATTTTAAATGCTTATATAATTTTTAAAAAAAGTGTAAAAAAATTGGAACTGTTTAACTGTCGACTGTGTACCAATTGCAAGCCCCAAAAAGATAATCAAATTCAAAGTCCGTGTCCGAAGAGTTATCTTCAAAATAAAATTCTTCTTCACTGCATGAATCAGACATAATGTTCGTAAGCCGGTAATATTTTCATATGTACAATTAGCTACTATAATAAATTCTGAGAGTGAAACAACACTCATATATATGTTTCTGTGTGTACATATATGTATAAATATATATAAGAATAGGGCCATGGCATTTCAATAATTTGTCCTGGTCAGCTGAAGGCGATTGATTGACACGCTCACGTTGAATACATCATGAAACAGCTGTTTCCAAGATAATTCAATTGGAAATGGTCATCCACTACACCAGTGCTACATTTGATTTAAATTTACATTTATTGGTTTCCCACACGAAATTTGAAAATGTTCCCAAGTTCCACTACTTAGGCATTTGTCAATCCTGATGTCAAATTGAAATAATCAGAAACACCAATCGCTCTTTCTGCTATCTTCATTCTACTTCTATATAATTTAAAATTAACTACATGTGCATCAATTTTTTGTTTACTCGAGAATTTGACTAAATATGTTTTGAAATTTTTCATAATATTGTTATGTGTAGAAAAATTTCTTAGGAGTAGAAAGAACATGGCCTTTTAGGCTAGGAGCCTAACAAACACTAGATCTATTCTTCTACTCAAATTTTCAGTACACATATTTCAAGCACTGGCTAAAATACCAAGATCAAGGAAATTACAAAATATGAAGGAATAAATCCTCTTACATAACTATTTTCAAATTTTAGAATGGGACTTCTGTTACTCTTTATTCCAGATAAAATTAGATTATTCTGTTATGATTAAGGTCTATAACTTTACAAGGAAACTATTAATTTTAGTAAGAAAATTTTAATTTTGATTAAAACTTTCACTCAATTCACATTTTGTTATAGGAGAGGCAAATGATATTAAAATACATCAAGAACTGCTAATTTCAGAAAAATTACTAGAAATATTCATTTAAATGTTTGTTTAAAAATGCATATCTGTTTCAGAGACATTATAATAAAATTTCACCATAAATTCTTTCTCTCTCTCTCTCTCTCTAAAGATCAAATTTAAATATTTAAGAAATGTTTGAATTTAGTAATCACAAAAATTTTTTCATATAAGGAAAGCAACGGAAAATATGTTAAATTATTTAATGTCTTTATTGTGAGGTTTCAAATTATTTCTCTTTTTGTAAAATTAAGGATATTTTAAACTAATATTTTGTAAGTATAATTTAAAATCACATTAAATTAAAGTTACTTACAAATTCCGGAAAATATGAAATTTCCTTTATCGTGGAAAAGAAATATTTACTATTGTAGTGATTACATTTTAAGTTTTAAGCTTTTTTTCTCATATACTTCAATATCTAACAGCTTTGCACTAAAGATTATACTTTCACCTTTTTGAAACAGAATATTTCAAATAAGCACTATGTTTTGGCGTTTTTATTCCTTTAGTATGTGTTTTAGAAATCAAAATTCAATGACTTAATTCTAATATTAAAGCTAAATAATTTGTCCTTCAATAAGATGTTTCTAACATTAGAAATAAATTTTTATTTTTGTGATAAATTAATAAATTATGAAATGTATTTTTAACAGGTTAAACTTTATGTAAAATTAATATTTTTTTTCGAACTAGACAAAGTATTCATTTCTTGTCAATGAATTTATTTTTACAAAAATAAATTTTTTTTAAATATTTACCTCTTTTATCAAAACTATTTAAAAATATTTGATTAATCAAATCAAAAGTAGCTAAATATTTTTATTTATAACCATCAAAAGAAGAATGAAGTGAAATCATTATAATAATCTAAAGTACTTAAAAAAATCTTTCTCTAAATTTATAGCTTATAATGATTTGCAGTTATAATTCTGTGAAAGCATAAAATATTTAATCTAGGGCTAATTTGAATACGTGAAAAAATATGATATTGAAGAGTTCTATACTAAATATTCACTTATTAGAATACTATTGTAAACAATAGCGTTGAGATGTCCCTGTTTTTATATTTTTGTCATTTTTCTCCTTTTGGAAAACAAATATTCATACCAACGATGCATTGATGTTAGTACTTGTGTAAAACATTTTAAGAAGTGCTAAAAGATATAAAATAACAACACGAGTTCTCGTATGGAGAGATAATTTTCACATAATTAGAAATGGAAATCTTTTGGCACGAAGAATTTAATATGACAAATTTGGTTTCAAAATTTTCCCCAAAATTTCATCTGTTGTCAGTAGCTTATTATATACTATAAAATCTGTTGTTAAGTAATTAAGTTAGCTTTTTAATTTTTAAATTATTAAAAATGTACAATATCTAAATTATTCAATCTCTATGTATTATAGCAACAGAAGAGTTTATTTTAATGATTTTGAAAATTGTTTCATGATTTTAAAATTTAAAAATATTATATATTGATTTTGAAAAGTATCTTCAATGATTACCAATTACAAATTAACTAATTGTTAAAGCTATCTAACATATAAGATTTAATCATTAATTTCAAAAATTTAAATATAATATCAAAAATGCATTTTTGTTTTAAAACAAATTCTAATATTTATACTATTTTTTCTCCCTATATTTACTTAACTAATTCTAATGTACAATGCACAATTTTCTACATTAATAATAATACATAATTTCTCTAAATCAGTTGTTTATTTTTTATTTTCCTAGTTATTGTCATCATAAAATTAAGTCAGAAAATTTTTTAATTATAATGCATTTATGGATAAGTTCCACTTATTTAGTATATTTTATACTTAAGTACGAATCTTGTATATAAATAATTCAGAATTAGAATTTCATATCTAAACTTGAAAGTTCATTATTTAATACAGAATTAAAAATACAATGCAATAAAACTTTAAAGTTCATTATTAAAAATACAGAGTTATACTTACACTTAACGTATTTGTAATAATGAGCTCATGCTTTTGTTCTATAAATGAATGTTTCTAAAAAATAATAAGTAGAAATATAATATAAAATATTTGGGAAAATAAAATAAAATTTAAATGAGTTTTTCTACTAACAACACAAAATTCTAAGAAAACTACAAGGATAGAACCTAAATTTAAACTAACATTCATATGATCAGCACTTTTATTCACATAATTTTACTTTTTTTTAAATTATTAATGAGAATAGACTGAAATGTATTTATAAATGTTGCTAATCACCTGTCATCATTATGTTAATCTCTGGTAGTTTTTATGTTTTAAATAAAAATTAACAACCTTTGATTTTCACCTTAAAATTTAAAGATAAGGATTTTATTAGGATATTTCATGGAAAACAAATTACTGTGGAAAATAAATTTTTCAGTATAAAAATATATTTAGATACTTTATATTTTACCTGCTGAGTCGAAATTATGAACTGTGTTTTTCTTCTAGCAAAATATGTATTAAACAGCTATAGTAGAATAGAACTTTTCACTGAAATACTTATTATCTGCTTAAAACAAAATCTCATTTTAGATTGAAACTTTTGAAAAAGTTTACTACTTATCAGTATTCTTTGAAACTCCTCACTGTTTTCTGATTTCCAATAGAAAATGATAAATTATATAAGTTGGAGTTTCAAATTTTATGTTTCTAAAATATATATTTTGTAATAGTTTTGAGAGAGATTGAATAGTTTTAAAGATATATTTAATTTAATGCAAGAAAAATAAATCGTTTTAGGAAACATAAAAAAGTAAATGTCCAAATTTTTACCTTTATTATAAATTTTAAAATTTGGAAAACATGATAAAGTAAAAAACATTTTTCTTATTAAAAACTTTTTTCGAAAAATTCAAGAATTTTACGATTACTTTTCTTACATATATTTCACTTATTTAACATTTTAAGATAAATATAAGTGCATGTACATAAATACAAATGTAAAAAAATACAATGAATGTTATTTGAATATAGAGAATTGAAAAACATATGTGAAAGACAAGAAACTTCAGAAATGAATATTTATAAGAAAACATAATAACGCTGAATTAAATCTGAAAAATTCTAATTTAGTTGAATAAAAAAGAAAACTTGAATTAAATCTGAAGGTTATACAAGAAATAATTTTGCAGTCATTAGATTTTTCTTAATAAATTAAATGTATAATCAAGTTATATAGTACTAAATGCACCTTATAATAGTCTGACTTCATCTTAACAAAACCAGTCTCATAATTACATCAATATGTCTACATGATACGTAGGTGACTTTCATGTCATCTACATTACTAACTGCTCTGTCTAATGATGCATATTTATGTACCAGGTTGTGATATCTATGAAATCAATCAATGCATGCCATGTTAGTATCCTGAACACAACAAAATCAAGGCATAGTAAGCAAATTGATGAAAACGGCAGTAATTCTGCTATCCAAGAGACTTCAGTTTTGTTATTATACCTATCCATTTTGTCGATTGATGACCAGATATTTCGTTTCAGAAGTTTGTCTTCTAGAAATGATATGCATAAGTAATTCACGTAAAGCTATTTCTTTAAAAATTATGAATAACATTGAATATTTTTAATATCAGGATAGATTCTTTGTCTAATGAAGATTGTGTAATTGTATTTGGAGAAATAGTCTAAAGTAATAAATAAAAACTCTTTTGATTTTTAAATGTATTTGTGTTATAAATCATGCATCTTTAGGAGATTTTCCTGACAGTTAATGTGTACATATTTTTGAGATTCTTCTAGACTAATTTCTAAATACGCTTAATACTTCAACAGACATACGGTAGCAATATCACCGAGCTAGTTCTTTACTCATAGTCGAAAAATAAACTGCGCAAAAATTTCCTCTGGAGAAGTTAATCCTCTTTTCAGCATAAAACCAAGCCCAGCAGACTCACTAAGGCAATGCTAAGGTACCGGGAAGATGTCGGTAATATTTTTTCACAATATCAATAATTATTTTGTACCACATTTACCTGAATTCGAAGCTATGCAGTAGCTGAATAATTTAATTGCAACTGAATCTGATATGCATGCTTCAGTAGTAAAGAGCATAAAAATCTATATTTAGCTATTCTATATATAACATATATAGAATAGCTAAATCATGTTTATGTTTTAGATATATACATTCAAAGAAATAATGTGTAATAATATACATTCAGAGAAATAATTTTAATATTTGCTTTCAGAAAAATGTATGCAGTTTATATCATTAGCAGGTGTACATTTTTCCTTTGTTGTGATAGATTCTAATTTTCAGCATCACTCAAATTAGTTTTAAAACATGTACCTGAATGCATTTCCTTACAAGCTAAGTAGGCTACTGAAATATTCAGAAAATTCACTTGTATTTAAATTACTTCAATATTAAAAAATATATGATAATAAATATTTATTTCCAATTATTAAAATTTAACATAAAATAATCTCTCTCAGTAGAATTATTAAAAGAACCTGAAAACTAAATTTTTTTTTATTCAATATTAAATCTATAAATACTTTGGATGCTTATTAAAGAGAATATTTAGATATATTTCAAAGTTATTCATTGATTGATAAACAGCCAATGAATACTTTTATTCTATAAAAATTTCTTAAGAAATCTGAGTGCTCAGACAGTAATCATATATCAATTCTTAATTAGATGAAAGAAAAATTATGTGCTTCTTTACGTCATTCGTGGATATTTTCCACAATAATACAATAATATATATATATACTTAACATGTTTCTGAATATACCTCCTATTACTTAGGACTGAAAAAATATCTAACAACGAAAGTAGAATTCATAAGATTAATTTGACAATTTCTTAATGATTTTATTTAGTCAAATAAAAATACGTTTGTCAGTTAACCTCTAACCGCTGGATATACTCAAAGGTTAAATTAAGTTATAATAAGAAGTCCAAATAGTTAGTTTCAATAGCAATTTTTAAATTCGGACCGTAAAATTTTAAATATATTTATATTACATATATTATTTTAAATATACTTAAAAATATATTTATATTACAATAAAATACTTTTAAACTCTCCCTTTATAAAATAAAATTTTCTTACGATTTCCCAATGTCTACGTCTTATCATTCAATATGCGATGACTCTATGCATAATCAGTGGCTTACATAAGACATTTTCTATTAAAGTTTTAATAAAAGGAAAATCTTATAATAAAAATTGATTTTGGAACAAGATTTTTAAGTCAATACCCTTTTTTAATTTGCATAGTAAGAGTACAGTATGAACTACAATTCTTCTCAATTATATCCCCTTAACTGAAGAGAAAAACTTGTTAGATTCGCTCCCAGTGCCTCTGGTTTTCATACAGGCACGCGGAGTTATGTATAGGAAGATAAGAAGAGGCACGCTTTCTATTGTAAGTGGTTATTTTTAGAAAATTAACGTAAATGATGTCAAAGACATTCTATTTCATTCCAAATTCCTGAGTTTTATTGATAGCAGCACATTAAAGAGAAACGTATTTCGGGAAAGCACATTTATATATTTGCTTGAGAGCAGAAAAGGGATACATAAGTGAATAGTGTTCTTCAACAATCATTATCTGTAAATTGAGCTTAAGTTTATTAAAATCACAGTCTTAAATATTTTCTTTATTTTTTCATTATTAGCTTCCCATTTATGTTTTATTAATTTTTATTCTTAAGTAAAATATAATTTGATTATTAGACTCACTTTCACAATAATTTAAATAATATTGGAGAATAAATTTGATTGCTAAATAATATTTACCGCACATTAAAAACTCATTGACTGAAAAAACATAATGTAAATTATCCTTACTTTTAATTCCTTTAAATTATTTACTTTGAATTTAGCAAAAAGAATGACAGTTTATAGAATGCTTTACTTAGTATTATATTGTATAATACGAACTACATTTGAAAAATGTTTGCTTATTATTTGAAAAATTATATTTTCTTTGAGATAAAGTAATCGTTATAATGAATTAAAAGATTATTTACTTTTTGAGGTAATCAAGTATACTTTAATTCCAAAAGGTATTAAACTTGATTGTGCACTGAACAAAAATTAAGATGAATTTTTTAATTAATCTGTTGTAGGAATTATGGATCAATGATTAATGGAAAGTTAAGCTCATAATCATTGCAATAACATATTTGTAGCATCCATATTAATCACCAATATTTTTCTACAAAGCTTATTATTAGTCAGATAATTTGTTAAATAATTAGAAAACACTCAAAATCTATGTGCTTCTATTTTCATTTAAATTGCCTGGAAAAAAATTGATCAGAAATAATAATAAAAAAATGCATAGATAAAACAAAAATTTACGATACACCTCTAATTTTCCTTGAGAAAAAATTTATGAGAAAAAAATTTCTAATGTGAAATGAATTATGAACTTACTTTTTAATTTACATTTAGAGGTTAATTTTCTTTGTTTTGTTTTTTTCAACTTTTAATACAATTATTTCCTTTAAAAATGATCCCAAGGAGAAAGAAGAGGACGTTAACCTTTTAGAAATAAACTGGAAATTCATAGAAAATCTTTATTACTATAATCAGTAATTGCTTATCTAGGAAAATTTTCAGTTTCAATCATGTTTTCCAAATTTTAAAAAAACGATTGCATTAAACAGAAATTTAATCTAAGTTAAATATATTTCTGCAGATAGAATTGTAAAAGAAAAATAAAAGCATCAACTACCTTTTTTAAATTTCAATACTCTGAATGAGAAATGTAAACTGCTCGATTTTTTCAGTTTCTACTAAATTATCTTAAGTAGTTGTTGATAGCACTTTATTGATTGTAAATTTTATTTGTGAAACTCTTATCCCATTTTAGAAATACATATTTTTATTTTAAATTCACATGACATTGTTTTGTTAAAATTTAACATGAGATTAATTTTATTTGACTAAAATATTTCTTTCTAAGAAAAAGTAATAAAACATTTTTTAAAACTAACTAATTTAACTGTTAACAATTTGCATAGGTTTAAATAACATTAATAAATGCTAAATTTGACCTTTTGCTTTGCGTTGTTAAATAGTACAAATTTTTTTTCGGTGTTTTTAATAAAAATCAAAAAATTAAAAAACACATCATGAAAATATAATTTTATTTTCATTTCAGAGTAAATAAAATGTAAACATATTTTTTTTTCAATTTTTCGTAATATATGAATGCTTGTTTATTTAGTTTATATTTTCAATCATCATTATTTTATTTGTTTAATTAATATTGTTTTAATTACAAAAATATCAGTGTTCTATTCAAGATATAACGCACAAGCATTGAAAAGTATTTTAAGTGAAATGTTTTAAAGTTTTTGTCAAGTTTTACTATAATATTTAAAATACATTTCTCTCTATATTTTATGAGATGAAGTGTAAAATAATTAAAATTTCAATTTACTTCAGAAATATAGTTTTGAGATTATCATAATAAAGAAATATAATATTTGAATTAATAAATATACATATCAGAATTTTTTTCTTGATATTCATATTAATTTTAATGGCATATTTTTAACATTACAGAAGTTAAATGCTTTAGATCTACGTATTTAATATTGTATAAGAAAATGAATATTTTAAATCTGCGTATTTTATAAATGTAATAAAAGCATTAATTAAATGTATTGATTTAAAAATATTATTTTCAACCCCATGTGATTGACGGAAATAACTTTGTACTCTTTAATCAGACTTCTAATAGAAACAATGAAATAAGTCTTAAATTTTTTTCTGCTAAAAACGTTCTCCCATAAATCTTTCCCGAAGAAAAATTAACAATACGAATATTAGCTCATAATCGAGAGTAAAAAGTAGTGTGTATACTTATTATTTCTTGGTATTTATACAAGCCATATTATTTATATATTTATTTAAATGTGTGTTGGTGTCTGTGAATGGAAATTCGAAGTAAATAAAATAATCAAGATTAACAAGTCGCATTAATTATTTACTGAAAATTAAAAGTAAAAGGTTTTTCTTTATTAAAGTGAATCTTATAAATATTTTTGACATTTTATCAAAAGTTAGGATCGCAAATAATATTTATGACCTCATCTGAATAACTAAATAAATATATTTTAAAAACTTAGTTGCATGTTTATATTGGTTTTTCTTACTAACAAGTTAACATAATGAAAATATTTAAAGTGTTTTTTGATGATAAAAAATATTTTACATAATAAAGGCATCATCATTACTGAAATATGTGTTTTTTGTTTCTTTTAATTTCATTTACAGAGACTGAAAATTCATATTTATTAGTGTCAGAGTCAGTGGCTAATCAATAGAAAAAGATAACTATATTCGTACAACTGGAAACCAAAATTTATACTTCGAAGATATGTCATAAATAATTTTACTGTTTGAATTAATCTATAAATGTGTCATACATTTTTATTATTTATTAAATTGACTGTCAGAAACTGTAACTAAGAATTTATTATGCTCATGGTAACTTTTTCATCAGCCTTAAAATTAATCCTCTGTGTTGAGAAAAGTCGGTACAGCATATCATTATTTCGACACCAAAAAAGAGCAATAAATGTATTTGTCAACCAAGCCTTGGGAAAATGTCAGGCTGATGGGCAGCAACCAATTCTAGTGAGTATCCCAGGAATCCGGTTACCTCCAGAGAAGTTCATTTAAGAAAGACGTTTATCAAGAAGTGATGTGCTACTATTATTCACATTTCTTAAAATTGCTTAACCCTCGCTTGTTAAAGTATTTAATTAAATTAATGCAACAAAAATGTATTATATTCTTAAAGAATAGAAAAATATTATAGGAAAATTAACGATAATGATGCATTCTTTTAATTATTATGTGCGCAATGCTTTTCTGATATTTATTAACATAATTACACAAACCATACTTTCGATGAGAATTCATTTTTTTTATCAGACTTTTAAATAAAATGTTCATGTAAGAGATTTTTATGTTGATAGCTTTTGTTTATCTTTCCTAGTTTATTTTTACACATTTGGTAATCTCATAAACTTTGACAGTAAGCAGTGATTTTATCAATGTGTGAATTAAAAAATCCAAAATATGAACTCGTTTAAAGTTGCTTCAATTTATTTACTTAATGAGCAATAATTACATGTACCAACTTCACAATTTATATCTTAACATTTTAGTAAAGAAATAATAGAATATATAATAAGATTTTCTAACCAAAAATAAGAAGCGTATGTTACTGTATACATCGTTCTGGCTTATTGATTTATTTGCGATTTGGGTATCAATGTGCTATAATGATTTTTGCCTATTTGTAACAACAAATACATTAAAACTAGCTTAATGACATTCAATTTAAATGAATAATAAATACAAGCATTAAATGTACAGATTTTTGTCAATACAATCAATATAAGCATTAAAAGTACCAAAATCACCTGAAAAATTTTTAAAATTTACAAATTTTAAGAATTTCTTCAGGTGAATTTTTAGGATTACAGATCAGCACCAATAGCTAAAAAACACACACATATGTAATGGGAAAACAAAATTGTATTCAAAATAAAATGTTGACGTCTAATAATATTTTTAAATTAATAATATTAATCAAAAAAAATATATTCTTACTGTGAAAAACAATTATAACTTATTTAATCTGACTGCGAATGAGGACCAAATTTTACTGTCCTTTTAAATCAAAAATATAAATAAACTAGTTTTGCTCTTTCTTCACTAACTCACATAAATATTTTGTAGTATGAGAGCATAGTAAGAACAGTTTGAGTTTGTTGGGAAGAAACAATGCAAAAACATATCAAGGAATTCTATCAAGAAGCTTACATTTGATATTTTAAGCAACAACTCTATTTTTACTATAATTGCAAAATATAACCTAAATTGTATTTATTTAAATACAATTATATAACTTGATGGTTGTTAACTCAAAATTAATGAAACATAAATAAATATTTCTTTAGTAATATGTAAAATGTAGATTTTGAGAGAATAAAAAAGGGAGAAATATTTTTAAGAAATTGAATTTTCAACTGTTATGTCATTGGAATGTAAATTTTATAACATTGCTTGTTAAATTAAAAATATTATATCACATTGAGAAATGATTTGTGCATATTTTATTTATCTGCCTTAATGAAGTTCAAAAAATAAGCAATTATATAATCAATCACAATTATTGTAGATTTGGATACAACATAATCAGAACTCCTCCCGCTGTTAATTAACGGGACATCAAAAATTTCTTATCATGTAGAGGCATTCTTTTTGTAATAAATGTGCAATTGAAATATGTCTTTATTCTAATTTCAAAGTATTATGAAATTAGAATAAAGACATATTTAAAATTGATGTGGTCACAATCAGGATAGAGTCACTTAGATAGAGCAGTGAACCAAAACCGATTTAAACAAAACTTCTGGTTTCCATATAAAAATGATCTTCTGCATGTACATAATTTTTTTTCATTAAAATAACTGGAAATCATAAAAACCATTGCTTTTATTTGAATATGTGTTCACAACTTTGAACTATTCACCATGATTGCACTTCATAAGTTGAATCCTTTCATTTTATTATGTTGTTACTATGATAACTGTGTGCATATTTTTGCTCATACATATTTCACATGTATACAATCGAATCCTTATTACATCACTAGTCTTTACGTAATTTTGCTTAGAACTAAAGCCTCAATAGATATGACAGTTTGAATTTTATGGGTTCCCTTTTTATCTTACGTAAGTATACATAAATTCTAAATTAATATTCTTAAGGTGCAATAAACTAGAAAAGGAATAGAAAACATTGCAGCTCTTGTTCTTTACTTAATTAATATAGTTTTGTGGAAGGGACTGATATTAAATTCAAATACAAAAAATTATACTGTAAATAAAGGGACGGTGGAGCCAAACGATTAAATTGTTACGTTTTCAAAGAACAGTATACAGAAAATTGAAATGTATTTGTAAAGAGGTTTTTGCAAATTTATTACTGTAAATTAAGTTATTTCATAGGATATGGAGACCAGAAACTGTAATACATGTTGCAAATAGTCTTTGTATGGGTATGTCAGCAAACATTAATATAATTACAAGCATACACTATGTAAACATGTAAATTTTGATCTCTTTGTAATTAATTTGCTGTTTTAGCAAAATATTGAACATTTCATTTGATTCTATGCTCATTAAATGTTGAATGGGTATGATTATATTTTGGTGCTCTTACAAAGTACTTAGGAAGTGAAACATCAGGCGACTGTAGTTAGAATCAGACACCAAATTTACGGACTAAGAATAAAAGCTATAATTGTGTATGGCTAGCATAGACAAGTAAATGAACGTGTCTTCCTTGACGTATGTTGGTAAGAATAAAAAGCTGACTGAATACCGATGTTTATGTATGCACACATTTTGTCCAATTAAAAAATCAAGCAACAAAAATTCTATATAACTGCATAATACAAATAATTATTTGCTCATTTCATTCTTTAACAAACAAATAAGAATAAAATTATAAAAGCAATACATATGTATAATATATATGTGTGTGGGTGTGTGAGAGTATGTATGTATTTCCTTTTAATTGCTTATAACTTTATTCTGTTTATTAAAAATGCACAATTAATTCTATTTTAATTAGTTTCTAATTCTATTCTTTTTTATTTGGAAAACAATTCAAAGAAAAAATAATAATTTGATTACATTTTTTGTAGCTATATAAAACACTTACGATTTGCGTAAAGTGTAGTTTTGTGCGTTTTCTTTTATGAATAGGCAAATATAAAACGCAAATCTATTTATCAATTGATAAATGAACTTTTAAATGTTCGTTAACATTTTATTAACAAATATTTAACAGTAAATGAAGTGAATTCTTTATTTTATGACTTATCCTGAAAGTTATAAAGTCAATTTTAATGACGTGGAATTTAAATTAATATAAATAATATGCAGATCTTACTCATATTCAATTAATTAACAGTTAATGGTTTTTAGCGAACTTGTAATTTGTATATTGATCACTAAACATTTATTGGTTAACTGCTTTAAACAATTTTTATTATATGACCTGTTCCCAGGATTTGAAATATATTTCTTAATATTTTTAATTAGTTTTGGATAAAAAAAAATTTTATATTTATTCGGCTATGTTAAAATAAAATATTTACAATTTTCTTTTAATAGTTTTAAAAAGATACAATGTTAAATTATTTATTTAAAATTGCTTTTATTATTTCAATAATGAAATACCCATTTAAAATATAAATCCATGACCATATTTGGAGGAGTTAAATGTAGTTACCTAAATTATGCTAGTAGTCTTAATATGTCGAAATAATTTTCCAGTAAACATTCTAGATTAGGCCACTAATTTAGAGATTTCTACATCTTTTCTTAGTTTCTCTTGTTCTCTTTTTTAAATAATTTAAAAGATATTTTGAGAAGATCGTTTATAGGACATATCTGAGAATATAATTTCAGCTTGAATCTGTTGCAATCATCTATGAAAAACTATGCATTTAAAAAATGATTCCTTCTTTTTAAGAAAAACAAAATAAATAAGCTTTAAATATATAATGTCAGACACATAAGTTTGTATATTTTATAATTAACATCTTTAACAGCGTTTTATGTTTCCAAAGTGTTTATTGATTTTGAAGTATTTTGTATGCATCACTTTTTATTCTATTGTCAAGAGGCAGTAAGCGGAATCAGAGAATACTGAATATTATTTAAATTGGAAAATTTAAGTTCATGTTAAATGGTAAAATGTTATTTATCATCATTTTATTGCTTATTCTTAAGTACTATCGCTCATAAATGGAAAATAACATGTATTTTAAATGTAATAAACTATCATAACAATAAATTTATAGTAAATTCTTACAGGAATAAATTCATAATGTATTAGTGAAGTTAAAATAATTAATTTGATGGAATTTGTGATAGCTTTGATTACATAATTTATAGTAAAAAAGCAACTTTTATTATATAATTTGTATAATTCACAATAATTTGATGCATACGAAAAATTGTTGAAATGAGTAATCCAGTATACTGTTTCAAAATATAAAAAAAAATATTTAGAAATCTATAATGTTTAATCAAAAGAAATATTGGTAATTTTAATTAATAGTTATATTTTTTTGCTTTTTTTAATTGATTTTTATACTTGTGTATACATTATTCAATACTGTTAATCAGATATTGAAATTATACCAGAATTCCAAAACTTCATGATCATCTCTGCCTTTTGTATTTAAGCCCACTTGGATATCACATAAATCAGGTGATTCACTCATTTGTCCCTGTGACGAAATGAATATTTTATGGGAATGCTACCTAGACTTTAGGTTACAAAAATTTGTCAAAATGTAGATTCTTATAACCTGAAAAATTGGAATAATTGTCTCTCAATCTTCTTAATTTGTCAAATGTTACGAAGCTTATATCAGATTGACACATTAGGGTAAAAGAATCGCAAATGTTTTGATGAAAGTCTACCCTTCATTAAAAATCCAAACATTGCAGACATAAGTAAAATAAGAGTAATAGATGATAGTAACAGACATCTGTAAATCGGGAGCTGCACCTCTACTTTCCCCTATAATACATTCTGTCATAAACTGAGACACTGTCAGTCACCGATTTTATTTTACAATGCGGGATACCTTCTACTTCCCGTGACATTAATGATGTACGCTATAAGTCTCTGTATATGTGTTGTAGATTCTTTTATAGGTCACACCATCGTTCTTCCGCTTGGCATAGATACTCTTAACGATACCTCACAAACAGTTGATGATCAGTGCATAAATTCTTGTTCCAGTTCTTAGAGCATCATATTTTTTATCAAATCCTAAGATCAAGCATTATTTCATAAGCAACACTCGCATTCACAGAAATAATACATACACTGCTGGCCGCAGTAAATGCAACACCCTGAAGAAAGCATGAAAATAAATTGAAATTTACAACATTTACAACATGCATGGAGGTGAAATATGCAAATGATTAGAATTTAAGCGCGGATGCACATCACGTGCGTCTGTGGCTGAACTTCAAAGTGCTATTTAAGGCTTGAAGACTTCTACGATTTCAAATTCGGCAATTGTGTTTTACTTGTGGTTTTTTTAAAAGAACAATAAATCATGTCTCGAAAAAAAACAGCGATCATTTTTGGTCAAATATACGAATACGACAATGAAAGTATAGGGGCCTACAGAGATTGTGGATTATCTTTCAGGGAAAACTGCTGTATGTAACAAAACAGCTGTAATGCGAAAATTTGGTCGTTGGTTGCAGAAGCGTATGACGGACAGACGTGTTCGATGGCATCGCCTCAGTGCACCACTTTACGTGATGACAAGTAAATTGTGCGCATGGCAGTGACGGATCGCTCAGCCATATCATGAACCACAGAACAGAACATTCAGTTTTTAACGTATCATTCAGTGTCTAAGTGCTATTCGACGTATTTTGCTGCAGAGTGGTTTGTCCGCAAGACGTCCATTGTTTCGCCAACCTTTGGCGCAGGACCACAGATGCCTCCACCGGCAATGGTGCGATGAAAGAAGGATCTGGAAGGTAGACTGGAATGAAAATGCCCTTACTGACGAGTCATGTTTCTGATTGCAATAACATAATTGTCACATTCAAGTATTTAGACACCGTGTAGAGAGAATGCTGAACACCACCCCACTGGTCTTGCATCTAGTATTAAGGTATGAGGTGGTGTTGGATATCACTCTCGCACACAAGTACGCATTACAAGTCTTTTAAATTGCCAGAGCTAGCTCCGAGGTGTAGTAGCCTGTTGTCCTTACTTATTTTCAGCACTTGCCCACAGCTATATTTCAGCAGGATAATGCGCTACCTCATGTGGCATGCTTTGTTCAAGGGTTTTTCGTCAATCGCCAAAATGAATTGCTAAACTTGCCGGATGTTCTCTCGATATTTCACCGATAGAAAACATGTGGTCCATAGTTGCTCTTCGATTGACCCATACTCAATTGCCACATTAGATCAACTTTGGCAACATGTGAAAGCTGCTTGGTGTACTGAACTCCAGGAACACATCCAAAGTCACTTAGAATCAATGCCGAGGTGTGTAGCAGTGGTGATCTCTAACAATGGAAACTACTGATTTTGGCAGGAACGACACTTCACAGAAATATATAAATTTAATTATTTGATAGTTGGTCAACATGATATCTACAAAATAAATTTTGTTCTGATATCTTTTGTTTTTCTTGATGTTGCAATTAGGTGGTGAACAGTATTATCAAAATAACTCCTATCAAAATAATATATAATATCGAAAAATTAATTACATACTGTTCTAAGTGTTATACGTTCTTCCCACATCATCAAAATGAGTTCTGCGTCAAATGATGGCAGTAGTTGAAATGTTTTAAAATTTCAGAATTGTTTGTGAATGGTATGGAAGACAATAAAATACATTTCGGCAAAGCAATAGGTGTAACTAAATAAAAGATTAAAAATTTATCTTTGCTGCACAAATATTTAGAAATTTTCAAAAATTGAGTTCGTACTAACTAAACAGTTAAATATCTCCAATTTCATGATAGCTGAACAATTGAATTCCTACTGAGCAATTGAAATTTTTTTTTTTATTTTGTTATTATAATATATAATGATTACTTAAAAGTAATATGTAAGAGTACAATTCTTTATCAACATTTAATTCGAAATTTAATAATTACGCGATTTAAAATACATAGCATACAATAAAAGTTCCTTTAACTTCCCAAAGTAAATTAGAGATTGTCTATATAAACTATATCAAGTAATTTTAGTCATAAATAGATGAAATAGTATCTCTTAATCAATATTGAACCATATGAATAAAGAACTTTACAAAATTTCTTCCAGTTTAATATTTTTAAATGCTGTAATTTTATGCCGTTTTTGTAGAAAGTCTTAATAAACCATCTTTTAATCAGTGCAGTAATCAATGATCTGTGGAAAGCTGATTTAACCTTGAAATTTCCTACAATCAATCTTAGAAATATGAAAAGAAAAAGAAAATATTTTCTTAACTTTGTATTTGTCAATTAAGGCCGAAGAATATTTCTACATTCTACATCTATCAAATTATCAATTTTAAATAGATATTTATAAGTAAAATATTAATTTATGAAATAATCTAAATTAAAATTATCATTTTTTTCTGTGCAATATTACCAGATTACAACTATTAATAATACGAATATATGGTACAATTTTTGTTGAAATTATTTTTACACACAAATTGCTTTAGTAACACTGACTTTGTAAAGTGATTTTTTTATAAGAAACGTTTGTCAAAATTAAAATCCTTCTCTTTGTTTTAAAATACACAGATATTTTTAAAATCGCTCTAACTTCTAAAATTTACTTTTTTTAAATTTTTTTAATATTAAAATACCGGAAAATTTTATACTTCTCTTTCTGTTTGCATTCGTAGCAAAAGCTATACTTTCTTATCGGTATAATATTTGAAATAAGTAACATTGAATGGATTCCTTAGAGTTTAAAATTTCCAAACCGATTAATATAGTAAATGTTTGATGAAAATAATGCCTTCAGTATTTTATACACAATAGAAAATACTTTCAATAGTTTTGCATGTTCAAAATCATGCATGAACGAGAAAATACTAGTTTAAACTATGAATGTACACAAAAAATGCCAAAAGATTACGAAGCTTTAGTTAGAATTATGATAGAATGTTTAGAATTATTATTATTCAGTTGTGTGTGCCTGCGCGCATTACAAACTCTTGTTATTGAGCAGATGAATTCTAAATTATTTCATGTAAACAAAATTTTATCATTTACATTGAAGGCATAAAACTTAATATTCATCTTTCTTACTTTATTTGATTTGTTGTGCACATTATTACATTTATTTGGTTTTAAGTAATATTAAAATATGAAAAATAAGTCATCAATAACACTTTAATAATTTTTTAAAGTTCTAAATAAATCAGAAATGTTAACCAGAATTAAAGTATGTAATTGAAGATGAACAATAAAATATTTCTTTCGCTCATTTGAATAATAAATATCTGGCATTTAAATAAACTAGAAACAACAGATTTGACCAAACCTTTAATGCATAATTGATTCGATTAAGAAAGCAATAAATTATCGAAAGATCAAATAAAAGTATGAAATATTTTCTCTTCTCTTTCTTTGTTGCTCTAAAGTCAGTTTTTCTGTAATTATAGAAATATTTTCTATACTTATACATTTTCGATACCTATAGATATGTTATAGAAACTTCAATTTAATGTAAAAAAATATGTTTATAGTTTAAAATCAATCACAAACTTATAAACTTGTGAGTGCTACTGAAAATGAAACTTCTAACTGTTGATTTCTTTATTTCAAAGCTATAAATAATATTTAACTAAATATTCAGAACAGATTTCACTTATAAGAATTAACGCAACAATGCCAAAGATGTAACACAAACATGTAAGTGATGAGAAATATTAACCTAAAGTATATACTTTTTTATAATATTTCAATACATTTTCTTATTTTATGGGATTTATGTAGTGTTTATATAATTTAAAAATGCTCCAAAGTTTATTCTATAAACAATGCATGATATACTATAAATGTAATAGATCTGAAAATATGTGTGTTATTTTATGGACTGTATGAAAGTATTAATAAATTAATTGTAAATAAGAAACAATTTTAAATTCTAGCCTTAGAAGAATTGGTTCCATAATGTTAAAAAAACCAAGCATGTGTTGTAAAATGAAATAAATGTCGAAACACTGGATACTTGTTACAAATATCTGGCACATTTGATCAACCATCAAATATTTTAATTCTCATGTAAACAAGGTAATTTATGCTCTTGCTGAATCTCGTTCCAGCTACATTTGCATAATTTTTGGAAAACAAAGTTACATTTATTTACGAGGAAGATTTGCTACAAGGGACATTTCGGATTTTGAGAAAGTTTTGATTATTGCTGATCATAGAAATATTCAATTCATATGCAACATTTCCAATTCAATATTTAAAAAAACAAAGCTCGTTAGTAGCCTAAGAAAAATTCAAGGGAAAAATAAGTAACGTATATTAGAAATGGAGAATCAGATTCAAATGGTTTGTCAAGAACAAAATGAAGAGCAGTATACTTCCAGTGGTTCTTTTCCTCAAAGAATTTTACTAGACATCTGGAACTGTTATTTCAATGAATATCACATATAAACATGCCTATCTATTCCAATTGCTGTGCTATAGATTTAATCCATAATATAGCCTTTGATATTTTTGATGAACAAAGTTAATCTTCTTTCTTAACTAATTTCCTTATGTTTACTTCATGGCACTATGAAGGATTTATTATAAAGTCATTTAAAAATGTAGACTTTGCTTAGAGGTTTGAAGGAAAGTTCCATTAATTTATATTATCCAAATATTTCACATGATAAATCTGATATTTGCAACATTCTTTACACTAGAAATCTCACAGATGACCAAACTGAACATCATTCATTACGCTTTTCAAAAGTAATTTGAATTTTCGAATCTACTAATTAATTTTTTAACATTATCTATTTTTGCCTGATATACTTAGAAAAATGCCAACCAAATATTTTTAACTGGTTTATACTTTTCTATAATTATATATATATATATATATATATATATATATACGGGTCTATGGCATGTGTGAAGGTGCTATTGTGGCCCACCCCCTGTGGTGCACCCCCGGGGCAACGTCTTGGCGGCTAAAAGGTCGCTGTTTCTGGCCGGTTCCTTGGGTAACAAAGAACAATAGATTAATAGACTTTGTTGCAGTTGTAACTGTCTACAATCTGTCATTGGTAAAAAAAATATGCATATATATATTAGCAAATATTTAACTTAATCCATTTTATCATCCAATAAATCCAAAATATGAATCTTTAGTTGTTTTACTTAAAATGTAATAAAAACTCATATATGTAAATCATTTATAAAGTAATATTGGAATATGTTCTTCTATTTTACCAGCAAAATGTGCATTATTAAAAAAGTAAAACAACGGAAACTGTAAAAGCTTGTCATATTGATTATTACTGTGTCTATTAAAATGTATACATTAAATTTAAAACTTATTGTCCAACACATATTAGAAAATAACAGGGCATAATTTTTCTAGAGTTGCAAGTTTTAAGTGAATAGAATTTCCCATTTTCTATTATAAAGTAATTCTACATCTAAGAGAAACAAACACAACTATATTAAATTTATGATATAGAACCAATTTTATTTTCGTACCGAGATATTTTACATCTACGCTGAATAAATAAGAGCATCATTGATCTGAATCATTCAAACGTGCAGTGGTATAAAATGTAAGAATGATAAAAAAAATATATATATATTTTGATTTTCCTTAGCACATTGAAGAATGTCAAAGTCTTAAGCTTGTTATCTGAGAAATATATAATTTAATCATTTGTGTTTTGCAAACACGGCTGTGTTTTCTAGAAAATGCTGTTTTGTTTTTGTTCAATATTTTGCAGTTTTTTTTTTAAAGCAGTTTCATTTATGAAATCCATTTAAAATATTTTGCTAGAAAAAAAATGTAATAAAAGAAAGTTAAAAGTATCATTCTTTCATTTATGTATATTTTAAAAAAACAGTGCCGTTTTCCTTGGATGTATTCCATATTGACACAAAATCTAATATAAAGCTATTAAAATCATTTGGTATATATTAAAGAGATTATAACAAATTTGTTTTATTTTCTTTAGTAAATTGTTTTTAATAATAAATGTAGAAGAATTTGATTTTCAGAGATACTTCCTAGATGTAAATTCATATTTTCCAGATATGAAGGAATGCACCTCATTTTTTGTACAAAAACGTAAAAAAATAATTTATTTATTTAAAAATGATATTTATTTTTATTAAAAACAGTATAATAGTTAAGGATAATTTAGTTTCTTCTGTTTAATTTTCAATTAAAAATATTTTAAGTATTCAGATACCGATCATAAGTGATCAAAATATTTTAATCATCCGAAATGTTGTTTTTCATTTATCACAAAATTTATTTTTTAAATAAAACAAAAAGGTTGTCAATATTTCATTTTTTGGTTCCCTTTGGATGCTTACACGTTTTTATACTTTCGGTAATATAATAATATCATTTACTTAAAATAGAATAATTTATAGCTCGTATTCTAGTTATATATATAGTAATAAAACTCTGCTCAATTTATTTGAAGATCATTTTAAAGATTGAAGAGCAAATATTCTGACAGAATATCCCGTCATAAAATTTGCTTATTTATTTTAAATTCCTACTTACGTTAAACATTTTTAAACAATGGCTTGTAAAATTGGACCTTTATGATCCAAAATATCTCTACTATATTTTCTACGAATAAACAATTATAAACATTGTATATATAGTATACAGATTATCAATAATTGTAAAGAAATTGCTTATGATTATTTATTTACCTAAAAATGCTTAAATAAACATAAAGATGATGACCTTGTAATGCATATGTATGCACTGTTAACTATATACGCATTTTTAAACAATATCAATTTCAACATGACTAAGCAGTTCACCAATTTTTGAGAATAAGTTGCATCTGTTTTAAGAGTCTAAATGCAATCAATCAGGCAAAATATTTCTTAATTCAGTGCTCATAAGATAATGTATTTCACAAGTTTTAATATATATAAATATTTTATTTCTTTATATGAAAGATCGTTAATGAACACTGTTTATATATTTTCTTTTAAATTTAATGTATCAAGTTTAGAGCAGGCGTTTAAATACATCAAAGACACAACTAAAAACAAATTGCAAATGTAAACACACTCTGTTATATAGTTTTCATATTTTAAGCAAACAATATTTCAATTTTGCATTGTATTAAATTAATTTGAGAAATATTTATATAATACAAAAAGAAAATTTTTACATAGAAACCTTAAATGATATTTATGACTAAAGTAAATCTCAAATAAATGTGACGGATTTATTGAGCTAAAAAATTGCATTTTACTTTGGATTTGATTTAAAGTATTTAGAAATTTATTGTATATTCTCAAAATTTCATTGTACTATTCTCAAAATGAATAAAAACAATTCACAAAAACTGTTTCTTCATTCAACTTAATAAAATTTCATTGTTCAATAAAATAATCCATTTAAATGAATGCTAAACTTCAAAGGGAGAGAGTAGGACAAACAAAATATGTTTTAATGTCTTTCAAAATTATCTTCTCTATTTTTTCCTTATTTTTTCTTTAAGCATGTTGTTATGTTAGCATTAAAAACTAGAAAATTTAAATATTATTTTTTGAAATATATTTCGTCGATAATTATTCTCTAAAATTTTATTTCGCTTTCCAATGACATCATTCTCCCAAAGCTATTTTAATTTTTATGCCTTCTGAATATCAGTTTACAAAAATCTGAGTAAACTTTTTATATTAATCTTGTGAGGCATTAAAACCTGTAAAATCAAAGCAAGACACTTCGAAACACTTGTTTTTAAAAAATATCTTTTTTTAGTCTCTTAAAATAAAAATTTATATTAAAATATGTTATCGGCAATAAAGGACTTCTAATTTTATTTTCTTTCAATGCATGTTAAAATTAATATAAAGATCTTTTATTTCTGTTAATATAAATTTCATAGAAAGCTTCTGTTAGTATATTTTGCGTTATAAAATATGTTATTTTTGTTTCAAACCCAAATGGTGTATCGTAGTGAAACTATCTAAACAGAGCTAGAAATTTCTAAAAAATCAAGAAACAAATATGTGTCTTTAAAATCTTGACAACCGTAAAACCAATATGGTCAGGTGAAGCCTGTGCAGAGCTTTCCCAATGCCACTCTTCAAAGTTCAACTTTGCTTAAAGATATGTAAAAAATGTTATGCAACCTCTTGAAAAGTTTCAGAGATGTGTTTGCCTTTATTCAAAAATTTGAGCTTGTGAAACCAGGGAGTCTTTTTATAAAATTTCCAGTATGTGCACAGGAAGTACTCTCCAATATACATTTAATTCGGCTTTTTTGATTGAGGAGATTGCAGTGTAAGGTAAGCTGGCATTGATGTGCAAAGTATCTGCAGAGGCCTACTTGTTCAAACCATCAGCGATTTCATTAGCATTCAAACCCAAAAATGAGGTAATTCACTGAAAGTGTACTGTTCGCTCAATAGAGAGCTGATCAACAAGATCACGGATATCCGTGCTGTCCCATCCTCCACAGTGAGAAAGATGCTGAATAGTGGCACGACTGTCAAATAAGGTCCAAATATCCTTGAAGACTAATTCTATGGACCATTCAATAAAATGGAGACTCTCATAGACTCTCATTGCGAGCTTGAACCTAAGTACAGAAGAGCCTTTCAGGATTTCTGATTCCAAGATCAAATGTGCCACCAAGTGTCTCAATATGCACTTCACTTCCAAAAACACCACCATCTTTCCCTGCTGTCATCAGCGTACAACTTCAATGCCGAAATCGGGATGCTTTGCATCAAGATCCATTTGTCTTGTAAATTCAGATAATCCAGAGTTGTACAAACCCTGGGCAAATTTCTGTATGAAAATTTAAAGTAATTATGACTATTCAATATTTTACTATTATATCTGATTCCATATTTTACTCTATCTGGTAATATTTACTCTACTTAGTAATATTTATGATTCACAGTACCCACAAGGAAACCAAGGAATTAATTTTCATCAATAATGTTCCATATATAATAAATAAAGCAAGTACTGTGCTGATTTTGCAGTCTTAAGACAAAAACTTTTACTGTAAATGCATGAAGTGCATAAATGCAGAAATATACATGAATTTTATAACATATAATTAAACCGGTTCTATTTTTCAATTTTCCCTTAAAATATACAAAAATACATTTCATCTTTCTCAAATTTCTAAAGGAGAATTCTTTACCCATTAGTATTACTTTTACTGTCCTAATTATTCCCTTCAAATTTCAAATCATATTTTCTTTGCTGATTTACACAAGATTTTTATATTATTGCTAGTACTTTAATAAATCAGTAATTATTCTACCGTTCCCACTTATAAATACGGTTTTCATTACACCCATTCAGTAATATCTATGCATTGTTTAAATGTATGAAATTATATATTCTAATATGAAAAAATGTTAACTGAGAAACTTGAATTTAAATATACTATAAAACATCAAAACCCTTATAAATAACATAAAATTTCAAAATTAAGATTTTATATTACCAAGTGCAAATTACTTGATATCAGCAAAAATCAAGCTTTATCAAAAAGTATTTTATAAACTTTTATCAAATAGATCTTTTAAATTGAACAATTAAAAATGTCAATGCATCTAAAAAGTAAATTTTTAAGACATTAATTTATCATACAGCTAAATGAAAATAATTTTAAATTTAACCATATTAAAATATCTGTTCCAATCAGTTAAAAATGTTACATTTTATATTTAATATTTTTTATTGTTGCGTATTATATTGCTACTTTGTATTATATTGTTACTTATTGCATTTTTATAATACTTTATATATACTTACTTATTATATTTACTATATTGCTACTTTTTATTATTAAAAAATAATTTACATGTTTTTAAAATGTTTAAATATCAATTTTAACCATTATTTTAATTTTAAAATGTTTCTTAATATAAAATATTTTACATTTTTAATTAAAATTTTTCATAACATCAACATATTTGGTTAATGAAACAGAACTTGAAATGTATGTTTGTTAATTATCTCTCAGAAAATTTTTACATTTAAGTTCATTAAGCAATAATGTGAGTATCTTCAAAGAAATCTGAATATTTTTATAAGAAAAAATATTTATAGTAAAAATGATGTAATATTTGAATAAATGGTGTTTTTAAGGAAAATAAAATCCTACTCAATATCTTCCGTTTTTATCATTTTTTTCTATCACTATAACTGAATTTTCATAATTAATTTAGATTTACAGAATTTAATTATCAAAGTAAAAGCCAAAGGTAAAATTCTTTCTCAAGAAAATTACAACAGTAGCATTAATTGCTGGCTAAATAAATTGGAACTAAAATGATTTCATATAAATTCTGTTTCTGTTCAAGCAATCAAATTTCTTAATAGATATTCTTAGTTATGTTTGTAATATAAATTTTTTTTAACATTAAAAATAATCTTCCATTGATAAGTTAAGACAATTAAATGTCAAGAAAAATGCATCAGCCTTTTTATTAAATATGAATAGACATTTAAAATTATTTTATTTTACTTTTTACACATTTTTTTTGTAACTGCTGAGAGAACTCAAAACCTGAATTTTTAAGGAAACTCTGGGAGTTCATTAAATGAGTCTTTACTCCTACTGTTAAATTATTTTACTGTTATATTGTTTCCACTTCTAATATTAAATTATGGGCTTAAAATTAATAAGATTGAAAATTATAAGTTTGCCTTAACTTCAAATATTTTCTACTCACTAATAAATAAATTATAATAATGATGTATAACTCAATTAAACATTAATGCATTAACATTTAACGAATGTTAATTCACACAAATAAAAAAATTCCACTGCCTAGATAATAAGTTTTTCCTGTTACAGCACTACAAAGAAATAATAATACAGTGGTGCACCCAATGAGCATTCCATCGGTACCCCAAAAGTGGCTTCGTAATTTAGAAGCCATGACTAAGAAGAAGAACCACTTACATAAATTGTCTTTCTTAGAATTATTTTTACTCATGGAAAACAGTGCATCAATGACATATTCTCTGCTCCTAAAACAGCATTCATGAGCTGGACAAATCTTTGATTGGGGTCGGAGCTAGAACTCATTATTGATTTTAAATAACAACAACGATGCCTCAACCAAACAGGCCACTGTAACTCGCTTTTGAAAAATGCCATATTTAATTTATAGAGGAGTAATAGTTTATATATATATATATATATATATATATATATATATATATATATATATATATATATATATATATATATATATATATATATATATATATATATATATATATATATATATATATATATATATATATATATATATTAAAATGTACCAAATTATATTTAAATTTGAGGGTTAAAAAGACAAAAAGCATTAATTTCTATTATACCGCAAAGAAAATTCCTTTATAAAAATAAAATAAAAATTTATTGAATAGTCATTCGCATTGAACACATGCACTGAGAAATTTTGAATGCAATGACCAAACAATTTTCCACACGTTTCACTAGTATAAAAGGTTTTGTTGTCAAAAAATCGTAGTTATTTCTTGTTTTCCAAACGCTGGATAAAAACAAAACTCCTCTGTGAATTCGAGATGTCTTTTATATAATCTATATGAAAAAGTAATGCAATTTTCACTCCCTCATTTGTGAAACAAAACTGGTCTTCTAATAAAACATGATATATTAGCTCTTTTTTGTGAAAAAAGCAATCAGTAAATAAAATAAAAAAATAATTTGCATAACTGTTTGCTTGATAAACGTCCTGTTCTTTTATAATTTTCCATTGAAACAAAACAATAAAATATTCATTTTATCATTATATAAATTCATTATTTTATTTTACAGAAATACATATTTCTATCCACATTCAGCATAAAAATTTTTACAAGTGCAAATAAATTTTTCATCCACTACAATTATGTGTATTATTTAAAAAAAATGATAAATATTTTTAAAGATAGTTTTAAATCGATTTATAAAATATAATTTCTATGAAATTTTTTAATCTCTGATTCTTTATGCTCTTTTTATGAACTTAAATCAAAGAAAAACCGTTATATATATATATATATATATATATATATATATATATATATATATATATATATATATATATATATATATATATATATATATATATATATATATATATATATATAAAGTATTATATCAACATATTCATAAGAAAAAAATCTTTAACTATTTCTACAACTGTTTCTGTTTTATCTTATTAACTAATGAAAAAAAATTTTAATATTTAAATAAAAATCTTAAAATAATGGTTTAAAATATAGGAAATTGAAGACGTTCAATTTAAATTAAAATATTAAGGTAACACTAAAATATCTGTGTCCAATATGTAAAGTGAAATAAAAAAGTCACATTCATAAAAAAAATATTTGATGACATCTATTGTTGACTTTTATTTCACTTAATAAATATTTCAGATGAAACTGTTGATAATATTAAAATACTAAACTTGTTGATCCTGTGCGAAACTCTATTATCCATTTAACACTAATCTTTCTTTTTATTTTTTAAATCAGTCATATTTTTTGTCCTTTATCCTTCACCGAGAATACTATAACATTTAATGGATGACAATTTATCATCAATTTTATATATTAAAATAACATAATAATATAATAGTTTATAATTTATTTATTTAAGCAAATGGAATGATTGAATAATATAATGGTATTTAACGGGGTAAAGGATTTAAATATGTTATTCGCATTGTTTACTTTAATGTTATTTATATTTCTCCTTAAATTATTAAATTGAATTAAAGTTACCATGTAATTCTTCATGTCACATTACTTGTGCTCTTTGTAATAAATTGCCACTCTTGAGTGTATTATTAATTTAAATATTTATCATACAAAATCGTTTTGTTTATGTATTTATTAACAGTTTTATGTTTGATGCACCAAGAAACTAACATTTTATGACTCAATTCCTGAAATATTACTCATTTTTAATATCCTGTTATATAGATATTAAAGAATATTCTGTTTATTGAGCAAAACTATGATACTTTTAAGTAAGGCGTAAGAACATAATCATGGTTCAACATCCTCTCCAAGAAGAAGTATTGATTATTTTTAAATGCATTAGTGATTATAGTATATAATAACAAAATAAAAGTATCAATAATTATTTTAAAAATAATGTATTTAAATAATTTCTTTTTAATAAAATGTTTTATTAAATTACATTTCTCTCTTTTCAAAAAATTAGAAATTTACTGTAAAATAAAATGAAATAATGTAAATAAAGTACATCACATATATTTAGCAATACATGCATTTTGAGAATAGAAGCGAAGCAATATTATAATTAATGAAGTAATCTAAATTTTCAAGTATGCCTTTGAAACGATGCATATTCTAATAACTAGTTTTTTGTAGCATTTGAAAAATGTTTCTTTTTTAACTCCATGAAGAAACATATAATTTTTAAAATTTCATTATATATAATGTTTTATATGAAAGTGTATAGCAGTATATTAAACAATTAAAAAAATTCAATATTTACAAATGCGTTCTGCTTAAAAATAGTGTCAATAGTTAAAAATTCATTCAATGCGAAAAATATAAATTCCATGTAAATAAGTTTTAAGGAATAACTTTTTAATTTGATCATTTTAACTCGGACTTTTAAAAGCAAAATAAAAGTTTTGCTTTAAAAAGTCCGAGTTATTAAAAAAGTTTGGTTTAAGTCAATAAATAATAGCAAAAAAATATTATAAAACATCCAAATTATAAGCACACCAAACTAAGTTTCTAATTAGTTTCTAAGATTGGAAAACGTGAATTGTCAATATTAGTCCAACATTGACATACAAGATTAAACCAATATTAATCACAAAATGTTCTCTGAAATAAAAGCCAGTGTTGGTTTTATTTAACAAAATTTAAACTTTTTATAGAACTAAGTTTGCACTAAAGTAGTTCGTTGTTTTAACAATATGAGGCTGAGGCTACTTTTTCTCTCGTTATGTTTCAATGAGTTTTCAATTTTTCAAGGTTGAAGAATAAATTCATTTACTATAAAACATCTTCCTTTAAAAGGTTGTATATACGAATTTCTATTTTTCAGTGCATCTAAATAATAGTAAAAAATATTTATATAAGATCTTGTCACTTTATATATTCACTTTCCATTCTATTTCACTTAAAAATTATTAATATGTAATTGAATTCAAGTCAGACCACTTTAATGTCCTAACGCTTTATTGGATCTTCATGTCATCATAATGATATTATGACAATGATTGGATTTGAGATATTCATTTTTACAAATTAATTATTTGGTTATTAATATTATCCTTATAAATAATATACTTATAAAGCAAAAATCTTATACACCTATAATCCATTTTTATATGCATAAAAATTGCTTACCCAGAGTTTCCTATGTGGAATAGAAAATATGCACTACTTTTGAACATCACTGATTTCTTATGTCTAATTAATATCCTTATTTTACAACATTTCAATATTTTGTTTGAACAATACGTATTTGAATTCATTTACGTGAAAATTAATTTGAATTTAAAAGCAAATAATCCATTTTCAATTTCTTTGCAAACATTTTTGTGTTCTGATTTTTAACTAAACTATTAATACTGATTTATTCAATATTATTCTGCTGAAAACAATTGTAGCAACCAGTGCAAATGATGTTCAACCGTGTCTCAAATACCTACAATTAAACATAAATATGAGAAAAAAAAAGCAGCAAAGGAAATTTACAAATAATTTGGCAACTTTTTTGTTTATTTACATTTCATAGAGATATCTAATAATTAACTATATTAATTCGTCAATTTTAGTTTGCGTAAACAAAATCCTTTTAATTTAATTTTAAACCTGGTTTTTAGTTAGGTTTTTAAAACTGTCTGAAAAACATTAGTTCTTTTTATTTACTTTTAAAATTGCTTAAGCTTTAAAGAATATATAAACACATTTCAAAATAAAAAATAAAACTTTATTGTATTACCAAGTCGACCTATATTCTAACCCTTTATTTCAAACAATAATTTAAATATTTGTCATAAATACAGACATGTTTTATTTAATGTCATATCTGCAACTCTATCAAAGAATTTAGCAAAATTGTTCAAATATAAGCAGGAATTACGTTGAAATTGAAACAGCAATTGAGATGTTTCAAATACTTTTTAAATGCAATTTTAAATTACATTTAAAAAGTAGCAAATTCAATGGAAATTGGCATTGTACAACTTCAAATATATTAAATTAAAATCTTATACAAAACTCAAATTATACTGTACACTTTAATGAAATAATACACATTGTTTGTATATTACAAACTATAGATTGAAAAATAATTTTTTTTTTCAATTAAAATAACTTTTTTATTTAATTTTGAGAAGAATTTTAATTTTACAAAATATTTGAAATAATCATTTAAAAAAATATTTCAAAAATATTATGCGTACCCTTTGCAGGAAATGTATGTATTAATAGGAAAGATATGTTGCCCAATATCACAATAAATATGAGCTAAGCCGTTATTTTAATTAATGCAAGAATTTTTTGATTCTGAATTTTAAGATTTAATTAACTCCTACCTCGTTAACTGCAAGATTTTTTTTATTTCTGCTCACAGTCTTATTCAAATATATTGAAATTTCATTTCAGTTTGGTTCCATGTAAATTTACCTTTACTTCTATACAACCTTTAGAACTCTTAAAATTTTATAAAGAATGCCCTTAGATTTCTAATAATTGTTTTTTTATAAAATTGACTAATTAAGTTACATACTAATTTGAAGGTTTTTAAATTATACCCATTCTTTATATGTTACAGAGGGTTAAGTAAAACTTTCGATTTAATTATTGAAATCCCATACAATTAATGGGATTAGTATATAAATATAAATTGATTTATTTTAACAAATTAGCTTCAGAATATGAAATAGAAATGCAAATGCATTATAGATATGTGGTAAACATTTTTAATTCATGTTTACTATACTAATTTAGTTATAATATATGAGCCAGTTTATTTTAATTTTAACTTTATTTAATTGATGTAAATTTTGATTAGAAACTGAAACTTTAGCAATGAAATTTTTTTATTCTGTTTCAGTGTTTTTATTTATTTATTTATATATTTTTTTAATTCTTAATATTTAAAACAAAAATTCTTCATAAGAAATTTAGTATATGATAAATGAAAATGATAAATGTAAATATACATCCTTTTAAAATATTCTCTAAACATATAACTACATCAAAATAACACTTTTGACTTATTCATAACTTCCAATTGCAAATGTTACATAAACATATAATAGGTGATAATTTTCCTATATTTAAATAAAGCATTGATAATTGTAAAAATATATTTCATTAACTGAAATAATTTAAGAAATATTTATCACTAATAAAAGAAATAAGGAAGCTTTTACCAATAGAAACATATCAACAGAAAAGATACATTTAAATCATTTTCAAAATTACTTTATTTGCACTAAGTTTAATTTCAGGAATTTAAAGTAAATTAATTAGTAGAGAATCAATGATAAATAATTACTTTATAGTTTATTTAATTTAGTGATATACCATTCCACAAGCAGACATTTTCCAATTGCAATGTATACATTCATTAAATCCGGATGTGCAGGTTTAGATTAAAGAAAACAAAGGCAATATAAAAATAATGCATAAAATTTTTATTAAATTGAATGCCAAAATTTTAACTTGTATATAAGAATAAGAGAAAAATATTTTTCTTTAAAAGGTTTGAAATTATTTACTAGAGTTTAATGTTTAAATTGTCATTGTAATGGAATCCCCTGTACAGAAGTAAAATAAAAATAAATCTATTTTAAGCACTAGATAAAGAAAGAAAGAAAGGATAATTTTAAACACACGCTATTATTTTTTTTCTCTTTTTGATATGGCTAATATAGAATCCATTTTCTGAGCTTTCAGGAAAGCTTTATCGCAAAGCTTGCAACGAGTTTGTAAAAATATCCTTGATGGAATTGAAAATAAAATAAAACTTTGGTCTTTTCACTGATTCAAGCAGACGGAAAACAGTTGACTTCATTGAAGATACCTTTATTTCTTAAATTGAACCGTTTCAAACTGAATGAAAACTGGAACATCGGAAATCAGCATTCTATTCTTTCAAATAGAATTATTTGAAATCTTGCAGAAGAGAAAAAAACTTTCTCTATTTCACTTCACATTGTAAATTGAAGTATGATATTTACAAACCGCAATTCTATTATATGTGTTTTTTCAAAAAAATATAACTTCGAATCAATTATTATAAGTCCATATTCTGATAATATTTTAAAAATGCTATATAAAAGCATGATTACTGTTCTTTAAAAATATTAGAAAGGAAAAGTAATCATTTTTTATGTGTATTCTATTATATCAATCATTTTTTATTGATTCCATTCCAGATACATGTGAAAGTAAATATAGGGATAAATATTTTTTCTAGTTTAATACATATATTTTTCATAATCTGTACCGGGTTGTTTTTAGTATGTTTAAGATATAATCGAATGCAATTGTGTATAAATTACAGCAAGATTTATTAACAAAAACATAAAATTTAAAGTGTTAACTAACAATGATATATTAGAATTTGATCTATAAAAATGCATAAACTATTACTAGATTAAAGTGGTAGATATCATAAATTCTGTCTCTGCTTAGAAAAATTAAGTATCTGGATAACATGCTAAGCAATTTTTATACTCCAAACATAAACTCTTAAGTCCTTGCAATGTTTTCATGCAAATACCGGTGGCACTTCCCGGAAGTTTTGTAAGAAGAAAGATCAGATCTTGGTAGACTTACCTGCCAGTATTTTTTTCAACTAGCAGAAGTTATATTCTACTGCTGTAGTTGATTTTTCCTATAACTCTCGGTGATTAGAGACTTGGAATATTATGTACTTTTGCGCGCAGAGCTTTTGCACTGCTCAGGGAACCTCGCATATGCGCTGGTTGTTACGCTTGAATTTGTCTAAAAATGTATTTTCTTCGCGACACCAACACAAAATAAATGTTTAAAAAGATAGTCGAGGCCAGTAGCGATTAGTTAAATAGCAGCAGATCTGTCCCTGACCAAAGTGAAAATTTTGTGGTTTCATCGATCCATTTCTTGTTTCATTGTCCTCTCTTGTATTTTTCCAAAATTCATATCTTACGTTAACCATTTAAAAGTATAATAATTGATTGGTTTATCAGCAATTTGTAAAATACTGTTTGCTTTCTTTCCCAGGGAATATGTTGTTTCATTTCATTTCCCTTGTCTGTTGCAGTGTGTTGGTAAGTACTGCAATGTAACTTATACATGTTTTAAATTAAATTATTGAGAAACAGAAGAATCTTTAAAATATTAACTGCCATGCGGGCATCAGGTAAAGCTATTGTCAGGGTGACAGCCCTAGAATCTTATAGTATGAGAGCACTTGAAAATTTTTCAAACCGACACTGAAGTTGAGACAGATCATTTTGAATGGCTGGTATCTCTTTATCATAAGCTGTTTAATGCCATCCAACAGACATCTAGAATGTGAAGAGCCTACAAAAGACACCCGTGCTTACATTGGTACAGTCGGTTAACATGGAACCATCTGTAGACATATTCCGCCATTCGTCATCTGGGTACAATTCCTAAGAATTTTCAAAGTCTGTTGCTTTATGAATTCGATTTCTTTTATCTTTCTTAGGTATCTCAATTGAAATATTTATTCTCACCATGGACATGTTTCCTTCAATTGAATTTTGTTACTAGATGAAATTTTCCATCTTCCAGTACAACCCTTGTCACAAATAATTACAAATAGTTTCTTAAGGAAGCCGTTTTAACCCTTAAGGTTCCGTGCAGATGATCACAAAGACAATCTGGATACATTTCAATCTTTTCTCATATTACTAGTATCTCCTCTATAACACTCTTCTTTAGCTGATTTCATCCTCATGCGTCAGGTTGATAACAAAGTGTATCAATTGGAGTTGTCTTAACAGTTCCCGTGGTTTGTCAACAGACTTAGTCCTGTTATTTTTAAAAGAATCAATGACTCACGTACTTGATCCTTCCAACAGTTAGTGATTAATGGCACACAAACACACACACACACAAATGTATATATATATATATATATATATATATATATATATATATATATATATATATATATATATATATATATATTATTGTATTCATTACTTTAATATATTATTGCCTTGTGTGTGTTGTGTATGTATTATATTAAAAACTGTAAGTAAAATATCATTTCTCATTTCTTAATTTGCTCGCATGCTTAACTGTAAACTTTAAGTTTAAAAATGCATGTAGCACCAGGCATATTATACTGGAAAAAAAAATAAATTTAAAATATCTATTTTGCTTAAAATATTATTTCCCACAGGTAGAAAATTGTTATATTATAATAACAGAAGTGTTTTTTGAAAAGTCTAAGTGTTTGTATGTAAAATTGTCTTATAGTTTGATAATAATATTTATATATTTTCTCTTACTTATTATATTATGAATAAGTTGTAAATATAACAGTTCTTGAGTTATAAAAAATTGTCAAAATGAAAAATATATTGATCAATCCTTATCAAAAGTGAATGTTTTTTTTCCAATTTCTGTCCAGAAATCCTTCAAACTTTACTATCCTAAACTGATTACGTACGAAAAATATCTTTTCCTGTCATTTATTTTTGTGCTTTACGGCTTATTGTCTTTCTTCATAAATTTTCAGTTCAATGAATAACTTTATTTTTACACGTTATTCGAAACTATAAGTTGGAGTTCATATTACATTTCTTTAATTATTTATCACAATTTACAACAAGAGTTTAATACATACATTAAGCAAGGTTAAAAATTTATATAGTCATTTTTTTCTTCCTTAATATCAAGATTTAGTTTTGATTAAAAATAGTGATTATGAGTCGTAATAATTGCTAAATTTCTCTGAACATTTTTTTGAGTAAAACGATTACCACTTAACTATTTTTATGTTGTTAAGGATAATATTAATTTTAATGCAGTGAAATTTAATGTAAGAATAAAATAATTTTTTATAAATTAAATTATTGAAAAAACTAGTATGCAAGCAACTGGAAGAATCCCCATTAGATACGCTTAATGACATCATTCAGAAGCAGATTATGCAATTCAATGAGTAAGTAATTTACTTTTTTTCAGATTCATTAATTCCTTTTATATAGAAACCTAATGAAAAAAGAAGCAAGAAAACTTTTTTCTATTCAAGTGATATCTCTTTTGTCACCTAAAAAAATAAAATTAATTTGTCTTCAGACTCAAAGGACATATTCTTTCAAGTATCAGCCGGTCTCCATACTCTGCACAAGTGAAGCAGAAACAAGCGTTCCTTCCGAGCTTTTCCTGGTAACCTCAAAAGAATGAGATACTTTTAACTGGATAAAACAAACCCCAAGAACGCGGAGAATAAACAGGTGGGGCAAAAATGTGTGATTCAGCCAGAGAGAAGCATCAAAAACAATTGTTGCTTAAAAAAATCACGAATGATGAGTGAATTGTTCCAGAACAAAAGAAGCAGTGGCTTTCTAATTAGATTAGAAGATTTCTCAACACTTTGACAAAGAAAATGTATCTAATAATAAGTATGTATCACGTATAAAACGTTATTTTATTTTTACTCTTTATTTATAGTTTAAGTGTTAAGGGAATCTAAATAATGCAGTTCTTTTACTGTTAAAGAATAAATCAAAATAATATACACATTTACCTTCAATAGATGCATTAATTGCTTAAATAAATAGATGGACTTGTTGACGGAGTCTGTAGTTGATGATAGTTGGAAATCATAACTGCTTTCATAATGTACTTTAAATAACAAATCTATGTAGAGGACTCATTTCTATAAGTTTCTAGAGCTGGTAAAAATATAATAATTTAATTAGCGTCATAAAACCATAAAATTGTTTTAAATAACTAAAAATTAGTTAATTAACCAAAAGTTTTAATTTCTTGAGAAGATTTACTTTTCAACTTTCATGGGCATACAATTTAGATCCTCTAATTAAGTTATTAAATAAGGAGTTGTTAATGGTTAATAAAGAAAAAAATAAATGTTCAGAATGTAGTTGGTGAGTAATCATAAATGGTAACATTTGTATTAATTATACTCTGTATTAAAAAAAATTAATGTTTAAAATTTATTGACTTTTAACCCTGCTATTACTTATTTTATTACGACAATTAACAAATTGCAACAATCAATAAAATGAAATTTGACTGTACTTTTTCTGACTTTGAGTTTTTAATGAAAAATCTAAATGAATATTTATAATTATGAAAAATTCAAACATATCATTAAAGTTTTTCAAAAAGCATATTTTAATCAAACAATGAGAAAACGAAATTTACATTGACAATTGAGTCAAAAAGAGCTCTTTTAAATGCAAAATTATCTAGTTTGAAAACAATAAAAACTCGTTTTAATTTAAGGACAAATTATTATATTTTATTATTACATCTTTTATGTTTGATGCAATAATAGAAAAATTATTACATTATCGATGTGATAGAAAAATAAATAGAAATGTATTTTTGATTGCTAAGATATTATTTTTAATAAATTAAATTCCCATTTGCTATTTAGATGTCAGTCAAAGTTTACAATAAAAACTTTATAATGAATAAAAATTTAAATAATAAATTTTTTATCCAAGTGATTAATCTAAAAGTTTTAATATTAAGTTTTTATTAATTTACAATCATATAAATATCAATGGAAAAACAATGTATCAAATTTTCACGTGTGAAATTTTATAAAAGAATGCTTATTAATGTTCGGTAAGTTAATGTGTTATACTCTTCATAGGAAACTATTAAAATCAATGTAAATGATAATACTATTTTAAGCACTGACACTTTTCAATCAACTTTTTTATAATTCAATTATTTAATTAATTTGATTATTAATCCTTTTTAATTTCATTATAAAATATCTTAAATTTTCAGTAAAATGCTATTAGTATAGATAAAAATTTCAAAGTTAAAATCACAATGTAAATCTTAAGTTCAAAATATTTGAAAATGTCTGACAAATAAGAAATTTTTAACAAATTTTTTAAAAGCAATGCATTTAAGTTCTTCTATGCGATTTAAGCAACGACACATCAATATTTCAATATTTCATTTTAATATTATTTTTATATCAATACATTTTAATGAATAAATAAGAAAACGTTTTTAAACTTTATTGAAATATATGTTTTGATTTTAGAGAAGAAAAACTTCTGTTTTTAAATATTTTTGACTCTAATTTTTTTTCTATAACTAGTACAAATATTTTAAAACTATTATGTTTAAATACTGATATAAATTTTTAAATGCATTTTGTTTTGAGAAATGCACTTTTTCAAATATACCGAAAAGAGGTAAACTACCTACTATTAAGGAAATTAATTGAAGGTAACAATTTTGTAAGGATAAAATGATATTTCTGAAAACTTGCATACATCATTCAAATATTCTGATTTATTCAAATGCTCTTTCTATATGAAGCTTTACTGTTGTGAAGATGATAGCTAGTAACGCCAGCGGGATTCTACAAAATATTTTAAATGAGCCTGGATCAAAATCCTCTGATAGTTTATATTTTCTCAGTATAATAGTATTTGATTCAAATAGTTTACTATATTTTAAGATTTCTTTTTGTCAGAAAATATTATGCTATTTCCTTTGACTCATGTTTAATATTTGCAAAATAATTTTTTTTAAAAAAAAAGAATGAAAGATATGCATGCCATGCATTTTCACTTTTATTTCCTTAAATTTTCAATGCATTCGCAAAAAAAAAAATAATAAAATAAAGTAAAATAAAAAAATTAACTTATGTAGTGATAAGAATGATAAAATTAAAGCACTTTATATTTGAATATAGTTAACTTTTATTTCACTCTAGTACGATTTAATTATTTACACTAGGAATTTGAAATAATTATATTTCATTTTTTTTCTTTTTATGACATAAATATCTTATTCTCACAATAATATTTGGTTGAACCATAAGTAAAATATAGGAATTATAATTTTATTTCTTTCATTTTTAATAAAAAATTATACCTCAGTAGCATCGGGAATATTAAAATTTTGAACTTTAAACAGTAATTAGTTATTTTGAGTTTTTTCTTTTTTTTTGTGCCAAATAGGCTGACAATATGGGATGCGCTGTTTCAAGTTTTCATACTGAACCATATTTGAAGTGGAGTCGGACTGCTTCACATGCCATAGGGACCCGTTTATAGGGTGGGCAACCATTCACACATCATTCATACCCAGAAAGGGCAAAGACAAGATAAATAGAGAGAGAAAGTACATCCATGCCCGAAGCAGGATTCGAACACAGAACCTCCTTATCCGCAGTCAGGCACTCTGACCACTAGACAGGGTGGTTGGCGATATATTGTTTATAAATATTTATAATGATTGGTCAATACAATTGTATTATTTCCATAAGTTTTAATGTATAAGGCATGCTTAATTTAAAATAACTTTTCAGATCCTCTTTGAAGACATTTCTATTGCAGTTTTCGAGAGAAGTTACGGTTTCATTTTAGTTGTGTAATCAGAATGATATTTAGTAATGACTGAATCTTTTTGCTATGCTTTGTTCATTAAATGACGCTTTCACCATTAACACAGAAGAAAGAGTAATCCTAACGTGGACTTTAGATGTTACGAGGAGTGAATAGTTCTTTCCAATTAAATTATTAAAAAATGAATAATAATTTGAAATAATTATATCCTTATAGACAATAATTACTTACTCCTTGCTTGTAAAACTATATTCTAAAGAAACTGTTTTTACTGTTTAAGAACAGAAAGCCTTCATCAATGTTAAAAGCAGAATTACGTGCCTGTATTTAAGTTTCTGTGTCACATAGTCTTCCATCAAACATAAGAAGAATGAATGTAACGAATAAATTCGCATTTCTGTAAAGGAATTGCCGTTGTATTACCTTTTGATCTTGGAACGTAATATATCGGCCTTTAATTAGTTTTAGATTATTTGTTGGTCACTGATTCTTTTCCGGTTCATTCTAACCGACTTCATTCATTTTGGACGGAGTTTTTAAGAAGTATTTGCACAGTTCTTGTTTTCGTATGCTGCTTAGTATTTCAGAAAATTTCATTTACTTGCATGTTGCTTAGGAGGATTTTTTGCAAAATTAGAACAATTCTGATATTTACTTCTTAACGTACAATGTGAATAAAAACAACCATTGACCATCTTTTGATTTCTTGAGTTGTAAAATATGATACAGATTTATTTGCAGTACCTTCAAAACTTCCAGTGTTACATTATAAAACAGAATAATTTCCGATTTTCTCCAATCATTTTCATAAATAACGAAGTTTTGAGATTTTTTTTTAAATTTAAAATGTTTAATTTTCGCTAATAAATATTTTTTTTCTAATATTTTAAAATCATTTTCATATTTAAAAAAATCATTTATGCGGTTTGTTACAAAATTTACATCAACAAAGAGTGAATTTCTTCTCTTTCAAATAAGCAAATATGAGACATTTCATTTTCATTTAGCAACAAATGTTTGCTTTAAGCGTCTTAGAGCTGTGAATATCTTGCCCACCATCAGCTTCATGTTCAACAACATCTTTAAATGCAACATAATATATATCAGGTAATACAATTCTATTTTTTCAACTGAAATGTTGCATATTACATTACATTACCGGAAGGTAGTTAGTTCGAATCCAGGATTAGTCGAAGATATGTCTTGTCTGCTAATGGTGGCTGAGGCACGTTAACCCTTTCAGGCGCCCTACCGTTTAAAGTTGAAATATTAACAAAAAATTTGTACGTAGTCTATTTAGGCCTATATGAGAATACAGCGAAATTTTTGTAAGGATTGAATGTAGCATTTCAATTTTGTGGGTGTTCCATCACATGGAACACGGCGCCGTAAAGGTCGTAAAAAGCAAGCATTGTAGTGAAGCCCATATACTCGTAAATGTTTTTGCATATGATTGAAAAAACAATGTATTACTCCTGCGTAGTAGATTTAGCGTGGTCCAGGTGCATCACAAGAAGGTCTGCTACTCAACACCATAAAAAGTAAATAAAATAAAATAAATATTTCTATACAATTTTTTCAGTTATCTCAGTAAGGTTTGGTGCCTACATAGAGGAGCCTGGTTGAGATAAATCATCGTCATCATTTTCACTGGCATCCGACACAACTTTATCAGACTGAGACTAATCAAGTGGTTTAGGAACATAATTCTCTGTATCACTACCACTATCATTATGTTCTGATTTACTAATAGAGGGCAATTTTTGTAGTATTTTTATTGCTTGAGAAGGATTAAGACATCTACGAGCCCTTTATTTGTAATTAACAAATTAAAAAAAATTAACTAGAAATTAAAATTACATTTACAAAAAGTAAACTAAAAATATATAAATTCAAAATAAAGATATACACAATATTATAAAACGAATAGCTGTGAAAATAAAAAATCAAGACTATAAAAATAATGCTTCTCTGACTAGAAATTTGAACTAACTGATATAATCCCATACCACACTGAATCTTCCCAATTCAAGAGATCAATAAGGGTGTAGAAATGTTATTCAGATAAATAATCCTTCCTTGTACATTCCTCAACATTAGTTTATTACACCCCAAAAGAGAGAAAAAACAGTAAAAAATAAACACAGTTGTTCCCCTCAGCATTGAGTCAAGGCTAATCGCGCTCTAAATCGCATAAAGGAAAAGTACCGTTGCGGTGCTGTGTACCAGGTGATGGAGCAGATTGTTTTATCATGTATTTCTGCGCATACTTCATGTGTAAAAAACTTAAAGTAATATAGAATCAATAGTTCATGGTACACGCCACAAAGTAACATCAAAATTTCTTTTCAAACAATTATTTTTGTATAAGAAAATTCGGAAATATTGATTTAAAATAAAGGGATTTAAATAATCTGCTATAATTGAAAATTATTGATGATCTTACTTAGTGCTGCCATCTGTTATCTTTTATTTTTTATTATCAATTATTTTTCACCGTCTATTTTTTTATTATCAAAAAAAGAGTTCGAAGAACATTTTAAGCCAAATTTCATCTCTTTATCATGAAATGCAACGATTTGATAACAATTTAAAGTTTGGTGCTCCATCACCTTGAACACTGAACCGCAAAGGGTTAAAAATGGGTGTGATCGAATTGCCTTCCAAGTAAAATGAAACCTCTATTGAAGGCAGACAAAGTATAAAAGGTCTTCTGCTTGATTCCTGATTCAAATTCACGAATACACCACAAGGTTGCTTCTATCTAACTGGTAGATCCCATCTCAAAGCTAGGTACAGGTAATTATGCTGGTGTAACAACAACATATCATATTATCTGGCTGGTGCAACGACAACAACATACCAAATTACACGTTAAAAAGTTTGTAGTTAAACATTCTTCAATTGAAGTAGTATTAGTTCGGGGTGGTAGTTGATAAATTCTGCCTCTCCCACGCTTCTAAATTACGAAGACTCACTCCCAGCTGCAGCCACCTAAATAGTAAAGTCTAATATAAGCAGGTACAAGGAAATGAGCCAGTGATCACATATCATATTACCTATTCATCAGGTTAACATTGTCGAGTTTCGTATTGGGAAGTTCATTGATATCCGGTGTCTACATATCATATCATATATTATCCTTTCATGATAAAAAAATTATTTTACACAAAAATAAACTCTCTCTCTCTCTCTCTCTCTCTCTATCTATCTCTCTATCTCTATCTCTATCTCCACAACATACTTCTATTATTTATTTTACCTTTATTTATTTATTTTTTGCAATACATGATTTGCGTAAGCAATTTCAAGTTTGAAAATATTTAAATCTTTTCATGAAGATATAACATTTAATTTACTAATTTTTCAATATTTTAGCTAATTAAATTAAATAAGATTAACGTATTTTTACATTATATTTATATTCCTATATTTGAGCGTCAGGAAAAATTTATTAAATAATTTTAATAATTGAGATGTAAAATGAGTTTCAGCAGCTTAAGATTCAAATATATTATATATTTTCAACAAGTTAAATTTTCTTAAGCTAAATACTTTAAAATTCTTGTCATCAAGTATTTTCTCTACAGAATCCAAAAAAAAATTTTATTTTTCGTAATAAAAACAATTTTTCCCTTCAAAGTCATTCTTCTTGACTTGACTAGTAATTTTGCTACTCTATCAACTTCAAATGAGCATTGTGTGCTTTCCAATCAGTATATACAACTTTTATATTCATTACAGTACAATACTCAAGTAATTTAATTTTCTATTTGAATATTTCTGAAATATAAAGCTTGTATTTTGAATTTTTTCTCTGAAAAAGTCATTCTACTTGACTAATCTAATTTTAGTACAATAGCAAATTTTATCACACAGACTGTTTTTATCAATCATCTTTAAGACCTCTCGAAGCCGCGAAGCCAAAATATGTGTATGAGGTAAGATATACGAAGCCGAAATGAGTGTTCTGAAAGATCTCCTTGTAAATTTGTATGACATTTTCTATTCAGTAACCGTGCATAAAATATGCGTACTCGGAATTCTGCATCAGAAAATGAAGTGAGTTTCTCTATACATTTGAGATTTACAGTAGAATTTTTATTCAAAAGTTGTCTCCAACTACAATTTCCGTTCGGAATAACATTAGTAAGAAAAAAATGTCAGCATTTGGGATTTATAACTCTACTCTTGTGAAAACAAGAGCTCTAATGCAATGAAAAAAAATTAGTAATAGATCAGATTTATGTCTCGCTTGTTTTATTTTAGATAGGAGATATAGGATAATATTTTTAGAGGTATAAATTTGTTGATAACAGTTTAGAAAGCTGTTGCTAATATTTTTCAAAATGATATGTTTGATAAATTGCATACATTTATTTTTTTCTATGAAATATATGTACATAGTTTAAAATTATAATTTTCTGTATATATGCCAATGATAAAAAATATTAAAATATAATATTAAAATTCACTATAACTTAAAAGAGATATTTGCTTACCGATTTTTTACTCATACATAGGAAATATATTTTTTATAATAGATTTAAAATACTACGTGAAAAGTGGATAAGTTTGTATAAAAGACAATCAGAAAATTTGAGAATATTTCAGCTTCTTGCAGGTTTATCTCAGTTTTTATATGTGAAGTTATTTAATATAATATGAATAAATAATCCATCTTTTTTATTTTATATATAATAAGATAAAATATACCCTACTTATTATCATAGACTGAATAAAATTGGATAGCTTAAATCATATCACTTCAAATTCTTTACATGTAATTCTATAAAATTAACAATATTACTTCTACAAATTCAGAGTACCTAATGATTTGAATTCATTAGTTGCAAGTTAATTTTATTAATAGTTACATAAAAGTATTTTCAAGGGACATGATTTCCATTTTGTCGATTTCAGTATCTTGTAATTTTAATGCCTAATTTATCTATAATTTTATCTAAAACTTTTATTTATTTAATATATATAATATTTTTTATCTGTTTTCCTTTTTTGTGTGATTGTATTTAATTATTTACATATGTTTGAAATATCTTAATTGATAAATATATGTTTTTGTTTCTGCCTTATATATATTATATATATATATATATATATATAATATATATATATATATATATATATATATATATATATATATATATGTATATATATATATATATATATATATATATATATATATATATATATATATATATATATATATATATATATATATATATATATATATATATACCCCTTTATGACTTTTACCGTTCCTTCTAAATTTCTATGTGAAATAAACGTGTATTTTGATAGCATAAAAATATTGTCATAGGTAACTATAATTACAAATACTGTCATAATATCTGAGATATTTGCTATTTCAAATCATTTCGTAAAGTATATCTTATTTTTCTTTTTAATTAAAGAATATAACATCAATATAAAGGGAATATAACAAGAATATAACGGAAATTTTTTCCCCTACATCCTTTATTGCCATCGAAATTTTTTCATCTCAAATACCTGTTTTCAGTAATTTTTCATATAAATGAGTTAAGTATGAATCAGTAAAATAATTTTAGAAGAATGAAATAATTTTTTTCTATCTTCATAATCATTGAGCATGCACAGAATTCTCTCATTATCTACGTTGAAAAATTATTAAGAGACTAACCTTCATCTCTTATTCATGTATCATCTGTTAATATAAGTGAATATAAGGCTACAATTACAGTGACATTTGCTCATTATTTTCTATATTGAATAAACTTATATTTATGGATATATATGTGTCAAAACATATCCCTTGAAAATGATTGATGTGGGTAAAAAAAGTCCAGTTTATTATGTAATATTATGTGATCTTATTTAAATAAATATTTAGAACTGGGTTTTTTCTAAGATTCCATCATCTGAAAATCTTTGTAAATTTTTCTGCTTTTTAAACAGTGTTTAAAACTATTTGATAATTTGCACAGAGAAAAATTAGATTCTATTTTAACAGTTCAATGCATATGAGTTGATATATGTATAATGACTGTAAATCTAACTAATATATATTGGGTTGTTCAGAGAGTAATTTTATTTTTCCCACCCGGATCCGTATTGTGATAACCAAAACCAATGGTTTGATCAATATGGAATGACGCTTCTACAAGAAAAATGGCGCACGTTTTTGGACTAGGACTAACAATAGAGAATATATTTTGTCTAAGGTTATGCGACACTCTCACAAATCCTGATCAACTAATAAGAGGAAGGAAGTGACAGAGTCTGATGACTTGTCTTTTTCACTTCTCTGCACAAACTGACGAGTGGACATTTGGAGGGCACCGAAGCAAGATTATGATCCTGATTGTCTCCTTCCAACTGTTTAATAAGAAGGGGAATCAATCAGAATATATCAGGCATGTCAGTTTGCTTCCATAATCATAGCCCTAAACTGAATGTCCACTGAAAAAAGTGTAGAGAAAATTTAGCTGGCTATATCCATTCTGGGATGCAGACTTTGATTCTTGCAAAAGATGGATTTTTCCAAGATGCAAACATGCATCACAACTTGTCCAATCATGGTTTGATGGACGTGAAAAATAAATATCTTCTTTAACCCTCATACTCTGGCGATCAATTTAAATTATTTTATATTTTACAGAGCTCAATAAAAAATAAATATCTTCAACCGGCATCTCTCCCAGAATTTTCACAATATCTTTATGAAGAATGGAACAATATATTTCTAAACACTAATCGGCACTTGTATGAATCAAACCTCAGCAATGCTACATCTTATGACAAAGAAAGTCCTACTTATAAAGTGTTTCCTTCACTACAATAACCACCAGTATTTGCTCATTACGATTCACTGTCCTACATATTTTTCCTTCCAATATAAATTTACCAGCTTTCCTATTGAATAAGAAACACGCATTGCATCAATTTAAATTCTTCTGTTATTAATGTCACGAAAATGTCAAAAGTATGTATTGAATAAAATCTCAAGTTAAGCACCGAACTTTTGCTTCAGATGTTGATGTTGCTGTTTTGTGCCAGCTAGGCTGGCATCAGGGCTGTGCTGCTTCACTTTTCCTACTGAACCATTTTTAGGAGTGGAGTCCGACTTCCAGAGTACACATATTCTATAGGTACCAGTTTATAAGGTAGGCAACCATTCACAACCTATTCATACAAGGAAAGGACAAATATATGAGAGAGAGAGTGAGAGAGAGAATACACCCATCCCCGAAACAAGATTCAAACCTAGTGCCTCCCTATCCGCAGTCAGGCATGCTGTCTCTAGACACGTTGGGTGGCTAAGAAGTTAATAATTTCATTAAATATATTCATCTGGAAAATAACAATCAAATCTTATATAATTTGTTTCAGTTCAGAAATATGAAGACTATATTATTGAAAATGCATGTAAATTATTTACTTTAAAAAATGTATAACATACAAAAGAAAAATTTACAAATTGCACCATTTTTTTATAAATTTTCCACTCATAATTTTGATAACAACTTGTATACATATATTAAGATTTTATTATGAGGAACATTTCCATAAAACGTACACAGTGCATAAAAGTAATATATTTTTAAACAAATATTCGGTGATTCATTGAATTTACAAAATTTTTCTTGAACAAAAACATTTATCGCAATCTTTAATGCATTTAAACGTCTTTAAGTGCTGAGGAAGTAAATTTAAAAATATTTACAAATACGGATAGTTTCAAATTGGTTTTTGAATAAACAACAAAGTAGCATGCTTAAAATGCATGATCTAAGGAAAATAAAGCAATAAGTCTAAATCAATGTTTATTCAATTGTTTCTTTCACTGAAATCAAATTTGTTAAAAAATATATTGGTTTAAATATAAAAAAAGATTTTTTTTCTCAAAAGAAAAAAAATTTTTTCAGCATTTTGCTATTTTAAAAGAAAAAAACTGAAGTTTATCCGTAATTCATTATTTAAATAATATTATTTTTTTTTATAAATTAAACTAAGAAATAGGTATTCTGCAATCAATTATTAAACATTTAATTCATAAATATGCTTAATACCGAGAAGGTATAACTAAACCTGTTAAATAGAAGTTTATATATGAAACGTTACCAAATATGCAGTAAACGTTTTTGGAACTATTTCAACTAATTCAAAATGAATAATGGCTTACCATATATCCTTATTTAAAAATATGAAGAAAAATGCTATTAAAAATTATTAGAGTCACAGAATTTATGTCAAATAAAGGTACAAAATATGTATTTAAAACATAAATTCCTTATTAAAATATCGGAGTAATATAGTTAATTAATTTAAATGAATAAAATACTCTATGGGATACATCACTTCAAACATTTCCGTAAAAGTATTTATTAATTGCGTTTTCGGAGTGAATTCTAACTTTGATAATTTAATATACTTTGGCATAAGAGTCTAGTCAAAGACTAACATGAATGAGAGTTGATATCAGTTTTAAAGTATATAAATGAACTAAGAGTAATTTCAAAATTCGAGAGCGCGCGCGAGTTGCTCTGGAGATAAAAGTTACCTTAGAACTCTATACGTAATGAAGAAAATTTTTATAAAACATTATGTGAGAAGAGAAAGTGTATTGAGTGTTAAAGAAAGTGGAACATTGTTGAAACATTTGTTCGTGCGAGTAATCGAATATATATTTCTGCTCAGTTATGCATTGTTTAGTAAAGAGGATTTCGTATTGATTAGAGTACAACTGAAAAAATCATCCAAAACAATAAAACCGAATTAACATCACTCATCATAAAAATCAGACTATGCTCAGGAGTTAAAGCAAATATATAATTTAAATGTATTTAATATAATAATACTTAAATATTTAACTAACAAAATTAAAGATAGATTTCTTCTCTTTTGTTGCATTCTAAAATAATATTTAATAATTAAAAAGATTAATTGATAAATTATTTTGTTTACAGTAACGTTTTAAAAGAAAATTTTATTCCAATAGTTTTTTTAAATAAAAAGCATTAAATTTTCATTCCATTAAAATTCTTTTACAGAAATAAGTTAAGCAAAGGCTTAAGGAAATTTAATTTTGAATTTTCTGAAAACAATATTTAATTGTTGGTTTTTTTCACGCGACAGTTTTCAATTTCGGTGTACTTAAATTCTAGTAATAAATAGGAATCAGCTGTTTAATATTTTTCGAAATCAAATGATGAAAGAATCAAAATTTTTTTTAAGATTTTTTATAATTGTGCTGCAAGTGTTTAATAATATATATATATATATATATATATATATATATATATATATATATATATATATATATATATATATATATATATATATATATATATATATATATATATATATATATATATATATATATATATATATATATATATATATATATATATATATATATATATATATATATATATATATATATATATATATATATATATATATATATATAGTATATATATATATATATATATATATATATATATATATATAAGTCAAAAATTAAGAACGAAATGGAAAAATTAGCATAACAGCGGAACAAACTGAATAAACAAACAAACAGCGGTAGATCAGTCGAAAGACCAATCAGATGATCGACTACGGTCAGTTACGCAAGGGCATACACAAATTACGCAACATGACGTAAAAGGGTAATGTCGGAGGGTTATAAAACAGGCTGGCGGTGTGCGCTCAGCGTTTCTGTGAAAGCTATTGTACGGCGTATATAAATTTAAACAACATAGATCTGCTTAATCAGAGTGAAATAATGAACAGGCAATCTCGTAGACGACATCTAGATGACCTCACGCGAGGTCGAATCATTGAGAAGATTGATGAAGGTCGAAGTGTAGCAGCGGAGTTTGGAATCGCTCACAGAATCCTTTCACGAATCTGGAGTACATTTCAAACTACAGAAACATGTTTCTGAAGGTTCAGCAGTGGTCATTCTCGAGCAACCACGGCAGTCTACGACTGGTATATGGTCCTACGGGCATAAAGGAACAGGCAGCAGATGACTGGAGAAATCACGAGACACCTCCAACAGACGACTGAGCGACTGATATCACGGTTAACAATCGCCAGGAGGCTGCACAATAGGGATCAATTCTGACGACTACCAGTACGTTGTGTATCATTAACGTCTGAACATCGGAGAAGGCACATGCATGTGCAGCACTTGACGGATCAGCAATGGGGTCGAGTACTCTTTACGGACGAGAGCAGATTTAGTCTGACTACCGATTCTGGACGCATATCCATCTGGAGAGAACTGGGACCGATTTCGAGTTTGCAGCGTTCTCGTTTGGAGAGGCCTCATGCTTAGTCCCCGTACTGATCTGCATTTCGTCCAAGAAGGTTCAGTCACCGGGTCCCGTTGTTGTAATGATATTCTTCTTTTTTATGTGCGTCTTTTCAGAGGTGCTATGGGTCCTCAGTTCCTCTTCATGGATGACAATGCTCCACCTCATCGTACAGAGGCTATCGAAGAGCTGTTGGAAAGTTAGGATATTGAATGCATGGATTGGCCGGATCTAAATCCAATCGAAAACGTGTGGGACTTTCTAGGGAGACGCTTGGCGGCACATCACCAACCACCAGTAATGATTTCGAAGCTGCTATTGGCGCTTCAAGAAGAATGGGTAGTAGTACCTGAACAACTTATTGACAACATCATACTCACTATGGACAGAAATTGTCAATCCTGCACAGCAGTTAGGGGAGATCATATCTCCTATTAAAATCTGGATTTCTTGCTAGAGAGCTATCACATGGATGTTTCGGCCGTCTCTGTCATTCTGCTCCAAGCTCACTTTTCAATTAAGTTCCTTTTTAATCATTTGAATTTTTTTTTACTTCTTCAATATTCTTACATTTGGAGGAAGTTCTGGTACGATTTTTATTGATTTGGAACACTGCTGAGCGACGCTGCACTAGAAGAACCGTTTCATATTCAATTTTCGCACACCAGTATATATATATATATATATATAGTATATATATATATATATATATATATATATATATATATATATATATATATATATATATAAATATTTTATATATATATATATATAAATATTTATATATATATATATATATATATATATATATATATATATATATATATATATATATATATATATATATATATATATATATATATATATATATATATATATATATATATATATATATATATATATATATATATATATATATATTGAGATATGTAAAAATGATTTTTGAATTTAATTGAAAATCTGGTAAACAAGAACTATATTGTTGTATAGAAATTGTTGAACAAGAACTATATACTATATTGTTGTATAGACTTAATACCACTGAATTGTGTGATAGTTCTTAAATTAAATTCTCAAATCATTATGAATAGTACCTGAATTAACAACTTGAAACAACTTTTGTGTAATGTAAATTAAATTAATCGTTATTGCATTTGATATTAAGTAAATAGTATTAGTTTTCAACTCTTTATATTCGATAATATATCTTTGATTTCAAACCAATGCTTTAATAAGCAATTTATTTTTTCTTAATTTCTAAAAAGTTATAAGAATTTACATGCATATATGCTTGTTTTATTTAGTTAATAATTATTTTTTTCTGCTACTTTGAATTTTGAAACATTTTGTACATAAGTAAAATAACGTGGAAATAAATAGACTTTAATATATTCTTAATCTTGGAAACTAACTAAAATATTTTTAAAAACACTGAAAGTGATGTTGAATTACTCTCTTATAAAATTGTTTTATATATTAATATAGTAAAATATTGTATAAAAATAAATTATATACTTAAAAATGTCACATTCAAAAAAAGATTTATGTATGGCACAAAAATAATCCTTCAAGCTCGAAACATAAATTTACTGCTTTACTTTGTCACATAAAATAGACAGTATTTTTATTATTTTCCGAAATTGTTTTATAATTTACTATTAGCATGTTACTTTTTGGGCCTATCACCCAAGAAAACATTTTAAAAAACTGTTAATTGTCTACTCAAAAATAAATATTTTGCTTAATAATTATTACAAATGATCACTGTCAGTATCCTACATTAACATAAAAAGGAAATTCAAATAACAATTAATAAAAAGGAATTTTCAGTGTGTGTCTGAAGACCATTCCCACATCAGCTGTAATATTATTTTCCTATTAAATGGAATCAAGTTGCAAATCTACATAAATAAAATGAATTATAAATAAGATGTCACAATAGCTTTGATTAAAATTTTAGAAATGAACATGTAAGAACACATAAAATAAAATATAAAATTGAAAAATAATTTAAACATGTAATTCTTTTAAATTTAAAGGTATTCTTCTAATTCTTTAGGAAGTTTTATCTCTTAAATAATTAACAGTTTCAATAAAAACTGATATAAAGTACTATGAAAGAAAATTAAATATATTTTTTGCTGAAAAAATTGCTAATAATGACAGTGACATAGAACACAATTTCAATTTACATAAAATGTATAACTTAAAACATTACAAGTGATAACAAAGTTAGAATTTATATATGAAACATATGCACAAGGCGTTTCTCATTTCAATTAAAAAATATAACAGCGTGATATGTATTTTAATTGGATACTTTTAGAAAATTTGGTACTTTGCATAAAAGAAAAATGTTTTCAAAGGTAAACAAAAAATGCTCGTTAAGGTCTAAGGAAATAGGTAGGTTTATAACTTGTTAAGATTGTTTATTTTGAGTGATTTGGAATTAAAAATTTTCCAAAATGATTTTTTGGGGAATTCGAAACCAATGGTTTCAAAAATCTCATACAGCGTTGTCATACAGCGTTTTAGATGTTCTGGAGTCTAAGACATTAGAGGCTATTCTGTAGTTTTTCTTATTGATAGTAAGCAATTGGGTTTTCAAAATTATACAACAACGTCGTTAACTTGAGTTTGGGTCAGCACAAGTGCAAGAGGCTAGACGCCTGTTCTAACTAAGAGATAATATGAACAATAATCGAAACTATCAGATCATCTATCATAAACGTTTATCCAGTAATAACTGTGGTAAAATGTCTTACCTGTTATGCATTTAAAGTGACATTGTAGTTAACCTAAATTCTTAAATCCGTCTCAAGTCAGTAACTAGGATGGTATCTGAGAGCATTAAGTCAGACAGACTCGCCTATCATAAATGAATGGTAGGCGAGTATATCATTTGCTTTGAGGTTTTGAGCAGCTGAGGAGTACATTGTTCACCCCTTGTATACATTACCAGTTACATGAAAAATGAAAATTTGTTTGTGTGTTGTAAAATCTTTGTTTAGTATACTGGTTGGTTAAATTTCATTGGTAAAATACACGTGTTTAAGAGTTTTCCATACATTTTTATTTTTCATAATAAGGAGTGTATTTAGATTTTCATTTAACCATAGTTTTCGTCAATTTGCCCTAATAGTAATTAATCTATATATTTTTAAACATATGTGGATGTTCTATGAAAAGACTATCATGTTAAGTTTAAATTTCATGAAATGGTGCTTATTCGACGTCGGATGCTGTAAATATTGTATGGCTATATGCAAAACTTTTGCATTGAAATTTAATATTATGAATCTCAATTTATTTATGCTTTTTTTAAAACGTCTTTCTGTGTAGAATAAATCATGATTTTTCTTTCCTAATGTATTAGCTCAATTAGCAAACAGTAATTATATTTTGCTTTAAACACACAATTTAAACCCCTTGATATTGAAGAAATTAATTGAAGATGTTTAACAATAAATGTAGAAATAAATGAAGCGTTATGAAATAATTAATAAAATATTTTTAATAAACGTTTACTAACATATAAGCCTGAATAATAAATATAAATTTCCCAATTTACATTAATAAAATAACTTATACTTTGCATCTGAATTGGAAGAAAGATCTTTGATTGTTGATGAGAAATAATTTTAAAAGCCTAATGTATACATCAAACAGAGTACAGGATTTAAATCTTGAAAATGTTGCACATTTAATAAATGAAAGAGCATTATGCATTTTTTAAAACTTATTAAATGCATATTTCACTCACAAATTTATGAATAAGGGAGTCTAAAAATATAAGAGAATTAACTTAGAAATGAGCAATTTTAATTAAGCTGCACTCTAGGTACAAGAAATATAATCACACAAAGCTAACAGAAAAAAGTTATCCAATAAAATGTTCGTGCAAATTTAAAAACTAAATTATGAAATTTCTTACACAGAAATTATCACTTTTAGATACTACTGCTATTAAATGAAACACATTTAAATCCAAGTAAAGTAAAAAAAAATTGGCGATTTCATAAGCATATATTACTTTCAATAAACCTTTAACATGCATTTCTACAGATTAAAGAAACTGTAAAGAGTAATAAATATGTTTTTAACCTCACTTTGAAGAAGTTTTGAAATTTATTTTGCACTTCATTGAGATTTAAAACCGATTTTTAACTAACTAAAGAAACAAATTTCTATAACAATAAAATTTACTTTTTATGTATATTATAAGTTAAAATCTCTCTCTCCTTCTTTCTGTTATTAAAATTCATGTATGTGCTTTAAAAAAGGAAAATATAAATAATTTAAATTTTTGTCAATGCAAATATATAAGAAAGGAGTGTCTATATTGCATCAAATTGTATGTCAACACAGATGCTTCTATTTTGAAAATGAATCACTAAAATATGAAACATATTTAAATGTATTTTATAAATATTGCAATTTATGAATGAAATCTGCATCACTATCAATTTTTATTTGAAACACAGTTTGTTTTTCTGTGCTACAAATCTGATATTTTAAAATATTAATTAAATATTTTTATTATACTTCAACTTTATTTGATAAAACTTGTTGATATTTAATAGAGAGACTAATTTAAGAAACAAATACGAATTGTGCGTACTTAAATTAGTTAATCAAATAAGTATAAATAATTGGACACAAACATGATTACATGTTACAAAATGTTAAAGAATGACATATATATATATATATATATATATATATATGTCATGGTTGGTATTTACATTTTTAAAACATGATAAAATTGTTCCTGTGATAGCAAAACTTATTTTTGAAAAAATCTACCTTTTTAATAATACTTCCTAATAACACCGATACAAGAAAGTAAATACATAATATATGATAAGTTTTATTAAATATCGAAACACTGTTGTCAAAATATCGAGATTTAACAACACCTGCATTTATTTAAGCATAATTAAACGTACAAAAAGTATAAGAATCTACGATTATTTTAGGAAAATTGTTAGGTTTAAATTTAGATTGGTTTTTTTTCATTTTTATATAATTAAGAAAATTGTGTGTATTATAATGTTTATTGTATTTTTTAAATGAAGTTTTCAGAGAAATAAGTTTACAAATAATGTTTACAAATTATGGAATAACATTTTCACATTATTTCAATAAACAGTTATTTTGGTTTCAAAATTAGTTTAAATGTGTTTGTTTTCTTTTTGAGTCTCTTCTAGTTTTCAATCTCAACTTTTTGCAAATGGTTATCATTTTCATTTATTTTATTTCAAACTAAAGAATTGTGAGAATTTCAGATGCTTAGAATTTGGTTATAGTTTTCAGGAAAATGTAAACCGCTAACTTATTTTGATGGAAAAAATATATCTTTAACATTTAATTCTTTAGAAAGTGAGGATTTGATTCCTAGAATGTTTTATTTTAACGAATGATATGCATATTTCAAAAACTTCATTTTAAAGGCCATTATATTCTGCTAAAACTTTAATTTGAGTTTAGCTCAAAAAAGAAAACTGATTTCCTTAAAAAGATGTCCTCAGAATATCAAGTACTATTTTCTTGATACATTAAAAATTAATTTACCAAATAACTTTCATTTTAGTTTCAAAAATATGTTTTTTAACTTTGATATGCCTTTGACACTTGCAGACCTCGTATGTATGATTAACTGCTTCTATTGAAATTCTTTCTACTATTATTTATTCTATCTTTCATATTACTGGGAATTAGTTGATCCAATTACTTTTAAGAAAACTCTTAAAGCCACTCTGCCAATTATTATAAGATCTGTTTTTTTCTTTTTAGAAAGTACTTAAAGTTTTATTAAATAGCATTAATTGAATTTAGTTATAATTTTTATATCTTTGACACTGTTCCTAAAAAAAGTATGCAAAATATTTCTTGTGCAATATAAAGTAGAATCCCTAAAAAATTTTATTTTTTAAACTTGTTAAAGTTAAACAAAAGACAGAAATCAATAAGTCTTTTTTTGTTTCCTTATGATCATTTTTCGCATAAGTAAGTGAATGAGAAAAATTCATAAGAAAATACTTTTTAAAGTAATGTTGCCATTAAATTGAAAGTAAGAATAAGATATAATATTTCTTAGCATTAATTACAAACATAAATTTTTCTAAGTAGTATTTTTAAATTGAAAAATGAAGCTGAAACAATTTGATAAAACTTTAACAAAATAAATTGTAACTTTTCTTTTCAGTTATTTAATTTAAAAACATGTGATGAGTTAAATATTTAAAAGTCATATATTTAAGAATTTCAATACTAATAGCAAAAAACAAATATTAAATATGCATTTTCAGTTTATTAACTGAAATAGAAAATGATATGTAAGTTTATAAAATTATCAAATAGGATTAATTTTTACGTAATATTTTACAATTAATTATGGTTGAAGAAATCAATAAAAATAAAATTATTGTAAAGTGCAATTTAAAAAAAATTAGGCGTGTTATGATAAAAATTTGCCTTGCAGATCAAATTAGTACTAAATGCAGATGTGCATCATTCACAAAATCTTCATTTGTTTCTTTTTAATTTAGAGAAACTTGTAGCGTTTTTGCCCCCTATTGGCGACTTTACGACTTTTTTGGTAGCTTAGCTATTCAAACGCTGTTACCAATTAAAAAAAATTTTATATATGATGCAAAAATAGCGTAAAATACGAGAAAAAACCAAACCTAGCAACAAATATTTTACAAAATGCAACAAAAATTCAAATTGGTAATTTCATAATCAAAACTAAAAATGCAAGATTTGTCGAGAAATCTCTTGAGGGCGAATATCATACTTATACCAATTTAGAATTTAAAAACTTGTTAAATTGTAGTTAGTATACAGTGCATTATTTTGTAGAAACAAATTTGAATTTCATGTAAAATTGAATCTTATGCATAGATAAAAGGTTTTGGTAAAATAATAGCAATATTTTAAATAAATGTTTCTTACGAAATTTATACCATAAAGATGGCGTTTAATTTCTTAGAAATTTTAAATAACATTTTACAGAGTCTAAATGCTTGTCGTTATATACGGTAACTTGAACATAACAAAAACAAAATTTATTTTTAAGCATATAGATTTTAAATTAATTTTTTAACATATTGTTTTTGGAACATATCTTACTTACTAATAACTCCATTTAAAAGGAAAATCTAAACACAATTTAATATAGCGTATCCCACCTTCATGCTATTGGTCAAAAATCAACTGGAACTCTGAAAATTAATTACTATATTACTATGGCTCTAAGTTTACTGATAGCTCAGTCGACGGCACTATTCAAAAAGGTAGAGGAGGCGTACACTTTGTATTACCTCCAACGGCATAAATATCAACCCTTCATTGAGCACTGGGTCCATCGCCTCAAATTTCACCAAGCAAAATCAATGAACTAATCATCTTTTGTGACTCCGAATCTACAAGCATTAAGGCTTCATGTGGATCATGTAACTGTCGGTACATGCTCATGTACGGTTATCCACCGGCCCACAGCTGATTGGCCGGTGGTACCCACTTTTACCGACGTAGGTCTCGTAACTGTTTATTTCAACAAATAAAAATAGAGTTCATTTTTATCTGCTAATAAGTTATATCTTGCCAAATTTAATATAGAATCATTGGAAATCCATTTAATCAGTACTGAATACATTTTGGTTATTTTAACAAAATATAAATTTTACTCCATGTTATTGTCGATTACATGACATTAAATGCATTTGTAGCTCTTTATTTTATAGAAAGAGTATAAAAAATATGTGTTATTAGCTCATATTTTGGCAAGCTGAAGTTATTCAGATTTTAGTCAATTTTCATTTAAATAACTTTAATATTCCATGTTTATTTATAAGTAGACTTTTCACTATAGAATTTATTACTTATGAATTTTTTTATAATTCTTGTGTAAACAAATGACAATTTATTGCTAAAATTTGAACTTGAATAAGTAAAAAAAATTCCAATGTTTTCATGATAAATTTTTAGATTTGTTTTAACGCATAAACATACATATTTTCCTTCTATATAAATTAATACTTCATTTTCCGAATCATACAATATATGTTTGTTTGCTTGTCATTCAACGGTCATTTTTTGCACACGAAGGCTAATTAGACCGGGACCTACGGCTTAAAGTGGATTCCGAACCACTACAAACATCCATGCCTATGGTGGGATTCGAACCCACGAACTGTTGATCTGAAGGCAAGAGCGCTACCATTCGGCTACCAGCTATGCATCACGCAACTTAAAACAAGGTTATGAGAAAAATAATTAAAAAAATACAATCATTAACATTTTATTATATATATATATATATATAGATAGATAGATAGATGGCTTTGTGGTTGTGTGGTAATTCTTATAAATAAAAGATCCAAATATTAATGGAAGTAGCATTTGTATTGATGATGATACTGAAAATAAAAAAGTATCTACAATTTTATTTTTATTTACATTTTAAGATAAATAAGCATTTTTTTATGATTTTTAAATTACAAGTTTTCTTCTATTACCTGTGGTCAAATTTCCAAATTCCTATTCTGAAACAAATTTCTCTTCACTTTGTGCAGATTATTTTATTCTGTTGTAAAATTCTAAAATTAAAAATAGAATATAAACAATAAATATATAATTTAAAAAATCTTTTATATAATATGTCAGAAAATATTCAACTTTTGATGATTAAAGTTATTATAGAAAGAATTACAAAACGATAAACTAATTCAATTTAATTACAAAAATAGAACCACCAGGATGTTTATCAATAACAACTCAGGAAAAAATACAAAGAAAATAGAGTTGATACGTTAATATAAATCGGAAAAAACATTTATAATGTGTAACTCTTATTTCTACATATTTAGGCATTATTATGGAATACTACTTATTTGGATAAGGAGAATCAAACAAAACTATTTTCAAACTTACATTATTTTTCAATTAAATTTACAATCAAAGCAAAACAAGCCAAGTACTTGAATATTTAAAATAATCTAACAAATATATATTATTCAAGGGTTGAATTCCTCATCTTGAATGCGAGTAATTATACTAGTTTCGCCGTTTCGTCGATTTTCGTTTTCTTTCAGAAATAATAATGCATAAAAATTGAATATTGATAATATAAAAAAATTAGGATATATATATATGAGGGTTACTTTGAAATGTTTGAGATACGCGCAGACGAGAATTTACAAAATAAAAATAATGATTTAATTTTAAAATATAAAGTATTTTAACACAGAAGATGATTTTTTACTGACTTACTTCAACTTTTCTACGATTTTAAAGCAAGATTAAATCACGAAGAATGCGTTCAACGGTTGCAATAAGCATATAGTGATGAATCTACAGCTCATGCTACTGTATTCCAATGGTTTAGAGAATTTAGAAGAGGTCGCAATTTTTTCAGGATGAAGAACACACAGGAAGGTAACCGTCGTCAGTAATCCCGGATAATGTGTCTGCCATACGAAAAATGTTAATGGATGATAATCGCTGTATCTATCATATGATACAGAAGGATTTAACATTGGATCAGCAGCCATACACAAAATCATTCATAAAGAATTACGTATGAAAAAAGTAGTTTGCCAATGGGCTCCCCATAATCTAACTGAGCACCAAAAAGTGGAGCGTGTCATAATCAGTAAAGAAACTCTTTAATTGCTAAATGATGGTGGCCACCGTATCATTTCTAAAATTTTAACAGGTGATTCAACGTATATACCGTTTTTGACGTTCCAACACGTCAAGAAATTAAATTATGGGTCTTTGAAGATGATCTCTCCCCAACAATGGTGAAAAAACAACGCGCACTGAAAAAAGTGATGTATGCCGTTTAATTCAGAACTACGGGATTGGTCAAAGCCATCAATTTGGAAGGACAGAAGACAGTAACAGCAAACTGGTATGACACTAAATGTCTTCCAGAAATTCTACAAGAACTGAATGTTACGGGACTAATGCTTCACAATGACAACCCATCTTCACATACAGCCGGATTAACAGTTGAGTTTCTTAAACAAAAACAAATTAAAGTGATCGAACATCCGCCGATTCACTTTATCTAGTTATATGCGACTTTTGATTATTCTTTAATCTAAAAGAGATCTTACGTGGACGTCGTTTGTATTCAGAAGAAGAGACTAATGTGGTTATAAATGCATTTTTTCCTCTATTCCAAAAAACGAATGGCTTGAGGCATTTAATCTGTGTAAAATTCGTCTACAAAAATGCATTGATGCTGGAGGAGACTACTTTGAACACACCTAAATTTTTTTAAGTATAACTTTTAAAACTCAGTTGTATCTCAAAAATTTTAGAGTGACCCTCGTGTATATATATATATATATATATATATATATATATACATGTATATACATATATATATGTATATATATACATGTATATATATATATATATATATATATATATATATATATATATATATATATATATATATATATATATATATATATATATATATATATATATATATATATACATACAAAAAATTCAAAGTGATGTTTAAATTTAGTCTTACATTTTGAATATTATAGTAAAAAAGAATATAGTCAATTTATAATATATACTTCGTATTTTAGTTTAAGAAATCATTTTCTGAAATAATAAGACATCAAAATTAGTTAATAAAATGTGTATCGATGATTATCACATATTTTTGTACAAATGGAATATAGGATTACAGACAAGAAATGTTTATAAATCCATAGTACTTAAAAATGTACTGATGAATACTGCGTGGAGGATATTAAAACATAACATTGCAGTTTACATGACAAGTGGTGTTATGAATAACCCAATATTTGGGCTTTAAATTTAATAATTTTATGTAACAGATTTCAATAACAAAAATACTCAACACAAAATAATGCCAATAAAAGTTCTATCAAAGTTATTCACTTTAATCCGTATAAATTTGCCGTGAAATATTCAAACAACTAAAGAGATTTTGTGCAGTTAAAAACAGTTGACAAGTTTAGCAATCACCCTGATTATGAAATATTTATCTAGATATGCTTACTATATTAAAACAATAAAATATTTAATATTATAAGTTTGCAAATATAATATTTTAAAAATTATTGTTATATTATTATGAAATTGCATAGTAAATTTTTAAAATTAGAATTAATTCTGGGATCAAAATAGATAATTTTTTAAAGATTTCTAATATATCTTGTTATTTTATTTTAAAAGTTGATAAAACAATTTTATTTTCTTTACCTAACTTCAAATTATCAAAGAGAATGAAATCAAAAGTTAATAGAATAATACCTACTACAAAATTATATCTAAAACAACCCTGTCATCGTAATCTTAATCTATCTTTGTAAAAATTTATAAAGTACAAAATTTGTATTTTAGTTGTATATACATGCATACATGTTATATTTACACACACATCAAACTTTCAAAAATGCTATGACAATTTAGCTTCATTGGATCATATTCTGGGAGGCACTGGACTTCCTAAAAGGGACATAATATATTAGATTTTTTTCACAATCAACAACTTTCTGAATCTATGTGATATATGTCAGGTATGTAAAAGTAAAAAAGAAAAATACATAACATGTCTACTTAAAATTCCCTTAAAAAATCTGTATTGAATAAATTTGTTGTAATTTGTAGCAATATAACTGTAATTTTGTTGTAATTACTTGAAAAAATAAAATTTACAAATAAAACTAAATAAACAATCATTGATAAATATCTGTACAGAAGTTTGTTTAAAAATTATACTCTATTATCAACAATTGCATTTTGGGAGTTAATTAAATTAAACAGAAATAATTTTCTTTGAAATAAATGTCGAAATATGTTTAAGGAAAAAAGTGTGTGTGTATGCTTTATATATTAAATGTTTCATGAATATTCTCTTTATTATTAATAAAAATGGCTTTTAAGCGAGTTAAAGCAAAACTATACTTGTCAACATATAATAACATTTTTCCTTCCAACGTTTACAACTGACCAATTTGCCTAGTCAAAAAATACAAAGTTTGTAAATTAAATTCTAAACTTCTTACGTTACAAAAAATTTCTTACGGAAAGAGAAACTTATTTCTCTTATATATATTATATAAGGTAAATTATGTATGTATATATATATATATATATATATATATATATATATATTATATATATATATATATATATATATATATATATATATATATATATATATATATATATATATATATATATATATATATATATATATATATATAATTGAAAAGGTTAAAATAAAAATAGAAAAATCTGACTAAATTTGTAAACGTTTGAATACATTAATGTTAATATGTATCTTAAAGCACTTATACCCATAATGTTTTAAAATAATATGTTTATAACAGACTTCTTTTAAAAATATCATGCGAAACGAATAAATTATCAATTGCAAACCTATATTAAATACCTGAACTGGAAATATAAATAAATTGCATGATTCATCTTCAGAAATGATTTGAATATTTTTATCTTTTTAAAAGACAAATATAAAAAGGAAATTTGCTTCAAGCTATTTTTGAAGGTAAATTATGATAATTTATTTATATTTTCAATTTAGATTTTCGTCGGCTTGAAATAAATTTTCCTTTATTATTCATTTACAGTAACTTCATCACAATTTAAAAATTGGTTAATCTATTTATATAAAATATATGATATAAAAACCAATTCCATATAGAAGATAACTTTTTTCTTGATTTTTTATTTGCAGGAATATTGAATATTTATTTCAAACTAATTAAAGACTATAGCTTTAAAAATATAATCTATTAATTTTATTTCTGACTTTTTACAGTTGCACAAACTCAGTTACGTAGTTACCTATTCCATAATTTTTACTGATAGTTTAAAGATTAGTTTTGTAGTATTTTTATTTCCATCAAAAGAAGTCTGGATAAAGCAGTATTGAAATTACAATCCCAGTTTTATAATTGTAAAAAGAAAAAAGTTTATTTTTCCTAGTAAAATAACATCTTTGTTATTGCTATTTGACTGCTAAGAGTTTAATCTTTCTTAGGTTTGTTTTACAGAAAATTTGACATTTTATTTTAATTCAAGAAGAAAATCAAATTTGAATATTAAGATATCAAATAAAAGTGAAGTTTTTGGTAACTAGTTATTCTTTTATTATTTATTTTTCAGAAATTTAAATTGAATGAAATTATTAAATTTAACTTTACAAATATCATACAAGTATTTTATTAAAATGATGTAACCAATAAATAATGCACAGAAACTAAAATACTCTTAAATTTCAGTCAAATACTTATTTGATATATTTCAGAAACTATAATTTTGGATTTTAATTAAAGGACATTCACCTAAATTAATTTTCAAACTAACTATTTAATGGAAACTGAAGTGATGAATACAATAGGGAAATTTCACGTTTACTAGGAAAATAAAATAATTTACCAAACACCGGATCAAAATATTTTACATTCTGCAATAAAGTTTTTAATTACAATGAAAATGGCTACACCATCCGGTGTAGTCTGCCTTGTGGGACAATCCTATGCGCAACTTATATCGGCAATCATGAAAATGGATTTCATTCCTAACTGAATGGATCCAGTGGACTTGCGATGACTGCCATCATACTCAGATCATCTTAACGACCTACAGTTTAACTTGTGAAATCTCATTCGGGTCACCAGTGTGAAAGCATTTAATAAAGAAGTAATTATTAATATCAATTTACAAAAAAATATTCATTAGTATCTAAAGAGATTAACGCAGTATGAAATAATTATGTTTACCATTAAACTAAAGCAATTTATCGAAAATAAGTTCAAAAGTTTTACCATTCAACAAATTTGCTTCATAAAAAAGGAAAAGGCTGTGGGTATAACAATTGGGCAAAAATTTATAGATTTTAATCATTTTCAAAGAAATCAACAAAATTTTACTCATTTCAAAGTGAATATAAGAATTATGGTAATCTTCCCAAAAATCTCTACCATTTTCATATAAGTTCATATAAATATATCAGTAAGTGCATACGTTTAAAAAATCTAATAATTCTGTAAAAATCATTGATATAATATTAATTTTGTTTCAGATATTTTCATTTGATTAAATGTTAAAATATCACTTATTAAACTAAAAATATGTATTGAAATTTGGTAAATAGTTATATATTTTAATTTAAATAAAAACTAAATTAATTTAATGAAGAAAAAAGCCAAATAAAATGTTTGCGCAATTTTTAATAGAAGTGAGAAAAAATTAATTTGAATTACATGAAATAGAAGTGATATTAAAGAAATTGGAAATTGACTCTTGTAAGAACGAGATAAAACATTAAAAAAAAACAAAAGAAAATTTAGAGAAATAATGAAATAAGTATAAAAATGGAAGTTTAAACCTCAAGATATGCAAAAAAGGAAATAAAAAATTAGAAAGGAAAGAAATGCAACTAAATGTCCCTTCTCATCAGGGGAACAGAAGTAAGGGGTCGATCCTTCGAATTCATTTTTTATAAACATTTTAGGCAATAAACAATACACAAATGAAATGTTCCCAACGCCTACCAAAGAAAAATTTTTAAAAAATAAAATTAAATAGTAATAAACGAAATGAAACATAAAAATATGAAATTACCTAGCTATAATCCCATATAACGGTTATGTAGAATGTTTTTAAAAAACTTAATTATGCTGTAAGAAGTGAATGTAAAAATTGAAAGTAATTTAAAAAAGAGAAATTAGGTAAAGTAACAAAACTAAGAATTCACTTACCGGAAATGACTGAAAGGCCAAAGTTGTTTGTTCTGTGAAGGCAACAAACCAAATAAAAGTATAAGTAAAAAGGCTGTTGTCAAAATATTTAAGCATAAACTAATTTATGGATGAAATTTCCATCAAAATTTAAAAAGTTAAAATTTATTAAATGCCTAATAAATTAAGCAAAAAAAATAAATAAAAAGAAAATTCTATTGCAACAGTTAAATTTTTTTTATTACTAGATGACACATTAAATTGAAAATTAAAAAAAAAGAATATTTAAAGGATTTACAAAACTTACAATAAAGAAAATACAAATGACACTTAAATTTTAAAAATCAAAGTAAAAAGACTTCTTAATTATAATGATTAATTAATAAGGGCTAATATCCAACAGGATCCATTCCTGACTTGACTTTAGGAAAAAATTCCCTAATTTTCTGGTAGCCAAGAATTTCAATTATAAGTGCAAAAATTATGAAATTAATTAAAAATTAATTTAATTTGACAGAAAATGTTTCAGTTTATTTAATTTCTTACTAAAAGATGTTTTTAAATCTAATTCTTTAATGAAAGATGCTTGGAAATAAATATTTTAAAAAAATTATTGAAAGTAAATGCTGGCTAAATCTGATATATAAAATATTCAGTAGTTTTTATACATTTGCGAAGATTTGAGATAATTTGATTTAATCTAATAAATTGACTAACAATGATGTTAGCGAAATTTTTATATGCATTAGGGAGCCAATTATAACAAATTTGTTATTCTAAATTAAAATCCTTGCTTTCACAAATTTTAAAGTTAATACTATTAAACTTTCATTACATATATTAATTAAGTGTGTTGGTATGTCATCCCATTGTGTGTTATTTGTTATAACTATTTACAAATAACTTTCTAAAATCCATAAACACACACACGCGCAGATATATATATATATATATATATATATATATATATATATATATATATATATATATATATATATATATATATATATATATATATATATATACATATATATATATATACATATATATATATATATATATATATATATATATATATATATATATATATATATATATATATATATATATATATATATCTATATATAATAAAAAAATTTTATCAAATACGCAATGCTTCAGATTTCATTAAAATTTAATAACAGACAATGTATAAAGTAATTGACTCAATTAATTTCAAATATGTACAATCGGTAAAAAAAAATAGCATCATTCAAGCTTTGGTTAATAAATAGAACTTAATTTATCGGTGTAAACCAGTGCAGAATTTCATAAATCGATGAATATTGAGATTTTTGCGTTTAATTATTCATTTTCTTCTATATAATTCTATTATTTAAAGAATTATGGAAGGTTTTTGAATATGTTTAAAATATATACATGAAAATGATAATTTTTTCAATAAGATTCACAAGAGAATATAATTAATAATACGAATTTACTTTGAATGAGACATTTTGGTTTTATTTTTTCAACTGTGAGCTAATTATTTCAGAAATATTGCATTGATTTAGTTATTTACAATGTTAATAAGCCAAATCAATAATAATATAGATTGTTAATTTAATATAAAATGTTAAGTTTATTTAAAATGGCAAATTTCATGCGAATGATACTATTATATTACTCATTTTTATTATATTTTATGACAGAAAATGTTTTGAAATAAACATTTTACTAAAATTAATTAAAATCATGTTTTATTAACGTTTACTTGAAAAGTATGTTGATATGATATATAATTATAAATATTTTATAATTTTACATGAAAATTCCCATTTATAATTATTTTAATCTTGAAAACATTAAAAAAAAGTAAATATTATTAGTTTTGAGCAATTTAAATTTATTGCAAAATTTCAACGATAATAAAATTAGCCTCCAAATTGCTAAAACAAAAACTAATAGAAATGTCAATTCCACCAAAACACCATTTAGTAGCATGGAGACTGACAGACTAACAACGAAAGCCCTAATCAGACTCAGAAGCAAACATCGAAGAGAATTGGCAGGAGAATCTGCAGGAGCTGCGATGACTTCTGGGACACGCAGCTGAGACGTTTCTAACTGCCCAGCTAGGATCCCTGCTGGGTTCTCGCTTATTTAACACCTATATCAATGATATTCCGTAAAACCAAAACATTAATCTCTGCTTGTTCGCGGATGATACTAGCTCTATCTACTGGAAAATCCTACACTTACTGAAAACCTCATGGCCATTGAAGAGTGGCTTAATAAGTGGAAAATTAAAATAAATCCAAACAAATCCACTGCGGTCATTTTTACTAGGAAACGTGCTCTACCCCCTCCCCCAGATTCAACTAAGCGGTTTTTCGGTTCCCTAGTCAAATAAATTCGAGTACCTCGGTCTTACGTTAGATAAAAAAATTACCTGGAAAGCCCATATTAATAAAATCAAGAATAAATTAAATTTCTGTCAGAACTTCAGTCTACCCCTTAAATGCTTACAAATCGAAGCTCTCCATGGCTAACAAACTATTGATTTATAAATCATACCTTCACCCTATAATCACCTATTGAGCCCCAATCTGGGAGGGGGGTGCGGAAACGAACCTGAAACCCCTCTTAAGGTTCAGCAAAGTAAATTTCTTAGACTGATCACTCAATCAGACTTCTACATCAGAAACGTACACATCAGTAACAATTTGGGTGTCCTTCCCCTATCAAGATACGTCCATTTCCTTGCTTTTCGCTTCTACAACATACTTTATGAAATTGATAACTCTGTAATTCAAGCAATTGAAAACTACAGTTTTTATAAACTTTCCAATTTCCACAGACCAGGGGCGGTTCTGCGGGATAAACCACATTCAAACTTATCTATTCGACTCCGAAAAGTAGAATTAAATAATTTCTTCTTCTTATACTTAAAAAAATATATATATAAAAAAGAAAAAAAATTGAATTTATATATATGATTATTTTTATATATATGTATATATAATAGAATAAAAAAATATTTTTGTCTTTATATATTTATGTTAATACTATGTATATAAATTGCAATTTAAAAATATTTTCTTGCACTCTTGTTTGTAATGTCTATTCAAATTTTTCTTTTTTATGTTGGGAGCACTTTAACCTAAGCAAAATATTTTCTTAATTTTTTATTTAAATAATCTTATGTTTTGAAATCATTATGTTAATCTCAACTAAAGTTAGGTGTAGAAAAATTTCTTAGGAATAGAAGGTACATGGCCTTTTAGGTTAGGAACCTAACAAACACTAGATCTATTCTTCTTCTTCTAACTGCCCAGCTATAAATGCCGACCTCAGCAGAACCCATTGGCAGACCCATGAGCCGAAACCATTGTGAAGAATGTCTTATTTTAATATACCTTGTCTTATTTTATATTTCTTTCTCACGTCTACATTTAATACGACTACTACAGACAAGACAAAACAAAAACATATAAGTAGTATATGTCCGGTCTTCAGGACACACAATTTTCTGCTCTAAAGAAGCAATTTTTAAGCATTTTTGCTTGTATATACCTCAAAATTTGAACTTTTTAATCAAATATTAGCATTACTTTTCCAACTTTAAATGTTCATATATTTTTCGAATTCAACATTTTTAATTAAAAAATGTGCTATTTTTAAGTCAAACAATGATAATAAAAATGTAGTTATTCAAATACACGGTTTTTAAAAATAAAAACAAAAATAATAAAGATTTTTGTAAGTTTTTGAAAATATAAGATATAAGCCATTTCATGTGTTTTTTAAAGATAATCTATTTTTTCTATATGCAAGAAAGGTTTTAATTTATTTGATTGTCCATCACTACCAATTGATAATTTAACACAATCGTTTCTTTTACCGTATGCAAAACATGTAACCGATTCGGTATCAGTTGTTAAAGGTCTAGTAAATATAAATTCTTCTCCAACTTGTAATTGTACTAAAGGATTATGTGTACGATTTTCAGATTTAAAAAAATTGTAATTTTCATATGCATATTAGTTACTAGTTTTAAATCAGGTTCTAGTAGTTTAGAGCTCATTAAATTGCATTCTACAGGTCTAAAACCTCCTGTATGATATATTGCATATCTCTCTTTAATAGTAGCATAGAAAATTTGAGAATCGACATATTCTTTTGTTGCGGCATCTTTATTTATAACAGGATTTGCAACGCTTGAAAGTCTTATATTTCCAAAATTATGCACACCATTTTTAATTAAAGAAGGTACATATAATCCATCATTATCTCTTATTAATATATTATCACACTTTTTATTATTGATGAGTGTTTTTCTGTCTACATAATATTCATTACACACATCGTATTTATCAGTAGGAGTTGGAATATTAATTATTTTTTTGTTATTAGCATCGAAAGCATTTTCTTTCCAAACTAAAGCATTGTTTTCAAAGTAACGTTTATTAACAGCATTTTTGTCATTTACAGGATCTTTTATATTGCTAATTATTTTATCTTTAGCATCAAAACTACCTTGAGCTGAGTGTATTAAGTTTCTCTGTTCTAATTCTTTTACAATTTTATTCACATAATTCATATTAGCTGTATCATGTAAATCTATTAGATCTGACACATTTGAAATTCTTTTATGTTTTGCATTATAGTTTTCGTTTTGTAAATGAATAAACGAAGCATCTGATAAATTTCTAACATCATTTTTAAAATGTTCATGAATTTTATCCACATAAGATTTTGTAGCTGAACCATTCAATAATTTTGGTTCATTTACATTTCTTAAATTCTTTTTTTCTATATCGTAATTTCCATCGTTTGTTAATTTAAATCCTATACCCGGAGGACCTGGAGGTCTTTCTTTTATTTCATCATCAAACAAAGGATAATAAGCTGTCATTTATTAATGTAATAAACTCATTATGCTTTCAATGTTTTAATCATAGTTATTTCTTCAGATTTCATATTCATGGAGCATCTGTTCCTTTCTTTCAAAATGAAATAGAAAAAGTAATTTTTAGTAGTATTATTTCTTAACCTCCAATTGAATTTGATCATTAAATTATTCCGGTTTGTGTAATTTTCATGGTTCTCTAGATTGAAACAAATTATAGAATGTTTACTAAAATTTGAATAATCTATCATGCAACCTGTTTCCTCATTTATATTGTTCAATCCTGCTTCTGAGAGAACTGCATATATTCGATTATAATGTTTTTTATTGAAATCCATGAAATAACTTACTGTTGGAACTTTTATGTTATTAATCATTAACCAGCATTCTGTCATATCCAAGTTATCAAATATCATATTGTTTTGGTTCATATTTTCATTTCTTTCATCATATTGAGGAATGACGTATAAACTTAACACTTCATCAGATGTTGCAGGAATATTATAAGATCTAATAGCATTTTTATTAAACAAATTTGATTTGAAAATATTATAATGGTCCCAATTTATTTCTATTGGAGTATCAGATAATTTTAGTTGATTGAATTTTACAGCAGCTGAATTTTTAAATCTAACATATGGTAACCAGAGAGAGAGGTCTTCAACAACTGTTTTGAAATCAGGATTTTGAATATCTGTATATAACATATTCTTACTATCATTTCTTTGAATTTCTATTTTGATTTGAAATCCTGTAAGTACTTTTCTATATTCTCTGAAAAAATCAAATATATATTTTAATGGTATCCATATTCTTACAGTTTGACTACCTTTAGTGAATTTCCACCTCTTTGCAAATCCATCATTAAATTTTTCATTCATTTTGAAGTTATTATAAAAATCAGTAATTTTAGTTGCATCAACCAAAGTTCCATTATATTTGAAATTATCTCTGTCAGCATATTCAGAAGTGTCCATATAGAAAACAATATTAGTAGCTTCCGATGTTGAATAATCAGGTGTGAAATTTATCAATCCTAATATTTGATTCATGATTGCTTTATAATTAATAGTAGATTCAATTTCAGTATTTCCTATTGTTAATCTGCTCGAATTAATTAAACCACCCCCATTTACAAAAGTAATATTTTCATTATTTATAATGCTTCCATCACCTTTTATAATTTTAATTTCTTGTTGCAGATAACCTTCAAAATATAATATATTAGCATTTGTATCATTTATAAAGAAATTATATGTAGCATTTTCATATGGATTGTTTTTATCTCTATTCTCATGTATAATTTCTCAGTATTCAAACTTTCAATTTCGTTATTATAATAGTAACTGGTATTACTCAAATCATAAATTTTGCTCATTTATTTAGGATAAAATATTTTCAATCCTGCACCATGTTTTTTCTTTTTTGATAAAATCTCATTTAATTTTTCTGTTATGAAATCTTTAGATTTTTCTTCTATATTAGGTTTTGCTTTTTCTATTAAATCAGAAAAGAAACCTCTTCCTTCTATTTTCTTACTCTTTCTGTACAATCTGTGTTTATTCATTTATTTAGCTATAAATCTATACTGTACTTCTTGTCTATTTAAATCAATCAGTTCACCTCGGTGATTTGTAATTTTTACTCTAATTCTATGTACGGAATTAGATTTAATTGGAAAAAATATAGGTTTCTCAAATTCTTTAGAATATAAACTTCCAGTAGGATTTGTGGTTGTAAATGAGTAAATCACATCAGATTGAATGTGATTTATATAAGCACCATTTACTATATCACAATGAATATAATTATTATCATTTCCATTAGTTATATCTGCTATATATTTAACTTCTTGCTCTGCATCTTCATATATTTTTGCTTCAAATCCTAAAATTTTGTACAATTCACTTTTGGATAAATCAATTTTATAATGATCCTTCAATTAAATTGCAATTCTTTGTCTTTCTTCTATAATTCCAAATAATATTGGAGTATCATTTCCAAAGTATTTAACCATGTAACGATTCAAACCTTTTATACTGTAATGACCATTTGGAATAGTGAAATCTATCCATTTCTTACCATCAAAATATGAAAATTTATTATTTTTGTCAGTAATATTATTCCAAGAAATGTACATAGAAAATGACTGAAGAGCTATTTCCTTAAAATTAAAAAGATTGGAATATTTAATTGTAAAATCTTCTGATTTACTAGCATTTTTTGAATCTAAAATGAGGTACTCCATTTATTTATAAGTAACAATTTTCTCATTGGAAATACTAGGTTCTTGAACGAATGAATATAATACATCAATAGGGGATTTACCTTTATTTCTTTCAGTTATATATTTCATACAATATAAACCACATTTTACAGATGTAGGTTGTTGTAAAAAACTAGAATTATTACGAATTTCTTTTCCTGAAGATTTTAAATAATTGACTATATTTTTAGGGAGAAAATCATTTTTTATTTATATTTTTTCATATTCAAATTCTCCAAAGGGATCAAAATATTCTACAAAATCATATATTGGATCATTATAATAAAAAATTCAATGAGTTCCACTAGCTGTAGATACATCTAAATTAATAATTCCGTTTTCAAATTTTCTTATATTTTTAGGTAGCATATCTATAGAAAATGTACCTCTAAATCCTTTTTCATTTTTCATATTTTCTTCTATTATTTTGTTGGATATTCCAAGGGAAGATAAACCCCCTTTCCACAACGTTTTTATTTTAATTCCACAGATCCTGAAATTTTATCTAATATTTTTTTAGTACCCCATCCTGCAGCACCACTAGCAGCTCCAAGACCTAAAGATGTTAGAATAGGAATCAGGAATGGTAAAAATCCTCCAGTTTTTTGTAACTGAGTTTTACTTATTGTAACTCTTTTACCTTTAGCAATTAGATTGATTTGTGTATTGGTAAGATGTAAATCATAATTAGGAGTTTTACTTTTATCTATTTGCAAGGAAACTTCTTCTCCTTTTTTATATCCAGATTTTAATTTTGAAATTTGATTTTTTTTTATCACTCAAATAAACTTTTTTTTGTTACATACATTTATTTAAAGTAAAAATTTTTTATAATATTCTTTTATATAATCATTTGTTAATGTTCCTTCTTTTAAAAGTTTATCTAGAATACTAACTATTTGATTATATAATTTTTTAGACTTAGAGCCTTTGCATATTTTATTTGTTAATTCATCTAATTTGCTTATACCACTGCCTATATATTCATTTCCTGCTTTAAGAGTATTCAATGCTTTTATATACATTTTTAATCCATTCATGTTAGAATCGGCTTCTAGTATTTTATCTTGTATTTTTTGTTTTTTCTTCTCACTGGTTTCATAATTTCTGTTTTTAGTTAAATTTCCTTTAAGTCTTTTATAATCATCTCGTTTGGATTTTGCTATACTAACTCTTCATCTGTTTTATTTAATAGCTCAGAAGGCAATTCTAATCCTTCATTTTTAAAAATCAAAATCTAAATCTTTATTAAAATTCAATCTTATTATTCCCTCAGCTTTATCCATTAAATTTCCAGCATCTGAAGAGTAGTCCAAATGTTTAGATGATTCATGTTGAGGTAAAAAAGACATATTATCTGTTAAACCTTTTATAGCATATTGAATACTTTCAAGACTTTGTTTTCTTGAAATTTCTTGGTCTTGTAATTTTTTAATTACTGGTTTATGAAATTCTCTTAATGATTTTTCAATACCTAAATTGGATTCAAGTTTAACTTCATTCTTTTTTCTTTTTTCAGATTGTAATTTTATTAATTCTAACTCATTTCTAATCTGATGTTTTATTTTTTTATTTCTTTCACGTTCAATAATATCCATTTATTTATCAGTAAATAATTTTCTACTCCGAGTAGATTATTTTAAAAATAAATAAATGATAAAAATAAAAGATTATACAGAACCTGAAGAATTTACAGATGAAAATCAAAATCCTTCATTACCAAAACATCCTTTTAGACTTTTAATTGTAGGCAGTTCAGGATCTGAAAAAACTAATTTGCTTGTTAATTTAATATATGATTATTTGAAATTTGATGGTTTTTTGTGTGTGCTAAAGATATTTATGAACCAAAATATATTACACTACAAGAAAATTTTACAATGTTTGATGACATAGAAAGAGAAGATATTGTAAATTGTAAAAAAATAAAGAGAAAAGAATTATTGTTGGAATTGTTTAATAAATATAAAAAGAAGAAGTATTATTTTCTTTTGATTCCAAAGAATTTATAAAAGTAGATGATTTAGATCCATGTATGAAAAATCTAGTAATTTCTGATGATTGTATAACTGAAAAAGATCAAAGCGATATAGCTGAATTGTTTATCAGAGGAAGAAAGAAAAATGCATCCATTATTTATCTGAGTCAATCATATTATTCTACTCCTATTAATATAAGATAGAATTGTAATTATTTTATTTTATTTAGTTTACAACCAAGAGAAATCCAACAGATATTTAGAGAGGTGATGAAAATCTTACTAATGAAGAATTTAAGAAATTATACAGGAAAGCAATTCAAAAACGTTTTGATTTCTTTATGTTGGATTTAGTAAATATAAATATGAGATATCGAAGAAATTTTGAGCCTTTATAAATGGAAGAATATTTGTGGAAAAGAGAGTTTACATCTATCAAAAGTCTTATCAATTAATGAATAGATTGAGTGTTTCGTTATCAGTTAGTAAGTTTTTATTCAGCGCATCTGGTTTATCTGGATTCGTTTTTCTTCCCTTATCAGCATTGAGTGTAACAGCAGGCGTCATTGTAATAATTGATAAGTCTTTAAATATCTCTGCTAGAAAGAGTGAATACAAACAAGCTTATAAATTTTATAAGCAGTTATTAAATTTATTGAAATCAAATAGTTTTACTGAACAAGAAGTATATATTAAAAAAGATGAATATATTCAAAATTTACAATAATTTCCTATAGAAAAATATATAAAGAAAACTCAATTAAATGGTTATAAGTATGTTGATAAATAATTTTATATCTAAATAAATGTGTGATAAAAAGAATTCCAAATGGAAAAATGGAAAAGGTGTTATTAATAAATCTATAAATACTTTACCATTTGAAATGCATCTACCTGGACATTCATTTACAGGACCTGGAACTCAATTACTACATGGAAAAACAAGATTAAATCCAGATTTATCATATAAAGAATGGAGCAAACCAATTAACAGAGCTGATGAAACTGCATATAGACATGATATTTGTTATTTCAAAAATAAAGATACTAAAACAAGAAATGAAATATGTGATACAAATATGTTAAAAGAATTAGATGAAATTCTAAATCCTACAATTCGTGAAAGATTAGAAAGAGGAATTGTTAAACCAATCATTAAAGCAAAAAAAGACATTTGGAATGGGTTCACTTATTTACTGCTTAAAATGTAAAACACATACAGATAGTAAAGACGTTATAACTACTACATCCAAAAATGGAAAACCTATGATGAAAGGAATTTGTGTCAATTGTAATTCAAAGACAAGTTTTTTTTAAAAAAACAAATGACACTTTAAAAAATGTATATTATGACCCTTTAAAAGGTTATTGTGGTATCAATGAGTTAAAAAGAAAAACTAAATTTACTCAAAAAGATATTACTGACTTTCTTCATACTCAGGATGTATATACAACATATAAACCAATTAATAGAAAAAATAAAAGAAGAAGGATTTTTGTATCTCATATTGATGATCAATGGCAAGCAGATTTATTATTCACAAAACCATTTAGTAAATATAATGATGGTATCAATTACATATTAACTGTTATAGATATATTTAGTAAATATGCATGGACTGTTCCAATTAAAAGAAAAACTGGTGAAGAGGTATCAAATGCTTTTAAAAAGATATTCAAAGAGAGAAAACCGTTAAATATTCAATCTGATTATGGTTTGGAGTTCTTATCTTCTTTAACACAAAAATTGTTTTCAGAAAATAATATTCAGTGGTTTGGTACTAATAATACAGAAATTAAATGCTCAGTAGTTGAACGATTCAATAGAACTTTAAATGTAAAAATAAGAAAATATTTAGCAGCTAACAATACAAGAAGATATATAGATGTATTAGATAAATTAGTTTTCAATTATAATAACTCTTATCATAGATCTATTAAAATGGCACCAACAGAAGCAAGTAAAAAAGAAAATGAAAATATTGTATATAATAATTTGTATGTTAAAAAGTTAATCAAAAAACCAAAATTTAAAGAAGGTGATAAAGTAAGAATTTAAATATAAAGAAACGTTTACAAGAGGTTATCATCCTACATTTACAGATGAAATTTTTATAATATCTGAAGTGTTAAAAACAGATCCAATTACTTATAAAATAAGAGATTTAAACAACGAAGAAATTAAAGGCACTTATTATGAGAATGAATTAGTTAAAAATGATAAAAAAGATAATGTATATAAAATTGAAAAATAATAGAAAAGAAAGGAAACAAGTTATTTGTAAAGTGGTTAAATTATCCAGATGAATATAATAGTTGGATAGATAAAAAAGATTTAATTCAAGGTGAGTAAATCACCCACCCCTTTAAAATGATATACCAATAATTTATTCATAAAAGGGGGGGGGACGTTTTGTACCCTCCCTTTGAAATTTATTATTTTGTATTTTTATTATAAACTATTTAAGGGGACGCTATTTTATATTTAAATAAATATGTTTGAAAAAATATTACAAAAGTATTACTATTGAATACCAATCTATTTATATTTAGAATAGAATTGGAATATGATAATTTAAGACATAGAAATCATCACATAGTTGTATTTTTGGAAGACCAGATTTTAAATTAGATAGTTATGATAATATGAGGATAATGGAATTACATATAAAAAGAATATTAAAATTATATTATTTCAAGCGATTAATATTTAAAGATATATTTGAAGAATTTGAAGATAATTGTGATTTGTTAGATGTTTGGGTTTATAGATTAAGAAAAACTTTAAGATTTAAAAAAATTATAAGAAAAGAAAAAGATTTATATATATTTATATTTTAATTACTTCAAAAATTATTTAATGAGTATATTACTAATTTAAAATTATTTGCTTGAAAAATATATTTAATAAATAAATATTAATAAATTTATAAAAATAAATAAATAGTAATATTCAATTAATAAATTTAGAAAAAAATAGCAAAACGGCCCTTGCAGTGTGGTGGACTTTAACTTCAAATTATAACATTTATTTTGGAGGGTGCCAGCTGAGACATTTTAAGAAAAGGATGTTTAGAATTAAGAAGATTATTCTTGGAAATTATGAATGTTGATCCTTTTAAATATGTAACTTTAGCTGGTTTGTGTATGGCAATTTATAGAGATAAATTCCTGAAAGAGAATACAATTGCTGTTGATGAAGATGTAATTCAAAATGATCAATACTGTAAAAAATCAATTGCTTTGTTAGATTACATATCTCAAAAAGAAAATATTAATATACAACATGCTTTGAATGTGTGATAAAGAGAAAAAATTAAAATTAGGTAAAAAATATTGTAAGGTTGATGGATTTTATGATAATACAGTGTTCCAATTTCAAGGATGCTTTTGGCATGGATGTCCTAAATGCTTCACAAAAACACAAATAAATACTGTGAATCAAATGCTTATGAATGATTTATATAAAAAAAAACTAAAAAGTTGAACAAAAAGATAATTAAAGCAGGATATGAATTAGTAAATATTTGGGAATGTGATTCTGATAATGATAAGGATATAAAGAAATGTATGAAAAAAGAATGGAAAAGAGATTTTATTGAACCTTTAAATCCAATAGATGCTTTTTATGGAGGAAGATGTGAACCATCTAAATTTAAATATGAAATGAAAGATAATATGAAAGGCAGATATATTAATGTATGTTTTTTATATCCAACAGTTAATTACTTTGATTATTATCCGGTTGGTCATCCTAATAAAATATTTAACCCTGAAAAATATAATAAAAAATTATATGGATTAATCAAATGTAAAGTGCTTCCCCCTAAAAAATTATATCATCCAGTATTACCTTATAAAGCTGAAAAGTTAATATTTTCTTTGTGTAAAAAATGTTCAGAAACAATAAAATGTAACCATTTCAAAACGGTTTTAGAAAAGAGAAAGTGTGAAATCTGTTACAATATAAGGAATTCTGAATTTAAACACGATGATAAGGAGAGATGTATAGTTGGAACTTGGAAAACTGATGAGATAAAATTAGCTATCAAAAAAGGTTATAAAATACTGAATATTTATGAAGTGTGACAATTTGAAAATAAAACCAAAGAATTATTTAAAGAGTATGTTAAAACATTTTTAAAAAATTAAATTAGAGACATGTGATAAACGGAAAAACAATTTCAAAAATGAAGAAGAATATAGGCAAGTCGTTAAAGAAAAATTAGGTATCAAATTAGATAAAAATCAAAGAAAATCCTGGTTTGAGATTTATAGCCAAGATATCTTTGAATTCCTTATGGGGTAAATTTGGTCAAAGAATTAATATGAAACAAACTGAATATGTGATGGAAATCGAAGATTTTTATAGAATCCTTTTAGATCATACTATTAAAGATTTAAATATGAATTTTTTGAATGATGACTGTGTTGAAAAATGTCATATAAATATAAAGATAAATTTTAAAAGAATAACTTCAATACCAATGTATATATAGCAGCTTTTACAACTAGTTCTGCTAGAATTCGATTATATAAAATGTTATCTCAGTTACAAGATAAAGTAATTTACTATGATACTGATAATATTGTTTATATAGATGATGGAACTAACAAAATTGAAACTGGATGCATGTTAGGAGAATGGACTGATGAATTGGGAAATGATAAATACATAAAATTTTGGATAGCTGGAGCAAGTAAAGATTACGGATATAAATTAAATAATGGTGATATATGTGGTAAAGTTAAAGGATTTAAAATGTCGTATCAAAGTGAAACGATATTAGATTTTGATCACAGAATGAAAATAATAACTGGTGAAACAGATTATTTAGATGTAGAAATCAACCAATTTAAAATCGAAAAAGATAGAAATATTTCAAGTATAAAAACAAATAAAAGATACACATTTGGATTTGATAAAAGTAGAATCTTGGATGATTATAACACAGTTCCCTTTGGATACTCATATCTTCGATATTTTATATCTTCAATGTTTTATATCTTCAGTAATTCATATCTTTAATACTTTATATCGTCAGTATTTTATATCTTTAATATTTTGTATATTCAGTATTTTTTATCTTTAATATTTTTTATTCTCAATTTTTTAAATTATTAATAAAAATGCATTTAAAATAAAATATTTGATATATCATTGATATTCAATATTCAAGGATTTATCCTTCCAGATAAAAAAATCATCAGAGAAATTAATTGGACACATTTAACAGAACCAATTGCTGAAACAATTCAAGTATTTACACCAATTGTGAATTAACAGAACAAGAAATGAAAATTGTTCGTAAATGCACTCATGAAATTCACGGTCTAAGATTTAAAAGATATTCAGATGATAAAAGTTTATGGATTAGTAATGAAAATGTTAAAAATTATATTCAATATTGATATTATAAATATGGTGGTAGATTTGCTTATAAAAGAGGAACAATTGAAAAAAAATATTTGAAGAATTAAATATACCAGCTGTTGATATTGATGTACCTAAATGCCCTAGAATATTAGGTCCTGAGTGCACTCTATCAATTCAAAAAAAATTGAAATGCATTCAAAAAAATAGTTTGTAATAAATGGAAGAAATAAAATACTTAGATATTACCGAGGAAATAATAGAGAATTCAAAATTAATTAACGATCTAATTGAAATCAATAAAATATATGACAGATAGGGAATGGATGATTTAATAATGAAATATATTGGGATTTATCCTTCCAGATAAAAAAATCATCAGAGAAATTAATTGGACACATTTAACAGAACCAATTGCTGAAACAATTCAAGTATTTACACCAATTGTGAATTAACAGAACAAGAAATGAAAATTGTTCGTAAATGCACTCATGAAATTCACGGTCTAAGATTTACAAGATATTCAGATGATAAAAGTTTATGGATTAGTAATGAAAATGTTAAAAATTATATTCAATATTGATATGATAAATATGGTGGTAGATTTGCTTATAAAAGAGGAACAATTGAAAAACAATATTTGAAGAATTAAATATACCAGCTGTTGATATTGATGTACCTAAATGCCCTAGAATATTAGGTCCTGTGTGCACTCTATCAATTCAAAAAAAATTGAAATGCATTCAAAAAAATAGTTTGTAATAAATGGAAGAAATAAAATACTTAGATATTACCGAGGAAATAATAGAGAATTCAAAATTAATTAACGATCTAATTGAAATCAATAAAATATATGACAGATAGGGAATGGATGATTTAATAATGAAATATATTGATCAAATAAGAGAATTAATTTTAAAAGTTGAAAATAAGGATATAAGAGAAAAAGCACTTAATCTAGTCGATGAAACACCTTTTATTACATTATAAATAAATATCTTCAGAAAATATTTTTGAAAACGTAAAATCATTTAATAAAATGAAATATCATAAATGGAAGAATTCAACAACATCAAAAAGAATATACATCCTGAAACTTTTAAATTGAGAGATTTAGAAGTTGGGAAATACACAATTTGATATCTTTGAAAAAAATCAAAACAAAATTTGGATCTTCATTAATTGCAAAACTAGAAGTAAACGATAGTGAAAAAGAATTTAACTTAATTTTTGCCATGCTGATTTATCTGAAAGAGCAATTAAAAAAATAAATAAAAATAATTATCTATTCAATTACAAAGGTAAAATAAATGATAAATATTATGATTACGAGTTGGAAGAAGTTTAAATCTTAATCTTTTTTTAAAAAAAACACATGCAATGGCTTATATCTTATATTTTTAAAAACTTACAAAAATCTTTATTATTTTTGTTTTCATTTTTAAAAATCGTGTATTTGAATAACTACATTTTTATTATCATTTTTTGACTTAAAAATAGCACATTTTTTAATTAAAAATGTTGAATTCGAAAAATATGTGAACACTGAAAGTTGGAAAAATGATGCTAATTTTTGATTAAAAAGTTTAAATTTTGAGGAATATATAAATGCAAAAATGCTTAAAAATTGCTTCTTTAGAGCAGAAAATTGTGTGTCCTGAAGACCGGACATATACTACTCATATAGATATAATGACAACTTTATATCATCATATATACCATATATCTGAGATAAGAATATATTGAAAATGCTGTTTGGATGACTAAATACTTGAATGCATGCAAGAAACAAAAAAATCAATTTGATGCCCATAATTTGTTGATACATTTAAAAATGTGTAATATTCCCTCAACTGTAATGAAGAGTTATTTAAAAATGAAATCTTCTGGAAGATAAAATAGTAATTTTTTGATGTTAATTAATTTTGAAATACTTTGTAAAAACCTATATTAAAACATAATGAGGGATATATATTAATGTAAAATAACTTATAGTATCCTTTTTAATGGTATATTCTTGATGCTCTAAATATATTTGTGTTATTTAGCTTATATAATCTAATGCGAGCATTTTAAATAATTGCTTAGTTTTAATTATCAATAGTTTTTCAAAGCATTTTAATAACAAATTAAAGTTTTCAAGATATTAATAATAATTGCTTCATATCTAACTTAATTTCTGAACTATGTTTTTATAATATCATAAAGTAATCTTTCATACAATTCATTACGATAATAAAGTAAACGTATTTATATAATCAACTATCATTAGCTCTATATCAATGGAAAATAATCAACTTAACAAATAAATGTATTTAAACTGAAAAAAAAATTTAATTTAAAAAATAAAATTGAGCTAATTATTATGAAGTTTACATATTTTAAAATGTTAGTAAACATAACAGTTTCATGATAAAATAAATTAAAACAGACATGGTGAATTTATTCTTTACAATAAATAATTAATTCACGTTTTTCCTTCGTATAAAAGATAGATTTTCATTATATTTTTTTATATAAATGATATTTTATAAACCAGATAATAAACAAACCATTAATTAGCACTCTTAAAATAATAAAATTAATTATGTGTGTCATGTGTGCAAACATAAAAATAAATTGGATATATATGACACAATTAAACTCTCATGTACAAATCTGACATAAAATTATTCAAAACAATTTTAAAATATTTAGTTAACTTTAAAGGGCTTGATATGTAATTTGTAGTTAAATTCATGACTGCTTCAAAAATATCAATAAAAATTGCTTATAAGCTATGAATATTTATATTTATTTAGTTTATTATGATTATTTTTTGCGAATTAGAAAGCTGAATATCTCATAAACTTCAAGGCTTCATACTACAGTGACAGTAAAAATTTAAAATTACATCATTTGGTTCCTTACATTCGTCAAATCGTATGCTCCAAGCAGCAACAAACAAGTCGAAGTTCACTATTGATGTCTGAGAAAAATGTCGAAGTTCATTTTGTTAATATAGTTTCTTATATAAAGAGCAAAGCATCGGTTTGAAAAGCTGTTTTCTATTGTTTCGCGCCACTAACATGTTGTCAAAACAACAGAAGAAAGACTAACTATCCAATTTGTTTTAATAGTAAAAATCCATTATTAAATTTTTAAAAACTTCATTAATTAATAGAATTATAAACTAATAATTGAAATATTTTTAAGCAATCTCTTTTAAATCCTGTATATATATATATGTATATATATATATATATATATATATATATATATATATATATATATATATATATATATATATATATATATATATATATACTGTATTATAATTAGTGATTTATCTGTTATAGTTAAATGTTATTTTTGACATTAAATCTTAAAAGTAAAATGATCAAAATCCAAACTCAAAAAAAATGCAGTAATTTAGTTTAATTGAAATTTTATTTATATGTTGCCTTTAAAAAAAAAAAAGAATGTATAAAATTAATTCATTTTATGATATATATATATATATATATACAGATATATACAGATAGATATATATATATATAGATATACGTATTCAGAATTCAGATTTAAATATTCTCAGTGGTCTAGAATCTGTATGAAACAGTCGAACTAGTTCACGTGAGCCAAAACTGGTCGTTATAAGTCAAATCAATCAGAATATATTATTTTTTTATATGTCTGTTATGTCACATATGCAAATCCCGTCCCACACAACCACAAATATCTAAGAGATATCCAAATGAAGTCCAATTCATATCCAGATATCTATTACATCTACAATACATGCATGAGATATCATGGCTTCCAAAATCATTCATCACATTATTTCACTTATTAGCTTCTAAGCAGCATGCTTATTTGCATCTTTTTTGGCCTAAAACATGTTTATTAGTTCAATTTTAAAATTTTGATGACAGTATATTTATTTTCTTATTTTCAATCATATAAAAATAATCTTACTCAAAGAAAGAACTACTCATAAATTCAATATTTTCTTTCAAAACAGTAAAATGTTCAAAAGTACAATTGTTTACTTTAGAGAAAAAAAAATATTTTTTTTTATATTTCAACCAATATTTTCTCTAATAAATTTGATTTCAGTGAAACAAACAAATGGATGGGAAAGTATTTGGAATTTTGCTTTATTTTTCCTAGACCATACATATTAAATATAATGTCTGTTCCAAAACCAAATTGAAATTGTCTTTTTTCTGTAAATATTTATAACTTCCCTTCTTTAGTGCTTAAAAACATTAAAATATTTAAGAGATTACAAATTTTTTTGTCAAAGGGAAAAAATTCCTTAAATTTAATAATCTACAGAATATATATTTGATTAAAAATATATTACTATTAGTCATTGAGTAATTTTTTTGGCTGATATGCCTCATTATAAAAATTTAATATATAAGATGTTGTCAAAATAATGACAAAAATGATCTTATAAAATATCATCGATATGTATAGTGTAAGATTACATTTGACACATGTAGCATAACTTAAAAATAAATAATTTTAGGAATACAATTCATTTTTAACAGTTTAATCTTTATATTTGTGGACTAAATATAATTTACATGCTAGAGTTAATAGTCATTTTATAAATGAATATATTTTATTAAATTGTTCCTTTCTCAACCAAACTTTTAACACTACACATGATATTTTATTCAATGTTTACCTTTCATACGCGTTTCTACCATTAATAACAAATGAAATGAAAAGGGTAGAGTGTGTGTTTCTGGTTCGCGATAAAAACTTTGATATTTAATTTTGAAAATATGAAAAAAGGAAGACAAATGTACTTATCGAATACAGTTGATTATCAAAATAATGGATACAACTTAAATATATAAAGAATTATTTATTAGAATACATTCTCAGTGTTAAAAATATGAAATTATAATCTGTGAGTGTTATTTTATATACATTTAAATTAATTTGTCTTTTTTTAAATTAAAAAATCAGCACATCTAAATTGCATTTTAAATTTTTTGTGTATTATATTTTTGATGTATTATATTTTTTATTTTTAACAAAAGAAAGAATTACTTTTAATGTAAAATTGTCTAAATGAATATTATAAATCCTGAAAAGAGCAAAGTTTAATAAAAAAAAGAAATTACCCATTTCAAAGGTATGATAATATTTTAAACTTTTTATTAAGTATCTGTTTATTTTATAGATTTTTTAAAATAATATATTTATTTGCTGTCAATTATACTTATCATAGGATTGAGAAAACAAAAGTATAATATAAAAACATTAATTTGTCAAGCCATCCTTGCCTAGAAATGTAATTTGGACTCGCTTAATAATCAACTTCTACAAGTATTGAATTGTGTTTAAAGTACCATTGTAAAACTTTTCCTAAAGACATTTCGAATGTTCTGAGATACCGATAAAGGTTATTGATTCCGTATTGAACGCTTTAAAGCAGATAATTACAGTTCCATTATATCGAGATCCATTGACTGTGAGGGCTAAGTAAATGTGTTACTTATCAGGAAATCCTTATTGAACAAGTCCCATTGCATGGATAGGAACATTATCATTCTATAAAATTCTATCACCGGATGGAAGCAATAATTACATAATAGGATGAGTATATGAGCAAAAATTCGTCTTTACTTAATTTAGTGATCCTTTCTTTAAGGATTACGATTGGACAAGTAGAAAATCATAATAAGATTGCTCATATTATAACATATCCACGATCATCCTTGACAATCCAAAGATAACAGTTGTCCTCATACGCTTGTATTATATCCTAGTGAATCTGAAACCATCCTGTTGCAGAGAAAATTGTAGAAGAAAATTCATCAGTTCATATTATATTCCACCCTTATTAACTGTTTAAGTTTTGTGAGTATGACATTTATGTAAAATTCGTTTGACATTAAGAAATATAAGAAGAGATTATAGTGGCCTTGCTGTAAACCTTCTTTTCATGAAGGTCGCTTCTAACTGTTATTATTGACATTGAAGTATCTACATAAAACTAAAATTGTTTGATTTTGCTGTGATTGCTTGTTTTTTAGACTTAAAATCCGCTTCAGTGCCAGTCGGTTTCTTCCGTGCTTGACTTGCTTCTGATGTATAATATCAGTCAAGACTTTGGACACAATGCTTTCAGAATAGCTTCAAATAGGCTGGCTCCTACTATTTGACCTATGAAAATCTGAGAGGTAGAATATTTTAAAAGAAATTCAATGAAACAATTACATACTAAAAGAATACATACATATCTATATAAAAAAAAGAAACTTCAAGCTATTATATATTAAATTATTATTGTTAACTGATATATCATTGATATTCAATATTCAAGGATTTATCCTTCCAGATAAAAAAAATCATCAGAGAAATTAATTGGACACATTTAACAGAACCAATTGCTGAAACAATTCAAGTATTTACACCAATTGTGAATTAACAGAACAAGAAATGAAAATTGTTCGTAAATGCACTCATGAAATTCACGGTCTAAGATTTAAAAGATATTCAGATGATAAAAGTTTATGGATTAGTAATGAAAATGTTAAAAATTATATTCAATATTGATATGATAAATATGGTGGTAGATTTGCTTATAAAACAGGAACAATTGAAAAAAAATATTTGAAGAATTAAATATACCAGCTGTTGATATTGATGTACCTAAATGCCCTAGAATATTAGGTCCTGTGTGCACTCTATCAATTCAAAAAAAATTGAAATGCATTCAAAAAAATAGTTTGTAATAAATGGAAGAAATAAAATACTTAGATATTACCGAGGAAATAATAGAGAATTCAAAATTAATTAACAATCTAATTGAAATCAATAAAATATATGACAGATAGGGAATGGATGATTTAATAATGAAATATATTGATTAAATAAGAGAATTAATTTTAAAAGTTGAAAATAAGGATATAAGAGAAAAAGCACTTGATCTAGTCGATGAAACACCTTTTATTACATTATAAATAAATATCTTCAGAAAATATTTTTGAAAACGTAAAATCATTTAATAAAATGAAATATCATAAATGGAAGAATTCAACAACATCAAAAAGAATATACATCCTGAAACTTTTAAATTGAGAGATTTAGAAGTTGGGAAATACACAATTTGATATCTTTGAAAAAAATCAAAACAAAATTTGGATCTTCATTAATTGCAAAACTAGAAGTAAACGATAGTGAAAAAGAATTTTACTTAATTTTTGCCATGCTGATTTATCTGAAAGAGCAATTAAAAAAATAAATAAAAATAATTATCTATTCAATTACAAAGGTAAAATAAATGATAAATATTATGATTACGAGTTGGAAGAAGTTTAAATCTTAATCTTTTTTTTAAAAAAAAACACATGCAAAGGCTTATATCTTATATTTTCAAAAACTTACAAAAATCTTTATTATTTTTGTTTTCATTTTTAAAAATCGTGTATTTGAATAACTACATTTTTATTATCATTGTTTGACTTAAAAATAGCACATTTTTTAATTAAAAATGTTGAATTCGAAAAATATGTGAACACTGAAAGTTGGAAAAATGATGCTAATTTTTGATTAAAAAGTTTAAATTTTGAGGAATATATAAATGCAAAAATGCTTAAAAATTGCTTCTTTAGAGCAGAAAATTGTGTGTCCTGAAGACCGGACATATACTACTCATATAGATATAATGACAACTTTATATCATCATATATACCATATATCTGAGATAAGAATATATTGAAAATGCTGTTTGGATGACTAAATACTTGAATGCATGCAAGAAACAAAAAAATCAATTTGATGCCCATAATTTGTTGATACATTTAAAAATATGTAATATTTCCTCAACTGTAATGAAGAGTTATACATTTTAATGTCAATTTCTTTTTACTGTAAGGTATTTATGATTGTGTAGAAAGCTATTAAAAATAAGAAGACATTAATAAAGATAAAATGTTATTAATGTAAGGCATGATGAAATACTACTATTGTAAGCAATTCATTTATTTTGTATTTTTTAAAATTTTATTCAAAAATGTAATATTTAAAATTATTTTTTATGTTTAGATAAAAAAATCAAGATGTAAAATTCAGTTTCTTATTATCAAACCGTACTACAAAGGAAAAAAGTTTTATATATCAAGTGCGTTTTCAATCTAACATGAAAAAACTCTTTTACACTTCATTTATATTTGAAATAAGTATAATTTTTGCTGCTTAAATATATACATAAAGTTAAGCAAAAACTATTTCATGCTTCAACAATAATAAAATTCTTCCTCTAATGCTGAAAAATTTCATTTAATTTAAGGGAATTAAAAATTGTTATGAACGTTTTCTTTTTATTAAAAATATTTCAATTTTACTGTTTATTTAAATGAATAATCTTAAATGAAATTATAAAAGAAAATTTGTTTGAAATTAATTTCCGTAGATAAGATAGATTATATATATATATATATATATATATATATATATATATATATATATATATATATATATATATATATATATATATATATATATATATATATATATATATATATATATATATATATATATATATATTAATGTATAAAATATAATTTAGTATAGCCTTCATTACAGCATATTCCTAATTAGTCTAATGTAAGTATTTTAATCAATTGTTCTTTTAACATCTGCAAAAATATTATATATTATTTAAAAATGAGATCTTCTGGAAGATAAAATAATAATATTTATATGTTAATTAATTTTGAAATACTTTGTAAAAACCTATATTAAAACATAATGAGGGATATATATTAATGTAAAATAACTTATAGTATCCTTTTTAATGGTATATTCTTGATGCTCTAAATATATTTGTGTTATTTAGCTTATATAATCTAATGCGAGCATTTTAAATAATTGCTTAGTTTTAATTATCAATAGTTTTTCAAAGCATTTTAATAACAAATTAAAGTTTTCAAGATATTAATAATAATTGCATCATATCTAACTTATTTCTGAACTATGTTTTTATAATATCATAAAGTAATCTTTCATACAATTCATTACGATAATAAAGTAAACGTATTTATAAAATCAACTATCATTAGCTCTATATCAATGGAAAATAATCAACTTAACAAATAAATGTATTGAAACTGAAAAAAAAAATTTAATTTAAAAAATAAAATTGAGCTAATTATATGAAGTTTACATATTTTAAAATGTTAGTAAACATAACATTTTCATGATAAAATAAATTAAAACAGACATGGTGAATTTATTCTTTACAATAAATAATTAATTCACGTTTTTCCTTCGTATAAAAGATAGATTTTCATTATATTTTTTTATATAAATGATATTTTATAAACCAGATAATAAACAAACCATTAATTAGCACTCTTAAAATAATAAAATTAATTATGTGTGTCATGTGTGCAAACATAAAAATAAATTGGATATATATGACACAATTAAACTCTCATGTACAAATCTGACATAAAATTATTCAAAACAATTTTAAAATATTTAGTTAACTTTAAAGGGCTTGATATGTAATTTGTAGTTAAATTCATGACTGCTTCAAAAATATCAATAAAAATTGCTTATAAGCTATGAATATTTATATTTATTTAGTTTATTATGATTATTTTTTGCGAATTAGAAAGCTGAATATCTCATAAACTTCAAGGCTTCATACTACAGTGACAGTAAAAATTTAAAATTACATCATTTGGTTCCTTACATTCGTCAAATCGTATGCTCCAAGCAGCAACAAACAAGTCGAAGTTCACTATTGATGTCTGAGAAAAATGTCGAAGTTCATTTTGTTAATATAGTTTCTTATATAAAGAGCAAAGCATCGGTTTGAAAAGCTGTTTTCTATTGTTTCGCGCCACTAACATGTTGTCAAAACAACAGAAGAAAGACTAACTATCCAATTTGTTTTAATAGTAAAAATCCATTATTAAGTTTTTAAAAACTTCATTAATTAATAGAATTATAAACTAATAATTGAAATATTTTTAAGCAATCTCTTTTAAATCCTGTATATATATATATGTATATATATATATATATATATATATATATATATATATATATATATATATATATATATATATATATATATATATATATATATATATATATATATATATATATATATATATATATATATATATATATATATATATACTGTATTATAATTAGTGATTTATCTGTTATAGTTAAATGTTATTTTTGACATTAAATCTTAAAAGTAAAATGATCAAAATCCAAACTCAAAAAAAATGCAGTAATTTAGTTTAATTAAAATTTTATTTATATGTTGCCTTTAAAAAATAAAAAGAATGTATAAAATTAATTCATTTTATGATATATATATATATATATATATACAGATATATACAGATAGATAGATATATATATAGATATACGTATTCAGAATTCAGATTTAAATATTCTCAGTAGTCTAGAATCTGTATGAAACAGTCGAACTAGTTCACGTGAGCCAAAACTGGTCGTTATAAGTCAAATCAATCAGAATATATTATTTTTTTATATGTCTGTTATGTCACATATGCAAATCCCGTCCCACACAACCACAAATATCTAAGAGATATCCAAATGAAGTCCAATTCATATCCAGATATCTATTACATCTACAATACATGCATGAGATATCATGGCTTCCAAAATCATTCATCACATTATTTCACTTATTAGCCTCTAAGCAGCATGCTTATTTGCATCTTTTTTGGCCTAAAACATGTTTATTAGTTCAATTTTAAAATATTGATGACAGTATATTTATTTTCTTATTTTCAATCATATAAAAATAATCTTACTCAAAGAAAGAACTACTCATAAATTCAATATTTTCTTTCAAAACAGTAAAATGTTCAAAAGTACAATTGTTTACTTTAGAGAAAAAAAAATATTTTTTTTTATATTTCAACCAATATTTTCTCTAATAAATTTGATTTCAGTGAAACAAACAAATGGATGGGAAAGTATTTGGAATTTTGCTTTATTTTTCCTAGACCATACATATTAAATATAATGTCTGTTCCAAAACCAAATTGAAATTGTCTTTTTTCTGTAAATATTTATAACTTCCCTTCTTTAGTGCTTAAAAACATTAAAATATTTAAGAGATTACAAATTTTTTTGTCAAAGAGAAAAAATTCCTTAAATTTAATAATCTACAGAATATATATTTGATTAAAAATATATTACTATTAGTCATTGAGTAATTTTTTTGGCTGATATGCCTCATTATAAAAATTTAATATATAAGATGTTGTCAAAATAATGACAAAAATGATCTTATAAAATATCATCGATATGTATAGTGTAAGATTACATTTGACACATGTAGCATAACTTAAAAGTAAATAATTTTAGGAATACAATTCATTTTTAACAGTTTAATCTTTATATTTGTGGACTAAATATAATTTACATGCTAGAGTTAATAGTCATTTTATAAATGAATATATTTTATTAAATTGTTCCTTTCTCAACCAAACTTTTAACACTACACATGATATTTTATTCAATGTTTACCTTTCATACGCGTTTCTACCATTAATAACAAATGAAATGAAAAGGGTAGAGTGTGTGTTTCTGGTTCGCGATAAAAACTTTGATATTTAATTTTGAAAATATGAAAAAAGGAAGACAAATGTACTTATCGAATACAGTTGATTATCAAAATAATGGATACAACTTAAATATATAAAGAATTATTTATTAGAATACATTCTCAGTGTTAAAAATATGAAATTATAATCTGTGAGTGTTATTTTATATACATTTAAATTAATTTGTCTTTTTTTAAATTAAAAAAATCAGCACATCTAAATTGCATTTTAAATTTTTTGTGTATTATATTTTTGATGTATTATATTTTTTATTTTTAACAAAAGAAAGAATTACTTTTAATGTAAAATTGTCTAAATGAATATTATAAATCCTGAAAAGAGAAAAGTTTAATAAAAAAAAGAAATTACCCATTTTAAAGGTATGATAATATTTTAAACTTTTTATTAAGTATCTGTTTATTTTATAGATTTTTTAAAATAATATATTTATTTGCTGTCAATTATACTTATCATAGGATTGAGAAAACAAAAGTATAATATAAAAACATTAATTTGTCAAGCCATCCTTGCCTAGTAACGCAATTTGGACTCGCTTAATAATCAACTTCTACAAGTATTGAATTGTGTTTAAAGTACCATTGTACAACTTTTCCTAAAGACATTTCGAAAGTTCTGAGATACCGATAAAGGTTATTGATTCCGTATTGAACGCTTTAAAGCAGATAATTACAGTTCCATTATATCGAGATCCATTGATTGTGAGGGCTAAGTAAATGTGTTACTTATCAGGAAATCCTTATTGAACAAGTCCCATTGCATGGATAGGAACATTATCATTCTATAAAATTCTATCACCGGATGGAAGCAATGATTACATAATAGGATGAGTATATGAGCAAAAATTCGTCTTTACTTAATTTAGTGATCCTTTCTTTAAGGATTACGATTGGACAAGTAGAAAATCATAATAAGATTGCTCATATTATAACATATCCACGATCATCCTTGACAGTCCAAAGATAACAGTTGTCCTCATACGCTTGTATTATATCCTAGTGAATCTGAAACCATCCTGTTGCAGAGAAAATTGCAGAAGAAAATTCATCAGTTCATATTATATTCCACCCTTATTAACTGTTTAAGTTTTGTGAGTATGACATTTCTGTAAAATTCGTTTGACATTAAGAAATATAAGAAGAGGTTATAGTGGCCTTGCTGTAAACCTTCTTTTCATGAAGGTCGCTTCTAACTTTTATTATTGACATTGAAGTATCTACATAAAACTAAAATTGTTTGATTTTGCTGTGATTGCTTGTTTTTTAGACTTAAAATTCGCTTCAGTGCCAGTCGGTTTCTTCCGTGCTTGACTTGCTTCTGATGTATGTTATCAGTCAAGACTTTGGACACAATGCTTTCAGAATAGCTTCAAATAGGCTGGCTCCTACTATTTGACCTCTAAAAATCTGAGAGGTAGAATATTTTAAAAGAAATTCAATGAAACAATTACATACAGACAGAATACATACATATCTATATAAAAAAAAGAAACTTCAAGCTATTATATATTAATTCTTATAAAAACATTCTTTAAATATCACAATTATTGAAAGGTGTTTTAATTATCGTAATAACATCCTGCCTGTATGAAATGGTAAATCAAAAGCCAAAAATACATTTATTTGAGCCATCAAAATATTTTTAGTTATGTAACAATAGTTATAAATAAGTGAACATTCATATAAGCTTATGGGCTTCTATGTGGTGATTATTCGATGCAGTTCATAGTGATTTGAAACTAACATTGCAATCTAACTATTGAAGCAACTTGACCACCTAGATAACATAAGTTTCTCTCAGTAATAAATATAAATACTTATCTAAAAGTATTGTTTTATGAAAATCAGATCATAATTCAGGAAATATTAACTTTATTTAATCAAAAATCTTCTGTTACAAGAAGAGAAACTGGAACAGTACTTTATATTTTAGTAAAGAACAGAGGCTATTAATTTGTTAATCATGTTAAATATAGTAAGTGATAGTCATTGTAATAAGATAAAGCCCAAGGTATTCCATACATTCATAATCACTTTAAAACTTTATAAAATGGGAATGTATTAGCTCATTTGAATGAGATTAGAGACAATGTGATTCGCACAAAGAGGTATATTTTGTTAGGAATGAAATTTTTTGTTGAAATTTTTGTCGACAGAGAGCGTTTTATGATCTTAAATTACAGAACATCGTTTATATTGGATGTCAAGGAATTTAAGATGAATTGGAGTTTTGGGGTTAATAATTATTTATTATTAATCCAAAAAATCCAGTTCATCTTAAATCACTTGACATCATTATTCTTTTAAAGACATTAATTATACTCTAACTATTATTGTTTATTCAAACTTTAATATTCTTTTTATAAATAATTCACGTTTTTTAATCGATAAAATGATTATGTACTTAATTCTTAAAAAAATGAAATTAAAATAGAGAAAGATATTGAAGGAGTTTAATAAATGATTAAAACAATATTTTTTGTTTTTAAAATAATAAATGTAGTAATAATTAAATATCAAGCACTTGATGAAATATTATTTTAATACTTACGACTTGATTTTCATTATTTAGTTAAGCGATTAGGTGATTCTCAGTATTTACTTTTTATAAATATCACTATTATTTTAAAAATAGTATTAAAATTATTCTCAATATTTAATACAATATTAAAATTTATTAATACTTTTTAAATCTTTTAATAATAATACTTGATTAAAAGAATATATTATCACTTGAAAATTAATCATTTGGGGATATCATTATAAAGCAACTATAGAAATGCAGTTGATATACCGCAAAAAAATAAGCAGGCAAAACGATTGATTTATGCAAACTTAAAAATCTGTAAATTTTCAAACATTTTTTATGCTTTAAAATAAAGATACTGTCATTATTTATTAATTAGACGAGTTGAGTAATTTATATGAGTTTATTATGATATAAGTATCAAAACACTATTGATCATGATTTTTTCGATGAATTCGTTGCCAGATTTTTAAATAGTAAATTTTAAATTGTTGAAGAAAAAAATAAATATGTTTTATCTTCCTGGATTTGCAAACATATTTCCAATTGACTACATGTTTCTATCCTATTTTGCAACATTTAAAGAAATTGTTGACAGATTAATCTTATTAATTCTAAAATACAAATTCATGATAGTTGATGTCAAAATTGCTTAAAAATATATTATGTTCTAATTATGAAGACTTTATATACCAGAATTACTAATGCAGAATACACGAAAGAGGTCGTCACAAGATATTTTTTATTGTGGTTTTCAGGAAAATAAACCTTATATATAAAGAAAAATCTAAAAAAAAGTTTAAATCATTTTATGCAATGCTCAACAAAATAATAAAATTTCACTTATACAAGCCTAAAATTTTTCTTCAACAAAATAATGGTATTTTTACGCATTCAAAGTCAAAATAAATACTGTTTATTGTCATTTCAAATTAATTTAGACTTTCTTTAGACATTCTGTAAATTATAACGTAGAAATCAATTCATCTATTCCATTGAATTTTTTTCTAAAGTACAAGCTGGTATTTTATAACAAATACATATTTTTGAAACAAAACTTCAGTTCTTTTAGAAAATAATTCTACAAATCTCCATAAATTTTGAATTCTTACATTAAACACATTGTATCACATTAATATTCGAAGTTTGTACCTTTCTTCGAAGTTTTCATTCCTTTCCCAATTTGCATCATTTTTTAAAACATAATATCAATTTTACACTTCAGAACAAAACTAAGCAATAATTCATGACACTTGTTTGAATAAATCTTCAGTAAAATTAAATATATAATCAAATTCTAATTTGATAGTTAATTATAAAAGACAAAAAGTTTCACTTCCTTTTTCAAAACTTTTTTAAATAATATACAAGAAATATAGTTTATTGTTAATATTCTTGATTATTAAAGCATTAGTTTTCAAATGTTTCAATTAAATTAACAATTCACTTAAAGAAAAATTAAAAAAGATAGTGTCATACGAAAAATGAATAATTAAATAAAAGCAAAAATAAAATAAATGAGCACCAATAAGATGATTCTTTACAATAAAGAAAGTTATCGACACAACATGTGCATAGTTTAATATATAGTGTAGTTATATTTTCCCCATTTTATTTTTTGAAGCTTTATTTTCATGACCTGTTTGCAAAACAATTTACTTATTTTTTATTTATAAAATTGAAGTCACAATTCTTGTCTTATTATGTTTGACGAATAACGCAAACTGTGTCATTAAAAAATAAATATATGAATTAAATGCTTTATACATACAAGCGTAACTAATTATAAAAGAAGCCTTTTTTTCCTTCCAGACAAAATGAGTATATATATATATATGAATCCTCATGCATGTGCATTCATTTTATAACATGGCTATAATAGAATTTAAAATTTATATAGATTGCCAGACGCAGTTTTGATTCGATTTAGAATGACTGTAATACAATTTGTGTTGTTTGTTATTTATTTAATCCAGCAGAAATTTCTTTCCTAAATACCTCTTTAATTATGACCGATATGTATCCAAAAGTTAATCAATGCAAAGCATTTCATAATCGTTAATATTTCAATTATGAAGAATTATTTTAGATTTTATGTTTGAAAATTTATATCAGTATAAATACCATAGATTCTCAAGCATTGTAATTGCAGTTTTAATATAATTTTTGTGATTTGGAGTCTAATGTTTAAAAGTTCTTAGGATCAACGTTTAAAATTTAAGCAGAAAATAGTGTAATGATTTTACTATTAGCGAAATAATTTTGCATAATATTTTTTTCATTCAGCTATTATTGTTACTGAGTTTCTTTTAAGTAGCAACAATATAAATTCCATTGAAAAACAAAGGACAAAAGTTAAACAAAATGGTTTAAATTATGTTAAAAAGTAATACTAAATGCATTTCTTTCAATAAAATTATGTAATCAAATATTAATCCCTTGTTTTCTTCGGGTGTATATTGATTCGATTAAAGGTGTAAAAATAAGCAGTTAGGTTATAAAGTCTCTCATGGCATCTCGTAGTGATTCTGCGAAGTTTTCCTGGACAAGTAAGGGTTAAAGTATAAATTAATTCATAAAATAACAAAGAAAAATATCACTTGCTATTCTTTAAATATTTTATGATAAAAAAGAAAATTCTGTCTATAAAATAAAAACAATATAGAAGATAATCTTTAGTGAATTATCAATCATCTGTTAGATTGAGTATATATCTATTATGGGAACACCTTCTATCAAATGTTATCAAAATAAAGAAGTTAAACAATACATTTCTAAAATAATGCTTCAACAAAAATGAGGATATTGGAAACTAACAAAATTTCTTCAAATATACTTTTATTAATAACTAGCTGTACCCGTTCACACGTTGCTGTATTTAAACAAAAAGGCAGTTTTGATACCTCAAACATATTTTATTATTGATTAAATGTAAGCAATACATCAAAATGAAAACTAACAATAAAATTGTCCCTACATATATGACATTTGAATATAGCATATGTACAATACGTGCATATACATAGTTCAGGGTATAATGAACATGCTTCTTCATATCTAATATAAAAAATATTATAAATGAATTTCAATAGAACAATGAACTTTTTAATTATTAAATATCATCCTGAAATGAATGATATTCGATGATTGATTGTTAACTTTATCTTAGTAGTGCTTATAAATATACAACTTTCCATGTGAGAAGCATGGGTTTATCAAATTTAATCCACATATTTACAATGATTGTCCCTGTGCTTTTTTAATGGGCATTGCAGTACATGTTAACATGGAAATGCATAATAGTAGTGCATGCTCCCCTTGTTGTTTTCTATTTAAAGTGGTTGCCTTAATTATGTTATTCATTAATTTTTTTACTTAGAGCCTAGTCTCATTGCATAGTCACAGTGGGTTTATATTTAGTAAAACAAATATTGAGGAACCAATTAGCAATAAAATATAGGTAGCATTCCTGATAGATCCGATGAATTTAAAAATTCGATTGGATGATTAACTGATTCATTGTGATTAACAACAATATTTATGGATTTATTTAATATTTCTTCATCAGATATTTCATTTTGAATTATGTATCATAGTAAATTTACATCAATGGGTTTGGCTACCAATTTAGCCCGCTCACTGTCCCATTGATTATTTTTATAATTGTGTTATATATTTGAAACACTTTGGCAGTCAATTCAACTATGGATTTTACAATGTGACAAAAGTTTTCTAGTAATGTAATACAGTGTGTGGATTCGTTTATTTTCATTTTACCATTACCAATATCTAACATTTGTTTTGAAAATCATTCAGAAGGTTCATCTTGTTGTAAATGAACACGCATATTGGACTTCAAAGATATTTTCTTTACATACCGCAATAACACTGTTGATTTAAGACATGCATACAATTCGTCTTCAGGTATTGAACATGGTATATCTGGTAGAGTTTGTCTGAAATCACCAGGCACCAAACTAAGTGCACCATCAAAAATCAGCTAAATTCTTCTCAAATCTTTTAATGTGCGATTGAGTGTTTCCATTGATTTCTTGTGTGCCATGGAGCATTCATTCCATATTATAAGTTAAAATGATCTTAACACATATCCTATCCCAGAATATTTGCTAATATTACATTTTGGAGTTTCAATTACCTGCATATTTAATGGCAATTCATTGCTAAATATACTGTTCGACCACCACCCAAAAGATTTGCTACAATACCAGATGATACAATAGCAATTGCAATATTATTTTGTGATCTTATAGTTGCCAGAATAAATGAAATAATAAACGTTTTGCCACAGTGCCTCCAGGTGCTTCTAAGAAATGTAAACCACAATTCTTGTTAAATATTGCATTTATAATTGTGTCATATGATGTTCGTTGTTTCAGTACCAACTTTGGCAGATTAATTCCAACAAATGTTTGTTATTTATTAGCATCAAAGTTGATTTCTTTTTGTAAATCACGATCGAAAATATCATTATCATATCTATTTGGAGCAATTATTCTTATTTCTGTCAATGATTTATGGGCTATCGTCAAACATACATCCTCAATTAAAATCAATATTTCATTATATATATTTGATGTAAATTTAATGTTGGAATTAACATTTGATCTACGCATGCGATATAAAATGTCTTCACTTGAATAGTCTAATATTTCACAAAGCTCCTTTTTGGGTTAGCCGGAAAACATGTAGTTAGTATGATGGAAAATTATGTACGTATCTGCTGTGGTTGAGCTGTATTAGAAGTATCAGGAATGAAATATCCTAAATAAGCATTGTTTTCGAAGAGATTTAATTTCTGGCAAACCTCACTAGATGTATCAAACACATAGCCATTGATTGTTTTTAATTCTTGGTAAGATGTTGATCTAGAAACATTGATTAATAATAATCTTAGGTAAAAGCATTCTGTGTTATTTGGATGTACAGTGTACAGACGACGCAATGCATCGGCGTCATATAGATTTATGTGTCCTTGTACTGCTCTACCTTGTTTACGACGCTGAAATTTTCTTTTTGATGTGTTCCACGTAAAATAAGTTGGTACATCAGAGTACAGTAGTGTCCTTGAAAAGGTATCATTTCTATATATTGTAAAAAAAAATAGTTGATGTTGTAAGTGGTGGTGACATTGCTCTTAGACGTTCATTTTCTGATGTGAAATACACACGCTCTCCATGTTTCTACAGCTAAATGAACAACCGCTGGATGTCGTTCATGAATGGAAAAATAATAAAATGCGCTATACTGCTTCATTGCTACTTATATAGCTTCCCAGTTGAAATTGGGTGACTTCATCGTTAGATGCAGTTGTATTTTCTACTCCAAACATTGCCATATCGCTTCCTTTGCTCACATATTTGAAAATATATTTTATAGCTTTTACTGAATTGCAGTACTCAACATTTATGTGTGCATTATACGTTTTTAGTTGTAATGGAGAATATGGTACTACCCAAAGATTATCAATGTCAATAGTATTGTTGAGTACTTTTAGTTTAATGGATTTTTCCCTGTTTTCGGTAGGTCATTGTTGAAATATCCATCATTGCCTGTAATAGTTTCAGCAAGTAAATCTCTAGGATACCGCTTTGTGCACTTTCCATCTGACATGCATGATGAATTATTATTTAGTGAATCACATGACCATGAATCCTTTTTTGAGACAATATTATGTAAGCCCTTTTCAATTTAAATGTGTGATATTTCTGAACAGATGATTTCCTCAATTCTATTAAGTGTTATCTTTTTCATCGTCCATATTAAAATATGCGCATGTGGTAGACCTCTTTTTGGCATGGAATACCTCCAAAAGTGCGTCTCTCCAAACACATGGTGTTTGACAGTAAAATCTATTAATGATTTTAATTTTTGTTTAAATACACAGGAAGAAATATCATGACGATCTGATGATGATTGTCCAGTTAATGAATGAGTGTCCAGTTAATTTACTCTATTCCATGCTGGGTTGCATGTAAATTTGATGAAAAAATCTGGACGTCCCCATGAACATATGTCATTGCATCTTGTGCATATTCATGCATGTGTCTTGAGTTGCTTGTAAATGTGGATGGTAAAATGACCATTTTTCACAATTCACTGAGATTGCCATCATTTACAACTGCATCACGTAAATGGATGTACTCTTTAGAACACAATTTGAGTTGATTTAATCGTATGTAGAGGAGTCTTTCACTTTCTCTTTTTGCATGCACGTCAACAATGTATTGATGAAATAATTATCTACATTTTAATATATGATTATCAGTATTCTCACGAATCATCAATCGATGTGCATAATAATTTAAGGCACTAATCTTTTCTGAGAAATCCCACATTATTTGTGGGATTACTCACATTAAAATTAAAATGATATCCATCCTCTCCTTGCCAAAATAGAATATTATATTCTAAGGCATAATATGAAAGATACGTTTCTGATACTTGCTGAACTTCACCATTTCTGCAAAGAAGAATTATATCGCGAGAGTTAAATTCTTCACCAAATATTACAATTGCCACTTCATCAATTGTTGGTGCATTAAGTTGTCTTCGATGTTGATCAAAAGGTGTATTATCTTTACTTTTAGAAAAGGCGTTTTTATTACTATTTTATTATACTATTTAAAAGGTGTTTATTATTACTTTGTAATCGTCAAATGGCATTTATTCAATGGTGGTTTTGAATAATTTAATTAATTCCCAATGTTGTACAAACAAATTTTAAAAATTCAGCGACAATCTCTCATTTAGTACTCATATTCAGTGACACCGCCTGTTGATTTTTTCGTCAGTACTTCCCATATAACATTTCCGAAGATATTTGTGATTAGCATTGAAAAGGGTGGTAGTGATCCAGCTTGGAGATAAATTGCCTTTGTACTTCAATATTGGCATAAAATTTCCGTTAAGGATATTTGTGGCTCCGAACGATGTCATTTGGAAGCATGAGTTGTATTTCGTATATTTTCCAAAAACCTTTTTCATTGATTTCTTTCACCTGATAAAGTTAAATAATGGTTCAGGTGGTAAACCCAAGTCTGGTAAATTTAATTTTCCACCTGCACAGCACATGCTTAGTGTTTTATTTTTAAATTTTTGAGCACCATAGTAAGTACACTTTTTATCCTTTTTTCCAATAATTACACTTTGTAATTATTGGAAAAAAGGTGAAGACTCTAATTGTAAAGGGGATTGTAAATAAAACCACATATATTCAAATCAGTATATATCGTTCGTCCTGTCTGTGTCCTGCGAATTAGATTTCTTTGCTGTCTAGCTTGCTTCTGTTCACTCGTTTTCTAATGATCGAGAAACAGCAGTGTGAGCTCAATCTCTTTCTTGCCTAGCTTGTCACTGCTCACTTGATTCTAATGATCGAGCAACAGCAATTTTATCTCAATCTTTTTCTTGCCTGGTTTTTCTCTTCTCACTTATTTCTGAAGCTTGTTCTTTTCTTTTCTTTTTTGCTTGATTTGTAGATCGACCAATGGCACTTTTATGTAGAGACATAATTGTGGATTTAAGCAAAACGTATGCCGACCAACTTGTCAAGTGGTCAGCTTGTCTGACTACGGATAGGGAGATCCTGGGTTCGAATCCCGATTCAGGCTTGGATGTACTTTCTCTCTATATATATCCTGTCTTTGTCCTTTCCTTGTGTGTAATGGAGGTGTAAATGGTTGCTTACTTTATAAGGTAAGCAACCAGGGGCATGTGTGTGTACTGAAGAAGTCAGACCCCCACTAAATACGATTCAGTTGGAAAACTGTAGCAGTGCACCCAAATTTGCCAGCCTATCTGTTACAAAGAACAATAACAACTAAACGTATTTCCAATTATTTTCTTCAGCTGAAATCAATAAAAAAAATTTTTATTCACGTATTAATTGTTAATTCTCTATAAATAGTTGTAAAAGTTTTTTGACTACATTTTAGTATGTGTATATATATATATATGTATATATATATATATACATAGACACATAGATCACCCTACTAATAATATCACTGATTAAGCAATTTTTCACTACATATAGTGATAGTTATTGGGTTTTGCTTAATTCCCCATTATTGAAAATACATATATTAAAACAGTTTTCTTTCCATTTTGTATTACTCATTAATTTACATGAATTTTTATCGAAAGAAGTGTAGAAACTCAGAGTAGAAATTATAGTATACTCATAGTATGAATTATGAAATCATAAATAGTGTGTAAAAAAAAAATTATTAAACTTTCAATAACAATATTCGATCAAATAAATTCGCACTTTCCGGACTGGATGTTATAGTTATGATAATTTGATGTTTACAATCATTAAATGCACCCATTTTTAAACTATAAGTGCGTATTTATTCTTCTATCTTTTTGTAAATTGTGCACAGCGAATACCACTGCATCCTTAATAAACAATACGCTTAGCTACATTTTTTATAATTTGTATTGGTATTTTTTATAATTTGAATTGATATTTTTTATAATTTGCCATTGTATTGAATGTACAAATACCTTACGAAAAAACTACATATACTTTTATAATTTATTATAATCATAGGTAACAATATTATGTTTTCATATTTTTCAATTACCTGCTTGCATATTCATACAAGAAAGGTAATAAAAAAGTACTTGAAAAGAAATTAAATTATATCATATTTATAATTTTACAGAAAATATCACAATAATGTTATGATTGTAACTCTCTAATGATATTTTTTAAGTTTAAATGTGTAATTTTATATAATATATTTTTAAAAGATGTATATGTGTTTTTATATATATTTAAAATATATTTTCTTATAATTTACGTAAACTTTTTTATTTATAGCTTATTATTTAAATTTCATAAAGAAAGAATAAAATTGAAGGAAATGTTGGAAAAACTGATTAAATAAAAAATAAATTTATGAATAAAATTATGCTCTCTTGATTACAAAACTGAAACATGTAATTGAATAAAGGTAAAGAAAAGACTCGGTTTGTTATCCAAGTCTGACGTTGTACTGGAGACTGAAAAATCACACAATTGAAGTTCTCTGAACTTCTAGATTGGTAAATATAGTTTATACTCTTATAATATGAGCTCGGATTTTGTAAGTCATACTGAAGGACTGAACTAACAGATTTACAAACTCATCAAAGTAAGCCAGATAAGTAATAAAACTCTACTCCATAAGTCGATATTTTTTGTATAAGCTATATTTCTAGTTAGTGTTTTTTCACGTGGTACCACTTAGCTTATTAATTAATTAGTTTAAATTACGAATATCATGTGTGTACTTAATCATGCAGTTAGTATTGCTTAAATATTTAAAATAATATATGAAAAATAATTTGTATGAGTTTAAATGGATTGTATGAGTAAATTAAAAAAATAATTTTAACTACAAAAAACAAAGCCAGTTTCTACATATTTTCAAGTTTGAATCTGGGAAGAAAAGATAATGAATACACGGCGTAATGTTAAAAGAAAGTAATACGTTATTTTAATGCAAAAGGTTATTTATAAGTATGTTATAACTGTATTTAACTGCTCCACAATATTTTATATTTATTTAATAGATTTGTATATTATACTTTTAAAGTAGAAAAATTTAAATATTTTTTGTGTAAATTACTTATTGCAGTTCATTATTTCAAACATCCAATATTTTTTAACCTCTTAATATTCAATTAAAATTCTTCCCACTGTATAAGATGATTTAATAGCTTAAAAATATATTTATCAATTCTTCCTAATTGATTTTACAAACTGAAAGATCTATTATTTAAAAGAATCTAATGTTTAAAATGCGTTTTTTATTTCCAATTACTTAATTCAGAATCACAAAATAATTCCCTATTACATCACTATTATTTCTTTATGAAAATTAAAGGTAATTATGATCAGTGTCTCCAGTTAATTCAAGAAACTGAGTGAACAATATATGACAAAATATTTATGCAATGCTGGTTTTATAACTAATGATGTCACCAAAATCAATATTTGGAATCACGAGCACTGGCGTATCTTCCAATCAACATGAAGAAAAAGAGATAATTCAATCCTTCATCATGACACCAGTAATAAATTGAGACCAGAAAAGAACCATAACACTCAACAGACTAAGAATAATCATATAATACAGATATTTCCTGTCCATTTTTTCATAACAACTGTTCTACACTTCTAATTTAATTTACTGCATTACTTTCTTCTAATGTCAGCAAGGTTTATTTAATTTTTATACAATTTTCAGATTAAAAATTATATAAAAATATCATTTATCTATCTATCAGTAGAGGAATGCATTTCTGAGAAATGTTTTACATTTAGTAATATTATATAGTGTATAATGATACCTACACTAATTTATCAGTGTAAGAGAGATAATATTTAGAGCAACAATTTTTATCTAACATAATAATGCATAAAATTATTTTTATTAACTGAATATATGTAAATGATTTTTCTATAATTTTTAATGATATATTAATATAATTTTGAAAAAGTAAATAACATATTTTATCCATCATTCTTTTGTATATAAGAAAATAGAAAATTCATTTGGTTTAGGTAAAAATGGTAAAGATCAAATAAAAAATTAAAGATCATCAACAGTGCTTCAAAACGTTTTCTCTAAAGGCATGTAATGTAAAGCTTATAAAAATATATGAATAAAAAAATTTAAAAGTCCTAATGGAATGTGTTTTGGTTAAAATGATTACAAACACTTGCTTTAGGATCCAATATTTTAATTACATTCCCCTTCACATGGGCAATTTTTGCATAAATGTAGAAAGATGTGTTTATTTTATCACAGATCTAGATTATAAGAGAATATATAATGCACACTGTTTGAATTTTAGTAGTTACATTGTTGATACTGAGTATGTCATAAATACATTTATTATATACGATATAAAAATAAGTTAAATTTGTAAAAGAACGCAAATGCTGAAGAAATAAAATAAAAAATATTAGAATTGATACAATAATATGTGCAAAATATTTATTTTTCATGGCACTGAAATGAAATTAAAATACTCATTTTAACAGTTAGTGATATAAATCATTTCTTACATTTTATTAACTTTGAATACATACATAATTATTTAATTGTTTTAAATATTGATTTCGTAAAATATAGTGTTTCTAAATTGGTTTTGAATATTAATTTTATAAATTATTTTAATGAATTGATTGAGAATTTTATGAGCAGAAAATATGATTTATTTATTTGAACATTCTTTCATCTGCCATATGCTGAAAGTGTGCTTTTTATGTTTATTAATATTTGAAGAATTCTTTGCGAAATATATGCTTTAAAAGTTATTCTAATGAAACTTTATATTAAGTTCAAATCATTTTGAGAAAATTAAACTATTTTAAAAATTTACTTAGTTATCATTAAATTCTTACAATGAAAATGTTTATTTCAAACTGGAAATCAAAATTCTTGTTTTAGGCGCTGGTATTTTAAACTTAATATCATTATTATATTTTAGAACAAAGCAGGAAAATGAATGGCTCACAATTCCCCTATTAAGTCAATAGCTCAGGGGATTAATTACCACATTCGAGTAATACATTTTTAATGATTGTTGGAATATAAATTTTAATTTATTGAAAACACATTGTATGCGTTTCAGTGAATAAAGACGAAATTTTTTCCTGTTTTTTTCAAATTTTGTTCGAATAATGGTATGCACTGCGTGACAACCTAATATGAGCTTTGCCCACTCTGTGGACTTCATAAATAACGTAATAGTTGCGTGTGTGTCTATGTGAAAAATAAACATAATTATTTTTTGTACCATTATTTTTTTTAATTTTTGTTTCTGAAGCTCATAGTTAACATTTTCTAGAATAAAAAGTGTACAAAATGTATTTGATTTCTACTTTACACATAATTATTTTTACTACAATATACTTTAAAAATATCATTAAAAAGCTAAACACAAATTCAAACATTAAATTTAAGGAAATTTTATTATATAAATATATAATAATGTTCAATTATATATTAAATTTATTTATTCTTTATTTAGGATTAGTATATCGCAAAATAGACAAAGCTTCAACTCTTGAATGAACTCTTGATATTTTTAAAGTCAAGAAATATTTGAATAAAATACCAATAATAGAAGTTTATTTAAGCTATTTTGTAAAGTTTAAATTGTGTAGATGCATGTTAATACTGAGACTAATAAATTTAGAACAAAATAGTTGTGAATAGCACTATTATTTAATCAATTCTATTGTAACTGCATTTTTACAGAAATTATATTTTCTTTTTCTTTAATTAGCTTTTAGGCAGAAGTTTTATCACATTTAAGGAGAAATAAATATACGATTATACTATTCTTTTCTTGTGATATATCAGTAACAGCTGTTATGTAATTATTTTTCATGATAATTTTGTGACTGTGTACTTCGTGAAAATTAAAGCAATTTAAAAATTTAAGAGAAACTATGGCTGAGTTTGATGAAAAATGCAATGAAAATTTCTTGAATGATTCAATAAGTTGAATTGGGGAGATACAAATCTTTAATATTTCTGATTTTAATCATTTGCTGTTATTCATGCTTATTTTGAATATATCCATTTCATGATAAATACCAATTATTGCTTTGGGTGAAATAAAGAATTAAGGAAGAAAATAGTAATTAAATAAATAAATTAAAATATGTTTATAGCAAAACTTTTTTACATTTTAAATATTTTTGGAAAAATGAACTACACTAAATTTTTAAATGAATCTTTTTTAAAATTTTTAAGATTTCTTCTTACTCTGAATCAGCCTATCAGCATTTTTTCCTGTAGGGCATTTGAATATTTTTTTTCAATCATTATACAAATATCTGATTTCTAAAAACTTGAATAGAGAGAGCATACTAAAATGTAAATTTCCTTTTAACTTAATTAACTGAAATTTAAATTTTTATTTCAACCCTTGAAATAAAAATGCTTGCGTACTTTAGTTTAAAATTATATTTTGCAGAATTCTAACGATTTTCAGAGAAATATTTCTCCAAATGTGTTTTATTACTTTAACCTTTTTCTGTGAAATATTTTATTTACTTTAATAAGAGAAATATATAAGTTAAATAAACTCATAAAGAAATGTTTAAGTTAGAAATTTTGATCTATTAAAATTATTTTTTATTACTGGATTGACGCAAACTTTCTGTTATTGTTTGCGTACTCTAATGACTTTTGTTATTTCTTTTTATATTCAGAATTTTCCAATTTCTTAATATCATAGTATTAAGATTTGTGTTTGTGGTAATGTATTATTATTCATTAAGGAAGTGTTTTAGAAAATGATATGCATGAATAAATTCCGTTGTATTTTTTATTTTTAATGTATATTAGTAACAATGAAAGTGATAAATGAATGGTTTCCTTGGCAAAGTTTTACCTCTTCTGATATTTTTGATGCAAGCTTTCAGTGTGATTCCCATAAGAACTCACTTGTTTACCCCAATTCTTTGTAAGAGCGCAAAAGAATGCAACTCCTTCAATGCTTTCATTCTAAAAATTACGATTAATGTTAGATTATTTATTTAAATATATAATTGGTCACATTTAGACCAAAACTACAAAGTAAATTTCTCAAAACTGAGAAAAAAGAATACAGCTATATAACATTTCAAAATTATTAAAATTAAGCTGGAGAATGTTTTAGAATAAAAATATTCATTGTATTTTGTGATCAGATTTTATTTGATAACATGACCAAAAGAAATATAACTAAGAAATGCTTTAAATATTCCATTTCTTTTATACTAAAATAATAAATATTAGTGAAACACATTCATTTACTTCGAGTTCGAAAGCTATTTTGTGTTGGTTATAGAAATGTTAGGTATTATAAATTAGGGATAAAACTTATAATTTATAAAATATTTTCTTAAGTATTTTTTTTTTCAAAAATCTTTTATAAGTTACTCAATAAGCATTTTTTCCTGTGAATCATATGAAAATTTCTCTCGAAGAACAGAACTTTTTTTTTGAATTTTAGCTCATCAGTACTAACTTATATTCTATTATATAAAATATACAGAACTGTGAATCTCTTTATTTTTTGCAGTTGTCTAAGTCACTAAAAAGAAAAATATATCATTTCTTTTATGTGTTCAAAAATATTTTCTATTATTTCATAAACTTTTATTATTGTTAAGTTTCATTTGAGCACACATTTTTATAGATTTTTTTGACAACACCACATAAATATGTCTGCAGTTTTTTTCCACTAGAAATGTGTACATTTTTTTTATTTTATCTGTATTTAATACTAGGTTTTCTTCTTAATTTTCTAATCCTAGTTCTTTCTATTTTACTTGGGTTATGCATTTTTTTACCTAATATCTTTACACATTTGTTACACGAAATTATATCTTATTCTAAGCGTAATTTTCCTTTAATTTTAAAAATAAAATTGATTTTTCGTGAAATCAATCAATAATTTCATATAACTAAAATATATATGGTATTTATAATTCTATGAATAAATTTTAATTTATTTATTAATTTTATTGAAATCACCTTAAATAAATACTCAATTTGAGTGACAAATTAATATATTTTCTTATACGATGAAAACATTGCCTGCTGCCTCACCATTGCATTTGCAGTTTTCATTGGAAAATCCCAGATATCTTACAAAGTAAGGACACAATCCTCAGAACCTGTATAATTTATGACTACGAAAACCAATATCGTTATACAAAGGAAAACACTCTAAGCTGGATATTCTCTGGGATATCAAGTATTAAGTATCGCTAACATTATTTTGCTTATAAATTTACTTATAAAAATATTCTAAGGTTAAAATGGAATTTGGATGTGTAATATAAAATGGGGATTTACTTTTCTAATATATTTCTTACATTAGAATTTTTTTCCTATTTGAAATTCTTTGTTTGCAAATTTTGATTGTATTTTCAAATAATTATAAGAAAATTTCTTACTTTCACAAAAACATAAGTTTTTTAAGTTTAACTTACAAGGCTTAACTGAGTGTTTTGATTTTTACTATAACTATATTAGCTTATATGAATCAAGCAATTACTTCAAAAGCATATCATGTACAAGTTAAAATGATTTCTAACAAAACGTCAAAACTTAGCAAAAATATAAATAGTTTTGTTTTCTTTAAGTAGCTTTATTCGCCAAAGTTTTTAATTGAAAATAATACTTTCATTGCAAATGTTCAGTGGATGAATACAGAGTAGAATTTAAACAGTGTACTTTTGTTTTTGTCATTTCTTCTACTGTAATGGCAATGGCACGGTGATTGTAACTCAATAGACCAAGCGGGTAATTTTGGTTTGTTAGTCACTCTATGGTCAATTTTTGCCCACGATGGGTAACTGGATCGGGACCTAAGGTTTAGAGGGGATTCCAAATTGCTAAAAGTAACCATACCCAAGGTGAGATTCCAATCCACGAAATGACGAATTGAAGCCATGAGCGCTAACCCTTCGGCTACCAGCTCAGCTCCCCAGTGGAAAATAGAGCTGCAGCACGTAGATCTGTTTTCTTGAACGAGGGCCCTCGAATGCTAAGCATGTGTCACGATTAGGTGACTAGCATATCATGAAACCCTCAGTGTTTAGTTCAAAGCATGTTTGTCACTCAGTTTTGTCGACTCACTGAATGCTTGAAATCCTGAAACGACTTTGATCAACACGATGCTCTAATCTAGGATGTGTGCACAAGAAGCACGAAGAATTACCACTGTGAATGGTCATTTCTATAATTTTATTATTATAAAGGAAATTAATTAATAACTCATTCAAATCCTTCGGACATTATAGATAATATCAAGAAAGTAAATTCATTTTAATGAGGTATAAATACATTCCTTGCTGCTTACTTGTAGCATATTGTATTCTAAATTGTTTGGTAAATTACATTCCTATTGAAATTTTAATTTTATATCTGTAAAATTAATAGTTACTTATAAAATATAAGTAATCTCACTGCATGCTTATATATGATTTGAATAAGAATTTGATTATGCATACCAATTTCTCTCTGTTCATCGTATTACAATATGTATATCTACTTCAAAACTTAAAACATTTTTGCTTCTATTGAACATTGATTGGAAATATTTATTCCATTGGTTTCTAGGAAAAATTTCATCAAAGTATTGCTTACTATGACTAAATTACACATCGTAATTTTAATTACTATGGATTCTATATAATTAAAAAATTACAGATTTGTAAATGCATTATATTTGAAAAAAGGATCAATATTACAAATAACTAAAAATTTGGATTTCATATTTAATGTTTACAGCTCTTTAGGATAGTTTAAGAATAGAGTTAAGTAAATATGTTAATATAAAGTGCTTTGTAAAATAAATAATAAAGCTTTGAAAAATAAATAAATGCTTAAACATAAGGAAAATAAATAGAATCTTCAAAATGGTACATGCATTTTATAAAAAAATTTCTTTCAAATGTAAATGATACAGCAACAAAACAACTTAAAGTTTACATCACACTTATTATATTCTTATATGAATGTGCAAAAAAAAGTTTTAAGAAATGTCTGTTTGGACAAATTAATTTGTTGTATTAAAGAATAAGTAAATATTCGATTAAACTTATCTTCTTCTCAAAATATTTATCCTGCATTTTTAACTGCTATTCATCATGCAAAAGGGGAAAATTACTTTGCTTAAAACGTAAAGACTGTTATAAACAGTGATAATATTTTCTTCCTCTTTCCCTCATCTTAAAATTATATTCAAGAATTATTTTTCTATTTTAGAGCATTTTTTTAATTTAAAATACTTATTTCATATTTAATTTTTTGATTGATTAAAAAACTTGGTACAGTTAAGTGATTTGCCTTCATTTATTTGATTACGTTGTAATAATTGATAAAAAAATATCTAATTACAAAAGTTAATGTATCAAGAAAAATATTGGGTATTTATCACAGATTTGTTAGCAAATTAATTGAATACCTGAAAGATTTTTTTTTATTTAATACCATGGATAATTTCTGCGACAGATATATTTACAAAGTTGCATTTTAAAAGGAATTACAGATGGAAAGAAAGTAAAGATCAATAAATATGAAAATACTAAAATGAGCTCATCAAAGTAGTATTGTTATTTAAGGTTATCTTTTACTTATAATTCTTTAACTGAAAAGCTATAATAAGAAGCTGTAATAAGAATTGTAATTTATTTGATTGACCAAGTACTGAGTTAAAATTATTAAGTGACTCATATTATTATGCTAAATGAAATTTAGTTTCATAATTATTAACCAATTTAAGCAGATTAATGACTTTAGATTGAATTATTATTCACAAAATATATTTCTCACATTTTTCATTGGATACTGAATAAATATTTGTTTTTGTCCCTATAACGGTATGTTATGGATTCGTAGTTGAATGCTCTTGAATTTCATTTTCTGTGTATCGTTAACTTCAAATAAGACTTTCTATAATATAATGTACATATTCAAAACAAACTTATCTTGTATTAAAGGCTAAGCACTAAAAAAACATAAATAAAAGTTTAATTAATTTTAAAGAGCAGTATATAATGTTTTATCATTTTTCCGATACTTTTATGGAATTAGGGGATTTGTAAAACAATGCATTCATTTATTTATAGCTCAAGATGCTTATAATTATGAAAAAAGGTTATTTTTCATGGTACAGTATCTTTGATAAAAATAAAAGTTGTTATTTCATAATATCATCAAAGTTTTTTTTTAATATTTTGTTAAGTAATTTATGTCAGGTCATGCTGACAGTCAATGGGATAAATTCAACTTATCAGTGGTAGGTCATGTGGCAGTTGATATAACTAATTTGGCTTAATAACACTTCCATCCTCACCGATTAATCAGCTTCCTAATTTTCTTTCAAGGTTTAATAGCTGCCTTTTGAAACTTGCATGGAATCGCCCCCAAATAATCAGATCCAAATAAAATTAAATAAAGATTATTTTATATGTGATGCAGGGAGTTAATATCAAGGATTTTAATGCAAATACAATGGTGACGGTCAATATTTATCACCATTCAATTAAATTTAGCATTTTATAATTTTAAAGCAATCTAAAATTTTTTACCTAATAATTAAAAAAAAATATTTGTGATCTCTTAAACATCCCTTTATAACAATTCACATTGTTCTTGCAAAAGTTTTAAGTAAACATTTGAAGATACTAAATTAATGGAATATAAAAATGTGTTTATATACATGAATTTATTAAGTTTTATTGGTAAACTGGAAATCATCAAAATTTTGAATTATAAAATTACCACTATTAACCTTACATTTTTTGACATGAAAGTATCCCTGTTCTATAGTAGTAAATAATATCAAAATGCATTTGTGAATTACACTAAATTCTATTTCAGAACTCATTTACTTCATATTGTATCTTGGTTTATACTTTAATAAAATTTAAAAAATATTTACTTTTAGCAATATAAGTATTATTATTTGCTGTTAGTTCCCTTCGACAATGTATTAAACATATTTAATTCATTTTTTTAAAATAGGAAAATGAATTTACTTTGCAGTATATATCTTTAAAAATTAAATATATTTATTTATTTTTAATATCTTAAAGTGCATAATAAATATTCAAAATTTTCAAAAGTAAAAACATATAAAAAGTTAATTTTCACAACTAGGAAAAGATAAATACTGCAAAACATCAACATAAATGAGTTATTTATGTCTTCGTTCATTTATATAAACAAGATTTATTTTGAAAATTCTTTATTAGAAACTGAGCAACCTTTTACGTAATAAGTGTTTCTTATGTCCCTATGGTCTGATGTCCTCCAAAATATTTAATAAATCTTTTTTGATTATTTCCTTACAACAATAAATTATTTTACTAAGTAGGTTTCAATATGCATTCAATCTATATAAAGGATTAGAAATGCCGTATTTATGGTACTTTATTTTTCACTGCATATTTTACATATAATTTATAACTATGATTGCCGTTTACACGGGACAGTTTAATTTTTTTTTCGTCTGTATTATTTTAAATAATCAAAAGCAAACATTTCCTCTCAAATAAATGAAGGAATTATTGAAGTGATTGTTATCTATTTCAGATGGATTATTTTTATTGAACGATGGTGTAAACGCATTTATTTAATATTTATTTTAAAAATGTATTAAGAAATGCTTACATTTTATTGATGTTGGAACTAAATCAAGGATTATAGAAGTGAATCTAGCAAAACAAAGATATTGATACATGTGATTCATTTAAAAAAAATTTTATTCATAATTTGAAATATGTAAAGTACATTATATAAGAAACTTTCGGAGCTAGTAAGTTTCAAAAATTATAATCCGTGATATTTTGATATAAAATGGCTATTCCTGTATCTATTCTTCGCTTTTTTATATTTGCTTAGCTGCTAAGAGTGAAGACGCAGCATGTCCATATCACATGCAACTTTAACACGACATGTGGGATTTAGTCGTGCGTTTACTTTGAGGCAAATTCTTGTAAAAAAGAAAAGATATATAATTTTAAATTAAGCATTTTTGTAAAATAACAAAATAAATAATATGTTTATTATATTTTATACTGGTAATTTTAAAAAATATTTATAAATAAAATATTTGTTAAATATGCACCAAGCTATGCGAACACGACAACAGTTAAAATAAGAAAGACAGTTATCAAGTAATTAACTAATAAAATTACATAGTTTAAAAATGCAATAATTTGCATTAATATTAAATACATTCTTCACAATGAGTATGGTTATAATTTTCATTCAGAGCTTAAGCTTTCTACTTACTGTTAAAATTGTATAAACATTATACCCTACACAACTCTCACGATATTTTGGTATTGACATATTTTTGCAGATAGGTGTATGGTAAAATTGCTTTGTTATGAGCACACAAATTAACATACATTGAAACAAATATTTCTGCACCTTTGTAACCCTAATCAGATTACTAAAAATGCTTTCGTCATTAACAAACTTTCTTTAAAAGCGAAATTTGAATTTCTTTTGGCTTCCTACTTTCTTGGAAACTTTCAGCAGAAAAATAAACTAATTATTTACTTTTTATTTTCTAATTTCAAGAAGTGTTCTAATAATGCATTATTTTATGTTAATTCGCTGATATATTCCAATTTGCCTTCTTTTAAATATTCTTTGAGTACTAATATCTCAAGGTTTGAGGTTTTCTTTAAAATAGATATGCTTAAGCCTATGAAATTAATATTTCAAGTTGAACACTATTTATGCTTAAAATATTTAAAAAATGCTAGAGGGATTAAGGTGACGAAAATAAGCTACAAATATTTTCTGTTTCTTAAAGTTAATTTATGTATATTTTCATAATTTTCTTGGTTTAATTTTTAAAGTATTTCAAATGTAATGTTGCAGACCTAGAACAACTTAAAATTAGAATATATTGTTGTACATAGTTTTAATATATGTTTCCTCGTAGTAGGTAATATGAATTATTTCCTAATGCCAAGTATAAAAGACTCTGATCAAATTTACGTTTCAAGTATCATATAGAAGTATTCGTTTACTTTTTTAATGTATAATTTAAATTTATTTGCTGAGATTATTTTTCTATTTTTTGAGTATAAGGAATCCAAGATAGTTTTTTATAATTCAAAAAATACAGGTAAATAATATTATATCGTATTCTAATAACATAATACTGAAGACAATAATTTTAATAAATTATATTAAATAATTTCATTAAAAAAACAATTTACCTTTATATATTTAAAGCAACTTTGTTTAAAATAAATCTTTTAAATATAGCTATATCTCAACATTTTAATATCTTTACTTTACACTGAAATTTGAATCGTATGCTTTTAATGATTATAAATGTATTACATTAATTTTGTACAAATATATTTTGTTTACAATTCTATATTTCCAAAAGAAATAAAATTTTAAATTATATGATGGAATGTAAATCAAAGGACACTTCTTAAATGCTATCAATGATCAAACTCTTTAATCAAAACTAAATCTTAAATTTAACGATTAAACGCATAAAATATTTTTTCTCATGAATGGCAACAATAATATTTTCCACATAAAAGATATTAATAAAGTAGATTTCAGCTGTAGTGACATGTTAAAAATACTTAATTTATTCTGGTATATACAATTATTATAGTTTAGTAAATGAAACTGGAATTATTTATTAAGTTGAATATAATAATCACTTTATGTTATATTACGAAGAGATATTTAATTATATAAATGCTGTTCTTCGCGAGATGTTTTTAATTACTAGTGTGATTCAAGATTAACAGATTTTAATAAATAAATTTATATAATCAATAGTAGATTGTAAACAAATATATTCTGTGGTTAATTGTTATTATGTTTATTAAAATTCAACTTCAGAGAAAATTCAATTCCTCTCGCACAGTTTATTTTGTGTAAAAAGAGTGTTTAAATTAACTATTTCTTTTCTTCACAAAAAATAATACTAAACATTTTGTTTGGAACTGTCTTACTTACATTTTAAAAAGAAGATAAATTGCACAAAACGTTTGAAGCAAAAGAGATTACGGATGAAGGCATATATTGAGATAAAAAGGTGATTACTAAGAGGAGAAATGCTTTTATCGCTTCAGGCAATTCTAAAATAGAACAAAATCTAATATCTTCTCAATGTTATTTGTACTCAAAAGTCATAACTTTACTATGTTAAAATGTGCTCTACAATGGCCTAAGTACAATACCTAGAAAGATTTCATTTTAGATTCATTGTTTTCAAACTCTTCCTTATAAAAGCTAAAGAATTTTATCCTCTGAGATTTAACATAATCAAACTATATTTTTCAGAGGAAATGAATGCATCCTTTTAGTTTTAAATCATCTTCCCAAGGAAAATTTAAATAAATTAAAAAGTATCTTTTGAATTATATATAAAATGATGTTGATAGAAAAGAGCATGTTATATAGGAATGATATCGGCCTTCCTAATTGATAATTTGAGTTGTAGTATAAATAAAAATAAGAGGTGGAGAAAGAAGGTATACTTTTCTGCAAAGTGTTGGAGCGCTATTCTGTTCTGCAAATGGTTTTAAAGAAATGCATAGAAATAGAGATGGAATGGGGTGAGTGCCATAAATAAATAAAATTATAATTATGTAAAATTTTATAAGATACCTAAAAGACTGAAATGAAACCATAAACCATGCATTATATATTCTAAACCATGAAAGGGTAACCCTATGAAATAAAAACGAACATATTATCTTTCATATTTTTGTATGTCCTGTCAAAATATAAGAGGAGATATTTTCAACCAATTAAATGAACTACAGGAGTTACACTCTAATTTAAAAATGAGAAAGTAACTAATAAAAGGAATGCAAAGTATAGCTAAAAATAAAACTTTTTTTAACAATCTAAAGAAAAAGAATAAAACGAGAAGAAAGAGGAAAGAAAATGAAATGACTAGAAATGGGAGACGGATATCAGCAACAACAACCTGAAAGGTTTGGAATACGAGAGATACGGTTTTTAAGTGAGCAGCAGCAAACACCTGCTTAACAAGAATAGTTATCAACAGGACATAATGTGATCAAATGAATCAAAGACAAGAGTAACTAAGGCATAAACCTCAACAAATTCAAAGTGTTTCACTTCTATCAAGCAACAAAGAAATAAAGCCTAATCCTGAAGGAATGTGCAGTTTAAATTAATGATAATACTTTCATGGCCACGCATACAATAAAGAAAACGAAAGACGTCCCATCACCCGATTGAAATAGACAAGTTAGAAGAAAAAGGAGGTAATTCACCAAAGTGGTTGGAAACGAGCTCAAGAGAAGATCGCTAGAATATTAACTTTTCTCCAGGTAGACAAAAATTTTCTAAGCATATTTAAAGACACTTATGTTTAAAATATGAAGAATAGTCATAATTACGTTATTTGAAATGTATATGAATGTACATTTAGGTATACAAAAACATTATTTAGTAAATTATATCTTTAGCACCCCAAATTTATGCTAACCCCTAAAATTACATCAAACATAGATGATCTCGGTGATATCGTCTCCTGCAGTGTTTAACTACAATTATCTGAATCTTTGATTTATTTTTAAAAAATATCTCAGTTCCTACCATTTTGAGTTTTGAATAGAAACTGATAAAAACTCATAAATAAACTTTAAATTTGAAAAGATTAAGAAATTGAAATCTGCAATAAAGTTAGTTTCATGAGCTTTCATGCATAAAAATAAAAAAAATTCAATCTTTATTTTGCTTAGATTTTTTAACGATATATAGAAAGAGTAAAGAATGCAATTTTTTTACAAGATGTGTAGATCATGCTCAAATAGTTTTTCAAAATTTAATTTTGTTTTTCCTTTGTTTTATGTCTCTTTACAAATGTAGATATAATTTTAAAATATTGATTTAAAGAAGATTAATTTCTCTTTAAGTAGTTCTCATTATAATTATGTTTCAGTAGTTATCTCTAATTATGCATAAGTTTTTCTCCATTCATTATACATTGAAAACAGCTAAATATTTTCTCAAACAAAACATGCATATATATATATATATATATATATATATATATATATATATATATATATATATATATATATATATATATATATATATATATATATATATATATATATATATATATATATATATATATATATATAAAGGTATAAACAATATTAAGGTTGTTATACATATGGTAAAAGTATTATGCATAAAAATTTTAGGATCCAACTTATTGTCAATATTTATTTTGATGAATTTTTCATTGTGTTATTGTTACTGCAATAGCAAGTATACTTGAAAAACTTTTTCTACTATTTTATTATTGATATTGATAAATAAACTGTTAATGTGCATTTTCTCAACTGCACGTCGAGTCTTTAATACAGATATTAAAACTCAGAATTAATTTTACTCTAATGTTTTACATTTTTGATAGACATTTAATCTCCCCCCCCCCTGCACGTTACAAAAGAGAAAACGCTATTAAATTTGGAACTTAAATAGTCGTCTGATGAAGTATTGATATATTTATAAGGATATCAGGCTCAAATTTTGCAAATAATAAGTTGGCTATTAGAGGCATAAAATATGTAAAAAAGAACAAACATTATACTTCTATATCTATTATATTATCTATATATTTTCTAGAACTTTATTTTATATACGAATATTTTAAAACTATATTTTTTACATATTTTCATTAACATATTTCAAATGGAATAAATGCATTTTTAATAAATATCAATATTGAGATAACATCTTATTCTGTGACCTTATATTTCTTATAAATGCTTAAAATTCAATTTGAATTTCAAATTTTCTTCAATTTAAATTTTTTTATCTTCTTCTGATATAATTTTGAGAATTCCATTAAGTTTACGTTATCTAAAAATAATGCAGCATCTAAAATCATCATCAATATAATAGTTCCTTATAAAGAGGGATAACCTTCCTTTTTTTTACAATTTTTTTAAATATTTACATATATTCCACATAATTTAATGTAAATGCTTGTCTATCTGCGTATAAGTATATGTTGATAAATACCCAGATCGATAGGAGTATGGAAATGAATAGGAAATTGATATATCTGAAAAAATTCACTCTGTTACTACAAAATGCATTTTGAAATGAAATAAATATTATAATTTCCCATAGAGACTATAAAAAGTTATTACATATATTCACGAGCATAATATCATTCTGCTTAATACTTTTATCAGTACTTATGTGAAACTCCGCTCTCTTTTTATAAGAAATGTGCCCTATAACCTACTGATTCAGTGTCATTATAAAAGACTGGGATTAAGCATAAATTTTCCAAAAAGAAAATGTTAAAAATTGCCTTGTATTTACTTCTGCATCCATTAAGGAGTTATACCAGAAGGACATTCGAATGCAAATCCTGAGATTATAATCAGTAAAACACCCAAATATATAGCCATAAGAAATTCATTTTAGGAGTTTCAACTTCACTTTTTATTTTCTCCACCCACATAAATGAAATGTCCAGAGGGTATAGAGAGACAGAATAGATTTAGAAAACATGAATAATTTTATCTGCAGTTTTTATGATTCCTTTTTAGTAAATACTTAATTTATATTCTATTTGAATTTATGAGGTGAATCCCATAATTTTGAGAATATGATCAAATGTTATTTTTTAACTTATTTGAATGATTGTGATTGATTATAAATCATGGCAAGAAAAAGTTTATGTTGATTACTTGCTGAGTTAATTTGAAAATGCTTTTCAGACAGCAATAAAATTAAAATCATATTATGTTAGTGTTATTAATTGAATCAAACTAATCTCGTTATAGTATTATCATGAGGGCTACTTAATCTAATAAAAAATTAGTAATAAATTACTAATTTTTTTCTATTTCTAAACCATAGAAATTTGTTTTGTAAATCTTTATCGATAACTAACTCAGTTAGGCTCTTTGATTCATATTTATGATTAACTACGTTTTTATTTTACAGGAGAATTTCATCAAATTTCTTAGAAAAATTATCAAGATATTGAAGAGTTTTACGTGCATATTTCTATGTTATTCTTATAGTTTTGAGGAATGAAATGTAAATATTTTTATTTACATAAAAAATGATATTTGCTATTTAATCTCTAGTACACTTTTAAAATACAATACAGACTTTCTTCTATGCCTCGAATAAATGACATATATCATATGGGACGTACAGCTAAAATCAACCTGGAAAAATCTTTGTATCTAAATATTGGCACATGATATATTTTTAAATACATAATTAATGTTATTATTATACACATACAATAAATATACTTGTATTCAGAGTAAATAATCTTATTAACTTGAATAATAATCCATTAAGAATAAAATTTAACGTATATCTTAAAAATTCTGATGTGTTACATGATGCCTTTGCTTAAGATTAATAGAATAATAGTTTCCTTTGTTTAAGATTATTTAAAAAATACTAAATAGTAATTGGAAAAGTTTGCATTTTAAAAATGCTATTCTTTTTATCATACATAATATATAAAATTATTTATAAGAATATTAAGGTTATTAATGTTATTGATTTATAATAATATAAAAATTAATATCAAATAAAATATATAAATAAAATTTTCATGGTAGTGGATCTTTAATGTGCTTCAACATATCTCATCTAGTTACATTACGTTATATTTGAATACAATTAATATTTTAGTATGAATCAAAAAATATGTATTATCATATACCATGCATATATACTGCTTTAAATATTATACTTATGTTCTAATTAAAATCTCTTTAATTCAGCCTACTTTTATACATTTTAACATAGTTCAAAACCAAATCTACTTTTTTTTCACCAAACAACAATTTTAAATTTAGCACTAGTTTGTCACTTCTGTCTTTCCGTTTACTAAAAATTTTAGTAATCTTTTTGAATTTTTACCGATAACATTTATACATAATTCAACTAATTTTGAAGTTGTCAGCAATTTTACACAATGTGATTTCCTTTTTTTAAAATTTAGTTTTTTTTAGTGTTTCTAAACTTATTTCATTCCTTATAACTACAAAATAGTAAATTTACTTGAAAATTCAAAATCTAAAGTAAATATTTTTAATATATAAATTATATACTTTTCTTAAGAAAGTAGAAATATTATAAAAAATGGGAAAGTATTTTGCATAATGAACAGTAAAAAATTCCGTATTTAATTTATAAGAAGTTTTCGCTCACGTTATTAATTAAACTTTAAACAATTGAAAATTTCAATTGAAATATTAATTCATCCTATATATTATTTCTGCTTATTAAGAAAAATAAATTTGAACTGTAAAATTTCGTGCATAATGTATAAATATATATTTTCGCTAGACTCTCAAAAATGTAAAGTAAATTAATTCACTGTTTCCTTTTACAAAATGTTTTTCTTAATTTGCAAAGAAGTGTTTCGTTCATTCGAAAATGAATAGAATTTATCTGAATCACATACAACATCCACGCATCTAAATGAGTAAGTAGCGTTTGCAAAGTTATATAATAGGCACACATATTTTGTTGGAGAGAGAAATAGAAATGTTTATTTGTGAGCCGAAGTTAACATTACATTTATTATTTTTACAACTGGAGTTTCATTTTAATAAAAATAAAATTGCAGAAAAAATTTCAAAAAACTTAAATTTAAATATCAATGATATACTTTTTCTGTTAAGAGTCTTTTGCATAATATTAACGTAAGTATCAACTCAAATTAGAATATTAAATTTGTAAAGTTATAGAATAAGATAAATGATAAATTCCTATATATTTTTTGCGAGATAATATACATATTTTTTTCTATTCTTTCTTGTTAATTTCATTGTAATTACAATAATTATATTTGGAATTAAAAGTAAATGACTTCAAGGAGACTAATAAATTAAATAACTTCTTACTATTTTTTCTAGAATTTATAGCTTTTTCTACTAGTTAAAAAAGTATGCAACTTCTAAAATGACTGTTTTTATTTTCTACATCTTTTATAAAATTTTAAGAACTAAAATGTGCTGAAATTACAGTAATTTTTGGCTCAAACTAGAATACAAAATATCCTATTAATCTCAGTTTCACTGTTTTTTTTTTTTTGTGTGTGTGTGTATTAATACCTTGCAAAACTTTCCAATTGATATTATTTTGGTTTTGTTAAAAAATTTGAGTTTGTATTAAAATTTTCCAAAGCCCTTTATTAAAAAATTTCCAATCAACCATTACCTTTTATAACTCATAATAACTTAAAGTTTGAGAAAATATTAAAAATTTATTAACAATCGTATTAAGTTTCTAAGTTAATTGTTTATTTATACAGCTCTACTGTAAAAATTGTTAGAACATGCTGACGTCCTTATTTTTTCTGGCTCGTTATTTTTGTTAGCTTTCTTTCACAAATACTAGAGGTTATGGTGTACAAGTAAAACTATATTTTAAAACTGTAGATGTGTGTGTGTGTTGTATGAGTATGAAACTTTTCTCCCAAAATAAATATTTTACAACAAACAAAACATTTTTTTCGGGGTTTCTTTGTATGAAACGGGAGTAATGATGAAAAATCTATAAAATCAGGAGAAACACCCGGCATTTTTTCTGTTTAGAAAAGAAAAGTGGTTGAAACTAATTTTCTTTTATCTTTCCTAATAAGTTATATTTTTTTTAATTTAAGTATTTTTTTCAATAAGCTTTATCAGTAAATTTTGATTGTTTGTCTATTTATTATTGTTTTTGCAACTGAGAGCAAATTCACTTTGCATTTTTGCAAAACAATGGCTTTAAGTACATTTCATAACCTTATAAATATTCGCTATAAAATATTAACCTGAAAATTTCTTAAATCAATCCTCTTTGGTAGTTATTATGTTATCAGTTCAATCCAAAAGTTCTATTCTTCTCTCGTAATATGTCATTTGATACACTTTACTGATGTGAAACGATGCATTTTTCTTAATAAATTGCTCACACATATAAAAAATATACAATCTTTTATTTTAAAGATTTTGATAAAATAAAAATAATCACACCATTTAACAAGTGTATGAGATTATTTGATTTAAAAAAATAATTTCTCTTTACAAATTTTCAAACTTGTCTGCCATAGTTGGGCATGATTATAAGTTTTCAAATATAAGAACTGCACAACTATTAACACAACTACGATATATTTATCATCAAACATTTCACTTCATACAATAACTTTAAAAGAAACTTATTTTTCTTAATTTTTCATAATTAGTAAAGAACGTTATATGTGTAAAATGTCAGCTATGAATTTTTGTATAATATATATGATAACAGTATATCTTTCGATTATTTTGTGTTTTCTAAGGGCATACTAATTGTGTTTTGAATATGATATTCTCTTAAAATTACGTTAGTTTGTCATATTTCGAGTCATTTCTTTATGTGTGTGACAGCAATAAGATCATAAATCAAAGTTTAAAATAAGTTCAATCCCCCATAAAAACCACACCAAACTAAAATCTGTCACGAAGAAGTTCTAGCTAAAGAAAGTTTATCTAAGAGAACGAAATTTAATCTATGAAATATTTACACTAATTGTACATTTCACTCTTTCTCAAGCATGAAAAATTAATAAAATATACCCCTTCATCGAATTCAAACATTGCCAATTAAATTTCTAACTCTAAAGATCTATAAATATCAGCAAATTTAAAGAAATAAAATCACATAGTATGATATTTTTTGGCTCCTAGTAATTTTACAATGAAAAGTATGCTGTCCTGTATGCGTTCAAACATACAGGAGAACATACTTTTCATTGTAAAATTAAACTTATGCAAGTAACATTCTCGAATAAATAAAATTACTTTGTATAGATTATTGGTGATGAGTAATAGGACTGAAAGCATAACATTTATGAAACTAGAGTGAAAATGATGAACAACTTACTGACATGAGAAACATTTGCCGATTCATCCATTGTTTAAAAACAACTACACACTTAGTTAATCTCAATCTTCCAGAAGTATCTTTCACATCATTAGGTAAGGAAATTTAGGCGCAACTATTTTATAGGATAATGTGATACGGGAAATTGCGAACAAATATCTAAAAATTTGAAGATTATTTTTCTGTGCTTATAACTTGAGTTTGGCATATATACTGTACAGAAATTCAACCTTTATTCTACAACATCCTTCTTAAAATAATTCTATTTTTCATGCTCAAGCCCATTGTTTGTGATATTTTTACCCTTTCTAAACAAAACTGCGGATAAAACTTCTTAACTGCGGATAAAACTTCTTCTCGCGGATAAAACTTAAATTTTATTTTCAAAGCATGCCACATCAGCTATTTTGACTAATAATAATAATAATAATTAAATTGCATAAATCTACATTTTTTGCTGGGATGGTAAAGTTTAGAATTATTGGATTTGAGAAACCTTTATCATGATTTAAAATATTTCAATTTGTATTAGGAAATCTAGAATTTTTTTTCTAAATTAGAGAAAAACAGTTCAGAGTAGAAATTTTAAAAATTTAAAACGAAATGTAAAATGTAAAAATAAATTATGAATACAAGCATTGTTTACCATTAAATGAGCTACTTTTCATCCATTGATTGCTTTTATTTTCAGAGATCACAGACTGTAATTGTTTTAATGCCATTTATTCAAAGACTAATTAAAAATGCAAGATAATGTCTTTGTAAGCAGAGTTATAATTCATAAAGAGTATCACTTAATGATATAATATAGTTGAATTTTAAACATAATTATCCACTGTTATATTATAGAGCTTATTTGTCAAAATGTACAACAATCATTTATTTTTTTGTAGAAAAATAAAATAACTTTAAAACCTGGACTCAATTGGTTAAATTTGTGAACATTCACTTTTATAGATAAGTTTTAATATTAAACCTTCCCATGGGTTGAAGACTTTCGAAAACATTTACAAAGTGCTAAATTTTAAGAATATACGTTTAATCCAATGCTCATACGTAACCTAATAACTTATTGCATTTTTAAACAAGTAATTTTAAAAAGTATGCATTTACTTATGAGAAATGTTTTCTTAAATTAAAATGTAATTGTGTCTTAAAAAATTTTATGTATATTTGCAGAATTTGAATAGACATCTATTTTTACAAAAACACATTATAATTCTGCTAAAATGAATACATATATTAAATGTTTTTCATGTTCTTTAATTTAAATTTTAACGTAGTTTATTGTCTTTATTTCCAAATAGTATTTCTCGAAAAAAAGTTTACTTACATTAAAAATTATTATTTCATCCCCATAATTAAAAAGATTGTTTCACTAGTTTTATCTTATAATATTATAAATAAGAGTAGTAAGAAAATAAACGTGTTTTACTATGATCTTTTTTTGATACTAATTTTTTTAATTTCATCTCTTAGAATGAATTACATTAAAATATTGAAAAACAATTAACTAAAAATACTATCTTGTTTAATTACTAAAAATAATCTAATATATTCATCTACGTTTATAATAATTTCCTTTATCTTTGATTTTGTTAGTAACTTCTACTTAATCATTAACTACAGAAATAATTATACTTTTAGTAAAATTTCACTTTTATGTACAGATAATTTTACTGCAGGAAATGTAATATAATTATTTGTTTGCTTTATTCTTTCCTAGTATAAAGTACTTTTTAGTCAAATTCATGAATGTTTTATTTTTACGCAAAGCAGAAATCACAAATAAATAAATTTAAACAGGACTGTAGGTCTTTTGAAATATTTATACATGTTTACTAAAACAAATCATCGTTCATAAGCAAACATAAATTAATTTTATGAGTACAATCAAATGTAGTAGCTATCAAAAGCGGTCTTAAAGTATTAAGATTTAGTTCTTCCCTCTTCCTCTTTTACTACTTATCTATGAAAGAAAAAAAAATTGAATATGTCCAAGAGAAATATAAAAATGAGTGTTTTCGTTGCAAGCTCCATGTAATAAATGAAGCAATTAAATAATAAAGTGATGCAATTTATTTTCTAATGTGCAATGGTTTTCCTTTCTGGTTTTATATTCATTAATTTGAACCATTGAAAAACATAACTACTCCTTTAATTATTAAATTACCAGTTTGAATAAATTTGAATTCAAATATCATGCGATCACAAATTTATAAATATTTAATTACAAATATTGCAATTTAATAAATTAAGTGACTGGAATAAGCATTCATTGGAATAATTATTGTGATATTGTTACAATATGTGACTTTCAAATATTATTAGTGATTATTATAAACATTGAAAGTATTTTCAGAAGAATGTTTCCCTATTTAAATTTCTTTCTAAAATATTTCCACATAAGAATAGATGAGTTAATATTTTTAATCTATTTTAAAAACTAAATAGTAATAATAATTGAAATTAGTGCTATGATATGAGATTTACATAGAATTAAATATTCTAAACCGAATACGTTTCAGCATGAAAAATAAAGTAACATTTAACTTTTAAAACATTTAATTATTTTAAAAAATGTTTTACACATGGTTTCTTAAATAAGGTAAGATCTGTAAATAAAACGTACATTTAAGAATAACCCTCATGCGCATAAAATATAATCTAAATTAACAGTTTTCATTTATCGTACAAAATATATACCATGGTAGTATGAAATACTTTTAGTAAATTTTATAGATCTTGGGCTTTAGTCAAAAGCATGAGGTATTAGAGTTCACTGATTTTCCAACAGTGGACACCATGTAAAATCAACTAGCAATCAAAGCATTCTAGTTTTCAGGTGTCTACAGATGTCTTAAGTCATCACCACCAGGAGTAAACTATTTTTAAAAATCAAAAAAGACGAAAAATTCAATCACAATGTCCACAAAACTGAAATTAACCTAAATTTATTAATATCAATAATTGCAATTATTAGACACTTCCATAGAAAAGAAGTATTTGCAGAAGAGCACAACTCTTCATTCTCTTTCATCAGAGTTTCATGCCAAACATTGTGTATATTAAGGCAGCAGTGATATATAAAACTGTTTCATAGGTACAAGAACATACACTGCTTGAAGAAACTAGAACATAATTATCTGATCTGAAAATCTTTTTTACAACTTTAAACGTAGCGAAGTCATGTGCACATAATTATCTAATCAGAAAAGTCTTTTTTACAACTTTCGACATAACGAAGTCATGTACACATAAGTACTTGATTAGAAAAATCTTTTTTACAACTTTTGACATAACGAAGTTATGTGTACATAATAGTCTGATCAGAAAAATCTTTTTTTTTAAATTTTCGATAAAATGAAGTCATGTACCAACCTCCATCATCCAATTGCATAGCATTTGTGCGGTTTGTCATATCAATGTTCATTTTTACCCGCCCAATCATAATCTTGAAAGAAAGGATCACTAAAGAGAAATATAGTAAAGTTAGTTAATAAATATATATATATATATAATTAATATATATATATATATATATATATATATATATGTGTATATACATATATATATATATATATATATATATATATATATATATAATTAATATATATATATATATATATATATATATATATATGTGTATATACATATATATATATATTGAAATGAATAATCAAGGTGCCTTATCTTCAGTTTCAAATTGCTATATAAAAACATAAAGGCTTATGTAAAATAATTTAGATATTATAAAATTTTTCTGCAGTATGTACTTTAGCATAATATGATCATATAGTATTTTTGATTAAAATGATATTCAGTCTAAAATTATTTTCATAAAAAATATGAAAATTTAATGAGAATAGTAGATTTTTTTTTATTTCAGAATCAATACACAGATATTATCTATAGTTACCTTGAAATATTTTCCTTAAAGAAATGAACTTAACTTTGGAGTTCCTTTTATTTAAATATAGCTATTAATTTCATGGTTACATTTTTTACATACACCATTCTGCTCTTAGACCGAGAAGTAGTGGAGAAATAAGGAAGGAAAAGAACATTATTTTTATCAAAAATATTGTAAAAATCCTGCCACTAAATTTCCAGACACTTGACCGCAATTTCTTCATCACTGTTTAAAATTTAAAAATTTTTATAAAATATATTTTAACATATTTTATATTTTAAGGAAATATATTTAAGAAAAACATTTACAATAAACAAATAAATAATTTTAAAGTCAATAAAATTATTCAGTATATAATTTACTAAAAAATTCTGAGAATAAAACTGAGCATGTCTTGCTTTTGCTTTGATACCATCATTAATCACAACAATAGATTTTTTTAAAACAGTTAAAGAATACGTCTGTTTACATATTTATATTTTTTGCTAATCCATTATTTTTCCAAATGACGTCAAGTGTTTTTGAACTTTAAACTCATATTTTGCTATCTATTTTCATTAGCTGTTCTTTTCTTTTGCAACATTTCTGCTAAAAATTTTTGAAATAAGGAAATTAACAACTGAATTAAATAACAAAATATTCTTTTGGAAGAGGAAAATTTTCATGGGAAATCATTTAAGGCAGCAAATCAAATTAATATCTTTAACATTTACTTTAATTAATATGTTTCTAATACATTTTGTCACAAAGAAATAGCATGTGCTACGTATTGAAAATTTACTTCTCATATTTTTTTTTAATTTGCTGGGGTTAACGACTTTATACATTTAATTAAACCAGGCTTCAAATTTAATCAATTAAGCAAGTATCCCAGCTTCCTCCAACTCTCTTCTTAATTACTTTAAGGAATTGAAATTTATTGTTTTCTGTCGTCTTAAACATATTAAATGAAAAATACGGGTTTTTTAAGTAATTTGTTTTACTTATAATTTGTATATTTTTAGTTTAAAGTTATTTTCAATGATAAAAATGTGTTTTAATTTTATAACTGTTTTTAAAGCTATACATGTTATTTTGTATATACAATTAAAAATAAAAAAATAGATATTTAATCTACAAAAATAAATTACAAATGGATTTTAAAATAACAGTATAAAATTTATTAGAACAAAATTATATTTCTCTTTAGGGCTACATTTTAATCCAAAAAATTTATTTTATTCGAAGATATAATCAAAATAAAACACTCAATTTTAGAATATACCTTTTCTACTTAAAGCATTATTTATACAATTTGCCAATATCTGTAAATGAATAATTATAGCTACTTATATAACTTGAATTGTTCATTAAAATGTTAAAAATATTTCAAAAAGAACTTGGGATATACGTTCCATACCACAGAGTTTCGATTCTAAATATTGTAACATTTGCTTAGTAAAACATTTTAGTATCAATTGAACATAGTTATTGTCATTGTGTAAAATATTTGATACATTTTTGTGTTTCTAATTCCTTTAATTGAGCTAAGTTAATTCGCACCACAGGAAAACAATTCTAATCTACATGTAAAATAATTTTTATGTGATATTTTTATGTTTTACGCTTAATCCATAATTTGTTTTATTATTTAAAATTAACAATTTATTTATACATAATATTAAACTTTTTATTTGAAGTAAATACATACAAAATACATGCAGTAGAAATATCACGAAAATTATAATTACAGCAAAAATAATATATTTAATATATTTTTGTTGTTAAAATATCGTAGATAAATCATTGCGTGTCTTTCAATATTCAGATTTAATTATTTGTTTTGCGATAGGTTTTTTAATGATGCACATTTCATAGATTCCTTTGTACGTACCTTTTGCTAAAACAAATAAACTTAAGTTAGTTGATTAAAATGATAATTTGTCTAAAAATGTATGTGTTTTCTTTCTGAACAAAATAAAAGTAATTTTATCTACCACAATACAAATGCGCATGTCAAGAAAATTGTTTTTAGAAATATGATTGTTCAAAGGCTACTATTGAGTAATAAATATTTTAATACTCACATGACAAAAAGTTGCTCCCACTGTGGCATTGAGGGAAACGAGAAAGCTGATCTCCTTGCCTAGAAGGCAACTTTAATTCTGCAGAAACCCCTTGTGAAACTGAGATTCCATTCATCTAAACTTAAAGTTTCTACAATCTCTAGGCGCTTTCACCGTGATATTGCTTTATACCTTTCGAATGGCAAACTTGGGACTGTACTCTTCTCTACTCCACACACTATTCCTGACTTCCCTCTAGCGTTTGCAGTTGTTACATTTAGAATGCTGATTGGTCACGACTGTCTCCGAACCCATCTCTTCCGTTTTAACATTGTGGACTCTCCTGTGTGTTCTCTTTGTATGTCTGGACATGTCATGACTGCTTCACATTTGGAAGAGTGTTCTGCACTATCTGCTTTTTCTTGTCGTGTTGCAAGATATATGAGAGCCCGTTGTCCAATGGCCAAGCGGCCACACGACAGGCATTTGTAAATAATAATACTCAAACATTACGCACCTGAAAAATAATTGAAAGATATTTAAGTTGAAGACAATGCTGTGGTATTATTTAGATTAGGACTTATGATTATGATTATGTGGTAGGCTAAGTAAGAAAAATAAAAAAATACTTGGCAGAAAATGTTTGTTTCAGTATTTGAGCATAAAAAAAATATTTTTTTTGCAGAAAAAGAAATAAAAAAGTTGTTTTTATGAAATGAAAGAAATTTTAGTAGAAGGTATAGCTTTTATAGATATTTAGCAATGTTAAACCCTTTTAATGCATAGAGTCAGTGTGACAAGGGGAACATTCTTCAGAGGGAATTTCTATTCATTTCTTTTCAGAAGTGTTCTTTCATACTTTTGGAGAGTAGTTGGTATAAGAGTCTGGCATCAACTAAACATAATATGTTGGATTCATAATCTAAAAACACTTACTCAATTTTATTTTTTAATTTCTTTTACGAAATTTAAATCACTACAATGTGCACTGCAGTTGCCATCTCACTTCCTCACAGTGTGAATCTGACATTCCTTTGTACAGATGTTGAATTATTTTTTTGAGTTACATTCCCTTCAGATAAAAATATTCCAATTACCAAGAAAAACTGTATAACAAGGTTTCAAGGAAAATGTGTATTGTTATTTCTCCTAAAGTTTACATGGTGTTTTGCACCACTCTCTGCAGGCAATAAGGTGCCTTGCTGTCAAGGTAATATATTGTTCTGCAAGCATTTAAAGACAAGAAGGCATTTTGATGTGGAGACATTTTGAGTTGAAACCAAAATATCAATAGTTAATCAAATTCATTGTTAGAGAAGAGCTATTTTTATATTTTAGTATCTCAAATCATATTAAGCGTTAAGCATAAATTTCAATTAAGTATTGGTATAAGTCTACCATAACTCCATAGACTTTGATCTTCACTTCCAATTTTCCAAAAAGTGATGCAAATTTTAAAAGTTACACCTTGTGAAACTTTAGTCAATTCTTCCAATTTGACTCATGTTTAGTATCTAACTGACCAAGAACTCTCAAAGCTACTCTTTAGTTTAAATAATATGGTTGAAATACTTCACTCATCGATACAAATAACTTACTCAGTGAAACTTTCTTCAGAACATTATTGTTAGAATTTTCTATGCAATACTATTTTATTATTTTTCAACAATAATATCATAAACATTCAATTGTTTCTGAAGATAATATAATGTAAATAAAATGCAGAAAATATTACATTTTCATATAAATTATAATGCATATTGTCTGTTGTAATATTTTCCGATCATTATCTTTATAATTACAGTTTTTTAAACAACTCTCTGTTACATTCTTTATCATTCTTTGTTATTTATAGTATACACTCAATGTCATATTTAATGTCATACCTCACTCATTAACTTTGGTGAGCTGATAATTAAAATCGCGAAAAAGGTATTAACATTTTGCTGAATATATTTTTTAAGTGAATGCGTGATAAATAACAAAATTATTTGCACACTGCTGATTATGAAATCCGGAAATTAGTGGTTTTACATTGGATGGATTATGTGTTGGAAATAAAACTTTGTATATCAGTAATTATTTAATATCTGTTGAAAATATGCAGAGCAATATTCCTTTTATTTCAAAAACTTGCTAAAAAAATTATGTGAAGGACTTATCATGATTTTCATTATTTGATATTATTTTTCTCCTTATTTTATCTGCAAAAATGAACTTTTATTTGTTTCGTAAGAAGATTTAACTGTATGACTGAGACACTCGTTTATTTTCCATCATTGTTTTCATCCACATATTATTCTATTTCATTTCTCATACTCCAACTTTAAAATGCTGACAAATATTGTCATAAAAATAGGTAAAAATGTTTGGAAATGTGAATATGTATTAAAGTATGGAGTAATTTTCACCATTCCTGAAGTAAAATTTCGAAGTTAATGTAGTTCTATCTTTAAAAATAAATGATATACTTAAAACTTTAGTAGAGCAGCAAAGATTTATTACACATTACAACGTTGTAGAATTGAAGTTTACTCCTTGCATACACACACATGAGAAGAAAATAACCTGTGTAACTTGCATGAGTAATTAGTAAGTAAAATATCTCTGTGTAACATAAATGTATATAAATCAAGGCGCAAACTTATAAACATTGCGCTTGAAATTTTTCCTCTTTTTTTGTAAGTATATATTAGTTTTATATCTATACTGTTATATATTACTGTTTTTTCTTCATTTATTCCGCTTAAAATTTGTAAGGGCTCATGTATTTGTGAATTTTTAAGCTAACAGCATTACAAATCAACTTGTCTTGCAGCTTGCAGCCTGTATTCTACACTTGGAAATTATGTTTATGAATTGTAATAATTTGTGGTGTTTCAAAATTAATGAACTTTTATTTATTTTAATATTTATTCATCATATTATTTAACTATCGATAAACGAAATAAATGCTTTTAGAAATATATAACACACAAGAAGAATACTCTTCAATTTCACATAACCACATAAAAAAATTATAAAACATATTTCAAAAGGCTATGCACAAAATTTTGATATCTTTCACTTATGAAGGAACAAAAAAAAATCTGTTTTCTGTTGCCTTTTTTGCAAAAATAGAGTGCATATCATAAAATGTGACTTTAAACAAAAACAAATGCAAATAGTTCCATTTTTACCTCTTTTACAGGCTCTTTCCAGCAAACCATAAAAGGGCGCTCTTGTAAATTATACTCCGATCCCAAAGAATACCTTCCACGGAATAAACCCATTTAGAAATTCGTTCTCTACTACAAATTTTTATAATACGTTTTAAGCCATGCTTTCTTTTTACTGTCTTTTAGATCTTAGGTTGTCAGAAACGATAGAGCAAAAGACTTTCAGGGATTACCGTTCTCAGCTTTTTTTCTTTTCCTATGTTCATTTTATGCGAGATACTTGCGATATTCCAATTTATTCTGGTTCGTTTTTCTTTTGCAAGATTCTTTTTTTTCCTCTCAACAAGAAGATGGATTTGTAAAAAAGCATCTGTCCAAGACAAAATCTCATAAAAAGACTGTAAAAATGCATGCAATATTCTTCTTCTGAAATTTCCTTCGTTAGATGGCACTCAAGTATTAAACTAAATCATTGTACTTTTTGTGCAATTATTTATCGACTTTGTAAACCAGAGTAAAATCTGTTTATTAATATTTTCAATACACTAAATTAAAAAATTGAGTTATTACGCAGATGTAATGATGAAAATATGGAAAACTTAACTAACGATCAAATTTTTAAATGCATTGCAGTATCATTTCAATATTATACAATCAATCATTAACATTCAAAAAGTTCCCAATGAAGTTAGTTTCAAGTAATTTGTACTGTCATCTATAAATGAAATAATAATTTATTGTTATGGTTATAAAAGTTTACTTATATGTACTTAAGTATTATTTAAGGCATTTTTAAATTACTTACAAATATTATTTGCATAATGGATTTATTTTAAACGGATATAAAGATACATTATCCCTAATAAATGTAATTGAATTGTTAAAAATTGTTTAAGAAATCAAGTATGTATTTCTACAGTTTAATAAATTTTAATATTTCTAAATTTATACAAAAATAATGTTAAAAATATAATGTGGGGATATATTAAACGATGGTTAGGAATGCTTCTATAACGCCAGGTATATCCAAAACGCAATAAGGAATTATACTTTATATCACAATATTATCTTTAACCAATTTTAATTAGGATTTTATACATTAATTTATTTGTAAAAATGAAGCTGATATTTTTAAAGCCAAGATAAAGATAAGCAATCATGTAATAATGGATAAAAATCTTATGTGATTTATGTTTTGTTACTTTTGAAGATACATAAACATAATTTATCAGTCATTATGTAACTGTGAAGCTTCTTTATTTTTTGAAAAATGTTGAAATTTTTAAACATGGTAATTAATAAGCAATGTATAATTTACGTAATAATTTAGAACAGCTACTAAATTAAAAATTTGCTTTAAAAATAAAGTTTTAATTACCAGTTAAAATATTTATGTATTTGCAATGATTTAAAAAATCTACTTATAATTGAATAACCTATTAAATGGAATTTTGATATTTTTGTATTATCCATTATTTTATCAAAACGAAAAAAAATTATAAGCCCCTTTTTATAAGCAAAACAAATGAAAAATATTTACTAAATCAAAATCTTTTCATAAAAAGGGATACCACAAGCTTAGATGAAAGTAGCGCACAATTTTCAAACAAAATGACACAATTTTTTACAATTTATTTTTCAGTATAAAAAAATTTAATTCCGAAATAATACAGCAGGTAAAAGAAATATTCAGTTAAAATGAACGAATTCGGAATCTGTATTGCATTTATATCTCTTATATTGTTTTTCATCACGTCTTTATTGTCTGACTTATAGAGTCTTGATAATCTAAACACATAGAATAAAATGCTTTTAAAATATTTCGCTTCGCCAAATATTATTACTAAATTTTAAATTTCTAAGAGCATATTGTTATATTCCATTTCATTCTGCACTCTTTTTATTTCTTATATGTGTTTATTTTATGTTTCTATAAATATTTACTTTGAATCGGAGATTTTTTTTAAAGAAAATATTGTCCGCTGAGGAAGTAATCTCAAAACATGTGTTCAGAAACTTTTTAATGGGCAATTGTACCTTCTTCTATAACTTTAAATAGATATCATTATAAAGTGAAAAGTTTTCACATTTTTATAAAATTATTCACAGAACAATTAAAATAGTTCATTGTTAATTTTGCTTTCATTTGGTTTCACAAATATTTCGTTACTTTAGTATCATACATATTTACATGATAGCATCGCTCCTTATTTTTAAATTCAGTTAAAACATTTATTATTTGAAAACAAAGATTTAAGCAATTTTTAATATTGCAAAAATACATAGTTTTATATATCTATTGCATAAAACAAATTAGAAACTTATCATTCAACTTAAATCTGAATGCTATACTCAGTGCAAACTGAGTTTCAACAAAATTGCTCAGTTGTTGATCATTAAAACTATTTCATTTCTGTAGAGTTTTATTTTTTAAAAAAATTACATGTTTTTTATATATTTTAAAACAAATAAATAACGAGTCTTGATAAAATAATCAATGTTAGAAAAATTTAAATTCAATTGGTTTTCTTTACTTAATCATAATAACAATTTTTCTGTCACACAATATTTCTTTCACAAATGGTTAAATATCAATTTGCATATATCAAATATTCATACCGTTTTATAACATTGAATGTTTGCCAGAAATTATAATCTGATTTAGATCCACAAAGTCAGTAGTATGGTATTTACTTGACTGAAACGATTGCATTAAAGTGGCTTTTACATATTCCACGTGATAACACATATCTGAATTTAATTGCAATCAAAATATAGTTTTTAATTACAATCACAGTTAATAATATAGTCATGATATAGTATTTAATTACAATCACGTTTCTGTCAAAATGCAATTTTGATATTTCCCAAATATATTTTTCATATGCAAGTGATTCTTAATTAGAAGCAAAATATTTACACCAACATGAATTATTATTTATGGAATGTAATTACATGAGTATGTGTTTATAAGTTTCAATTGAGTTATCCTCATGGAAACTTCTAATCACCATCTGAAGATCAATGTTTATTAGTTAAGAAGATACACATGTGACTATGCACATCATTGAAACTCATAAGATCAGTTACTGAATAAGGATTCTAACTCTGTGTTCTAAGTAAAATAAATAAAAAAAAATTTGCAAATAATAGTAAAATATGTATTATTTGCAAAAATTTCATAATATTTATCGTAAAATTATGCTTTGTATTGTATTGCTCCACTTAACATCTGTACATTAGATATAAGGAAAGTAAACATGAAATGGTTATCCATGATTACTAAGATTGCCCTCATTAATGTTGAAAATTCTCGGTCGCATTCATTCCTCTGTTGAGCTTGAAGAGGCACGTGGCGTATTTCTCATTTCCACTTACGGTTCCATCACGGTGGATGCTTGTATGTGCTGAGTTAAACTCATTTGTGATAATATAATGTACAACCGAATATTTTTTGAAATCTTCTTTCGGAAGACACTAATAGAATTTCGATTACAAGTTTTTTCAGCAGAATGGTTATCCCTTTAGAGGTTTCCAAAGAGAAACACTCAAATGAAAAATAATCTGCTCAAAAGGGAGTAAAATTTCATTATCTGTTAAAAAGGAAAGTATATTATATGATAAAAAGATCCATGAGAAAAATGTATTAGTGACAGGAATGAGTACTAAAACCATTTATTTGCAATAAAAATGTAATTTCAATGTGACTTATAACACTTAAATATAAGAAAAATAATCATTAAAAATTTCAAGATTTATATTTTTTAAAAGAAAGATTTAAAATTCTCTGATTATCAGAAAAATGTATTAGTATTTCAGTATAATTAATTTTAAACTTACATAAAAAAAATTTCTAAATGTATAAAGAATCATAAAGGAAACGTCTGTACCTATACAGTTCAACTATATATATTGATAAGCACACGAAATATTAGCAGCAATAATAAATAGTTTGATGAATGGAATTAATCAATATTCACGTAAATAAATTTCTTTAAAGGAATTTATTTACGTGAATTTATTTACAAATGATTTTTTAAAAAATGAAATTTAATCATGCCACAGTTTTTAAATATCATACATTTTCTAAAATTTTGCCGTTTTCTTTTTAGGAAAAATTACGATCTGTAATCTCCTAATTCCGCATAATTATTTAATAAGAAATTTTATATACATTAGATAATTTTCTCAGTTACTAACAATTACATATAACTCTGTAGCAACTATATTATTATATACAATATCACAAAAATATTATGTGCAAAATATTTTGATAAATTTGTCCTTACTATTCTACAAAAATTTATCATTAGTTAAATTTTTTAACAATTTTTATTTCTTAGGAATTAAAAATATTTCAATTCAGGATTAAAAATAAAATTTGTAACAATAGAATATAATGTAAAACTCTATTGCCACATAATTTTCTTTTAAATTTTTATAAAAACCATTGTCTTGTGGTAAAAAATCATCCTGTATTTGAATACTTAATAATACGACCTATTTAAATACATTAGAAAATGTTTATGTAATTTCCATGTAATTTTTATTATTAAAATATACAAAAGATTTCGTGCATTAAGCAAATTAACTATCATAATAGGACACAATATGTACAAAATTTGATATCTCTGGTCGTTTCATTAATAGATATAAATTACACAATTAAAATTTTAAAGCACTTTAACTTTGCAGAAAAAAATAATCGAATAATATAAAAGCTAATTATGTTTAATGGTTTCAGTTATACTTAAATACTTGAATATAATTAAGTATATTTAGAATTAACCTTTGAGCATTTTAAAAATAGATGTCAAATTCTATACATAAAGTTTTGAAATAAAATCAACAAATTGATGTATGTTAAATTGATTGTTACAAATGTAAACAATTTCAAAAAAATAATGGAAGCTTACTTATCTCTAGCTGGTACTTTACCTCTATTTAAATCTCGTCTGAATGCTATTATTAAAGTAGTTCAAAGCTAAGACTGTAAAAATAAAAATATATTTAACAGTAAACAAAAAATATGGATGAAAAAATGCACCGCAAGCTACAAGGGGATGCATTAAAGCATTTAAATATTTGTGGAATGGCATTTTCTCCCACCTTGCGTACTTGGGAAAACAAACAATTAAACTTGAATCACAGAATAATCTAAAGTCAAAGATAAAATCTCTCCATTGGTTTTATAACACAACCATTTCGTGTTCTTTGGAGTTGACATTTGGTATCGAAAGATTCAACTCGTGAGAACTTGTCAATCATCCGGACTCTGTCATCTTCGGTGACTTCTAGGAGATAGAGTCTTTGGAATGGTCTGATGAGTTCTCCATTCATGACTTTCATTCTTGCAACACAAGGGCTCTTGTCTTTTCCTGGATAAAGTTCGAATATTTTAGCCAAAGGCCATGCCAGTCCTTTTTGAACTATCACTACCTACAAGGACAATTTATCCAACTTTGAGAGTAATGGAAATCTGTTTTTTGAATAGTTTTCATTTGATCCAGATATTCGATACGAAATATATTTTTTGAGATCTAAATTTTCTGAGAATATCTCAGCCATTTATTTAAGTAATTGAACCCAAGTTTTTCTAATTCTGGCATAAAGCTGACTACAATCTTTTGAAGATATAAAGAAGGTAAAGATGGTTGAAAATTATCAACCTCTTCTGAGACATAGGTTAAAAGTCACCTGCTCAATACATGTTCTGCTTCACGTAAAATGGTGTAGAGTTCCTCTTAATTTAATTAAACTCGTCCTAATTCTTTCTTAGAATTCTTTTTCTCATGTCAATGACACTGTCTCACCATCAGCCCCACAGGCGAGCAGAAAGGGGAATAAAATTTTATTGGATTCATCGAACAGATGTCATTTCTTCGTTCCAGTCTATTGATTGAAAGATGTTATTTGTTTCCTACAACGTTTGTCAGATTATCAGAATAAATATATAGAGGACTTTCTCTTCTTGAAACAAATCTTCTGAAGGCCATCGGAGAAGCTTATGTTCTCATTGATGTGCTAACTTTAATATGTACTGCTCTGATGACAGCGCAAATAAATAAGACATACTGGGTCTTTTCTTAGTTCTCAATTACAAAGGGCCTCCTAAATCTATTCCCTGTTATTTTAAAGGCCACAGAACCTTTGATTATTTTTTCCTGGCAACTGTGCCAGGAAAAAATAATCAAAGGTTCTGTGTACAACATCATTCTAGTACAACATCATTCTTTGTAGCTACAAATCTTTTATAAACTTTACATTTTTTAAAATCTGCAGAATGGTTTTTCTGCACTGCACAATCCAAAAGTTCTCTCCTAATTCAGACATTAAAGTATGTACTACGGCATGACATAATCTTCCATGATATTATGAAATCAGCAAATGAAAAACTGGATGCTTTCTTAGAAGAACTATTGATCGTTTAGAATTGCCGTATCTTCTCGTTGCATCACATGAATCAGTCCATGATCATCAAACTGAGGATAAAGAGTGTTTAAGACAGGATTACAGATGGAACCGAAAACTTCTTTCTGTACAGTTTTAAGCAACAGTAATTCTGCTTGTTCTATTTCAATTTGATCTGAATAGTATATTTTTGATTTTGGTTTTCAGGCATTATAGCTGGAAAACGTTTAATCGCAGCAATAGTTCTGATCAACTTCAGATTAGAAGAAAACTTGTTGTGATACCAAGGTATCTATTTATCAGTGTTGATAATTGTTATCTTTCTTTTTTGTTGATTTGAAATATCGTCATCTGTTAAAATTTGTGATTTTGCCCACTTTTTTTAGAGAATTTTAATTATTCTATCCTCTCAATCCATCAAACTTCTACTAACTATTTAATGGAACTTCCTCGTGAGGATATATGAGCTGGATTAAATTTTCTAGGTAAGTAGTGCCACTCATAAGTGTGAGATAAATTTTTAATTTCTTTTATTCTATTATATACAAAAAAAGCCCAATGTTTATCTCTTTTGATCGAACTCAGTGCATTGCTCGAATTCGTTGAATAGCGAGTTTCAATATCTGGTTCTTATTAATTTTTCATGATATTATCAGTCAAACGAGAAGCAGTTAGAGAAGCTAAGAGTTTCAATCAAATAACTGTACGTCTTCAGCGGTGATAGTCTATTCTTAGCTCTTATTCACATAGTGCAGAATTATTCCTTTCAATTTGGATGGCAATGCAAACAGCATAAGTGTGTTTAGTTGCATCGGTGAATACGTGCAAGCTACAATTTTCAATCGAAGAGTTTCGTTTCATCATCTATTGAAGAACAAAAATTTCTGTTAGATTCTTAAGTTGACTCTGCCAGGTCAAACATTTCTTCTTTATATCTTCTAGCAGATCTTTGTGCCATGATAGCTTCATTTTCCAGCATTTTTGAAATATTAATTTGAATAATAATGTGAAGGAGCATAGCACACCTGAAGCATTATAAACTTGTTGCGCAAATCTAAAATTTTTCTCTTAATGGCAGGTTGAACGTTTTCTATCGTTTGATAATTTGCATTTTAATGCAAAACAGCTCTAGAAAAGTTCCACTGAAGTCCTAAAAAAGACATAACTGCTTCGCAGTTGGTAACATATACTTTGAAATTTGTTCTTTGTTTATGTATTACTTTCAGATAGAAAGGGGTTCATACTAGAGTTAAAAATATACAAAGGGAAGCTGCCTTATATATATATATATATATATATATATATATATATATATATATATATTGTGAGAGATCGGTTAACGAACATAATCAGTCACAAGACTTTGTTCGCTGTACGAGTTTTTCGTTAACCAATCATATATTTATCATAGATTTTTATGTGAAATTGATTAAATCCTTCTGGAGAGATTAAAAATTAATTTAGAAAAAAGATGTAAAATTTTCAAATACGTTAATTAAAAAAATAATAACTACACGTATAGTCTTGCATATTACTCAGTCCTTTTCATTTTTTGCTTATGGAGCTTTAAAGAACACGTCAAATGTTGATTTCTTTTCCCTCTTTTTTAAAACTTTTCTGGAGGGATTAAAAAACAGTAGATGGTCCCTTTTATTTTATTTGGGATTGAAGATAAATCAGAATAATTTTGCAAGCTAACGTAGAATATCAATTCTATACTAAATTTATGCAGTATTATCGTATAAGGAAAACTTTTTCTGCTCTACTTTGAATGCTAGACAAGTATACTGTGATCTTATTATCGTACAGTTCATATGTCGGTATGAAAGATAAGGCGATATGATAAGATGAGATTCATTTATTATATAGATTCCAACCATTAAAAATAGCTAGAACCGATAATATATTACTAAAAGCTAATATTTCAATGTTAGCGAAAGCTATTTAAATTGAACATTTTCAAGAAAAACTTATTTATTTAATTTAACAGCTGTAATTTTAAATGCGATTATAATAAAAATGTTTATTATGAGTTTATCAGATTTTATTTTTCGAGTGTGACTGATCATCTATTTATGTCACCAAGCAACAAATATTTCTTACAATCTATTGTCGCCTTTTATATTTCTGCATCCGATGATGAATTATTGAAGCAGAAAAATTTTATTATAATAAAAAATGCTTGCTATTATGTTGAATGCACAAAGCGTGAGTAAAGGAAGTTCTGTTCAATCAATATCATATATTTCATCGATTTATGAAAAGAATATATATCTTGTATCTAGATCTGTGCTCATTATAATTATACTTTTTATATTTTTAATAGATGACGGAAACTAAATATACTAGACTATACAAGTGTATCTAAAATTAAAAAGTGTAAAACTTACTTTCGAACGCACCGGATTATCTGAAAACTTAATTTTATTATATTAGTCATCTGAAACTTCATTCGTTAAAAGTTTCTTTGAAGTAATCTTCATTTCTGAACTTTTGCGTCCACTATAATTACGATATTTGCGAATTCTTACAAGACGATCACAAAATTTCTATTTCATTTTTTGATACTTAATAATAATTATAATTAAAATGTATCATCATGATAATATTCATTCAATTTTCTAAATGTGAATCTATTTCTATACACATTATAAATATTAATCGTAAGAGAATATATAGAATAATTCAATTGCTCAAAATTATTTTATTACTATTAAAGTTTACAATATCTGTTATATAATTTTTATCGAAGGAAAGGAAAAATAAACTTATTTTGCAAAAATTTCAACTAAATCAAAAAATAAATAATAGCTTGCAATTTTTTTACGTAAGTTGTATTACAAAATAAATTTTATACTTTATTCTTCTATTAAATTTGACAAATTTGAGTGCCACACAAATTATATATAATAAATAATTATTGAGGTTTTTTCAAATATTAATTGTTTAGTTAAAACATTAACTCTTAGAATTTAATTTTCACCATATAAACTTCAAAATAATAACATTTGTATTTTTTATTCTCAAAATGTGCAAAGAATATATAAATTTTAAGTTTTTCAACGTATTAGCTTAGAACTGAAATACAAAAATAATTTTTTTGACAAATTATATTACACTTTAAAATTGCTCTAACTGTATACTCTTTTAATTTACAAATAATTCTAATATTATTTACTGCAATTATATGTAATCTAATTTACTCTCATTATTTTAATAGCTTAATTGATAAATTTTAAATAAATAATGTTTGTACAAAATTAATTATTCCTGTTATGAAAATTAATGTGAGAAACAAAAACACATATAATATTTTAAAAAGCTTTATAATGTTATCATAATGTTATAACTTTATTTTTTATTAATCTCTTATAAGTTTATTTTGCATATCAAATACAGAAATTAAAATAATTTAAAATAAATCGTTCTAAATTATTTACCAAATTTTTTCAATAAAAATAATTATTAAACACTATACTATATTTTCAAGGATATTTTTGATACGTTGAATTGATACATTTCAAATTTTTTAATATTAACATTCTAATTAAGATATGAAAATTGCAACAAAAATTTAAAATATATATACTGTGTGTTGGCTGATTGCATTTTAATATAAACTCTCCATAGTAATCAAAAATGGGAGTCAAGTGTAAACAAAATATTTTAACTTTCTTAAAAAGTATTCTATACATATAATCATGATTTCATATTTTTTCAAGTATAAATTCTAACATAAAAATTCACGTAATTTCCGAAAACCAAAATTTAGAGAAAATTATCATCTGTTGATTGATTGATTATTGATTTTTATACTTTTGCCTTATTGTGATTTGCTTAATTCTAATGGTTTATTAATTATTTAACAAAATATTTGGACAAATGTTTTCAATAATTAATTTAGGATTTGAGAATAAAATGATTATTATATCAAAAATAGTAACTATACAATTTCAGTTGATTTAGTTATTAATATTTTCATTTTGACTTCAATTATTTTGTTTTCTTGATCTGTAAGAGAGAGAGACAGTGATATTTATGCATTTTTTAGAAATTATTTAAAATATCTCAGTATGCCTACTTAATTTTGTAACTATTGATCATATTATGTATTGTTATTTTTCATGCAAAAAATAGGGAATACATCTTTTTGGGACTTAGTATAACAAGAATAAGATGCGATATTTTTATCAATTTTCACATAAAATGGTATTTCTAAAAAAATTCATTTCATATACCTTTTCCATTAATATTTCGTCAAATATTAATCTTGTAAGTTTATTTCAACGCAATGATTTTAAAAATATATCCAAAACAGAAACTTCGCAACTGATTTCTAATTTATGTTCCGAGTTTTCTAAGTATCTGGAATTTTTATCATTCTAATCATGTTTCCAGAATGTTTAGTTATGATGTGATTTTTTGAAATCTAACTATAAAAAGAATTGCTTAGATTTATTTTTATCTTAGCAACAAAAGTTTGAAAGTGTGAGTCAATACATTTGACTTTCTTACAAGAGACACATCTCTTAAGGATTCATAAAATGTAAGATTATTCTGAAAACATAAATTTGTTTTATAGTTTTTACTGATACTTAAAGTCAAAGGCGATGTCTTCAAAAAACAGTTTTCAATAACGCCTATTTATGTGTCCGGGAATAAAATCTCCATTTCACTTTATGACAAGATTATGTATGAATGCCTGATACCTCTTCTGAACAAATTGTTTTCTACTCGCAAGATTACTTCTTGGAAATATTTAAGTCATAAAAACTGAAAAATGATATGCCATTAACACATTTTTATTTAATACGTCACTTACATCTAGAGACTCCACATATCTAGAGAGGAATATCAAGAAATAAAATAATTCGTCTGGCAAAAATATTGTTATAAATTATCTAAATTTACTGTAAATTATCTAATAAAAACTGTGCTCACCAAGACGATAAATTTTTTTAAAAAATTGAAATAAATGGTTTTTGAACCTACCTTTTAAGAATTCTTAAATTTTACAAAAAATGCCGTTAAATGGTAAAATTACCACATAAAAACCACATACATCGAATTAAGTTCAAAGTACTTAATTTATTTGGTTGTTTGGTTGGTTGGTATTGTAACCATGGGAGGAATTATCGATGACCATGAGCGAGTAGAACACATCTGGCTATCTCCTTCATGTTTTCGAAGTACAGACACTTTTCGATGTCGATGGGGGATTCCCAAGCTCAGCTAGTCATTTTAAAATGGCAGAGCAATCAAAAATGTTGTTAGTGGGATATTATCGCAATTGATGCAGAGACGGTGGGTTCTGTTGCCATCTCTCTGGATCTTCATATCTGGATAGTAACCAGCTCTAAGGCGAGTGATAGTTTTACTGAGTCTTTATTTGCATTTATTTCACAAAATTGTGAATATTTTTAATGGCGTTTTCTCTTCGACAAAAATTTGCAATCGCATTCACATCGTCAAGAATAATTTTGAAAGTATTTCTTTCATTAAGTTTTTTCCCATCTTTTGCAAGTTGATCTGCCACTTTATTTCCATGGATGCCAACGCAAGCATCCACTGCAGAAAACATATGATGCTTAATTTTTCAAATTCTTACTGAATTTTTAAAGAAAGTATTTATATAAAAATAGTTTACTTGTTAATCAACTTTATATAAGCCCCTGTGTGAGATTTTAAGGAGATTACTTATGAAACTGTATTATAATTAGGGACTTATCTGTTATAGTTAAATGTTATTTTTGACATTAAATCTTAAAACTAAAATTATCAAAATCCAAACTCAAAAAAATGCAGTAATTTAGTTTAATTGAAATTTTATTTATATGTTGCCTTTAAAAAATAAAAAGAATGTATAAAATTAATTCATTTTATGATATATATATATATATATATATATATATATATATATATATATATATATATATATATATATGCATATATATATACATATGCATATATATAGTTTTTATTTTTACAAATACATCTCTTGATTTTTATGGCAGCAAAATTTTATTTGTACTATGGTACACTAATATACTTTTAAAATACCGAAACAATAAAATATCTAACAAAAACAGGAATGTTTAATTACACTTAACTTAATTTTTAAATATTTAGCTTCATTTAAAATACATAACATGATATAAAATTAGTTTTAATGCTGTTTCGATTGCTATTGTGAAGTTATATGCATTTACAAAACATTTTAGAGATGGTGGAAAATGAAAATGAAAATGACAAGTCTCGAGATTTTGCAATTGATAAATTATTCTACAAAGCGAAAAAATTAAAATCATAATTCCTATTGTTTAAAAGGGCCTTACTAAGAGTTTGAACACATTAATTAATTTTTTAATGCGGCAATACCATATTACTATCACGATGAATGTCCAAATTTTAAAACATTTAACTGAGTATAATATTTTTAAATTTTCAAAATTTTTTAATCAATAATTTTTTTATTTATAAAATTCCTATAAATGCACTTTTTAGTGATGCCTAAAGTATTCCCTAATATAATTTATATAGCGTAAATCTTAATTTTTTGCACACTATTTCAAATTTTAATTTAGTAATAATAATTCAAAATAAATTATATTATTATACTCTTCATATATATTATATTACATTATTATTATTATTATATTTATATTATTATATTATACATATCTTATTATATTTATTATTTCATATTATATTATTATACTATAGTTGTTTAATAAATAAAAGGGATACATTATTTAAATTACTTTAGCGTTCTTAGGCATTTCGTTGATATAAATAAGTTTGCATAAAGAAAAAAACCAAGCATGGTTAGATAAATTGATAAAATTGGAGCCTCTCACATTAATTGAATTTAGTGTTGAAATCTGTTGAGGCAACACATGAAACTAATTGCAAACTGCTACCGTGCCATATGAAGTGGAATGAAATATGGGGAAATTTCAGTAGAAAAGTTTTAACTTTAATACAACCGATTTCATTAAGCTGTTTTTAATTTCTAAAATATTCATTTAAAGTATTTTTGAGGTAATTTTAAGGTCTCTGATAAAATAATTTAAATTTATTACATTAAATTTTCTATCACATTTTTTCATCATTTTATTTAAATTTTCTGGAATTGACGTTTGGATAAATCACCTTACTGGGTAACATCGGGACTATTATAGTAAAGCAGAACTATTAACTTTATTCCGGACAACTGATTTTTGAACAGGGAAATGAAAATACATAGCTCTTAAAATGTAAATAAACTCTAAAATTTACAATAAGTTTAGGATAACAGTAAGCCCCCCAAATGTTTATGTTTATCAGAATCTCTGGAATCCCACATCTGGATTTTCTCTGAAATCCACTCCTTAAGCAGATAGCAATTGTCTCTATAAGGCGTCTTCCAGCGATTCATTCTTAGTATATTGCCAACAGTTCTAGTCTGTCTCTGTCATGCAGTGATCACGGTTTCTTCAATCGGCATGTTGAGATTCCGAAGAGACCACCTAAAATGTTTGATAAAAGGAGAAGATTTTCTCTCCGTGTTCCTGTACCTTCTCAGTCAGTCCTGCTCACCCTCTTAATTGGATTGGCGAATCCTGAAAGTATCTGTGGGATGAGCAGGATTTGATCTAAAAAAATCTGCTGCGTCAGGGCTTTTCGGATAAGGTGTAGGCTTTCATACACCAGGGGAATAAGCAAACACAGCAACAAAGTTCATCGATCCAAATATTTTGATTTAAAACATGTTGAAAAAGAGGAAAGAAAGCTATTGATTTTTTGATGAATCTCATAATCTCATTTGATGCACGCTAAAGATCATTTTTAGGTACTTAAGGCCATCTACTCTCATTTGATGCACGCTAAAGATCATTTTTAGGTACTTAAGGGCAATTTTAAATTTGTGGAAAGGAAGTGGGGAAGTGTTTTATTAGCCATCATGATTGTGTTATTTCAGTTAATCAAACTGGAAATTTATTAAGTGCTGAATACTTAAGGGTGGTGATTTCTCTAAAAGGTTGCTGAGGAGTTAGAACTGGGATCAACCCATTCTATAGTGAAGTGTCTTTTTATCTATCGTCGTATCCTATGATACTGATTAAAAAAGCTAATGGAGATTAGGTACTATGAATAACTTCATGTTGCATTACTAATTCCTGACCGTGATATTTCGTCTACAAAAAGAGGAAATATGTTTAGAAATAGCGATTTCTTCGAAAACTAACGCTCATAAAATTGAGACATTAAAAGATACTAATCAGCAAACTTCAACTTTTAATAAATGATGTAAGCCAATCTATTATTTTCATTTTCAAAATTCTTCTCCTATATGACTGAAAGAATTTTCCCTCAAAGCAATAAAGTCTAAATCTCTTAAAGACACCTTCCTTCTTTACCATGTTAATTGAAATAATAGCTTAAAGAACAAGTTAAAGCAATAGAAAGGAAAAAATCAAAATGGAGATATTTAATCAAAAAATCATATTTAAACAAAAGAAATAACAAGATTTAAATAAAAGAAATAAATCAAACTTGGAAAAAAATTAAACTTTTCATTTATGCAGAATCTAAAGTACTAGGTAAAGTAAGCATAGAAAATGATAAAACTTTTGTCTCTTGTAATGAATAACGTTACAGTTTGTAATACAGGAAAAGTAGGATGGTGTCTCAACTGTAAAAAAATGACTATTTGAAACTTATAGCAATCCAGAAAAAAATGTTTAAAATTTCATATGAGGCATTTGATCTAAAAACAAATATTTACATTAAAAATAATTTAAAATATGTTCAAAATATGTTAAATTCAAAATTACCAATATTTGCAGTATTAAAATTTAAAATTGTTTATCAGTGAAGCTGGACCATTGTAGTAATTTATTTCTATAAATAAATATTTCAAAAGTCAAATAACAACATTTTTTCAGCATTTCGATTTATACCTGGTTTTATCTATTTAGAAATTTGCATAATTACAAAATGAAATAGTTTATTATCTTAAATACAATATTCTCATCCTAAAATATTTATCTAAGGAAACATATTTTTATATATTATTTATTTATCAATAATTAGCTTATTATTTAAAAGCAAATTTAATCAATTTTACTCAACAAGCTTTTTAATAAAAACTAAATTCTTACCCAGTTTCACTATGTGTGGTGTTTTCAATCGGAGTGTCATTAAATATTACTCTACGTTAAATTTTTTGAGAATAATCAAAGTATTAAAGATACATAATTTATATATTAGTTGAAATATTATATTTCTGTTCTAATTCTTTATATTCCATTTATATTTCGTAAAAATCAATAGCATTTCTATGGGCACACACATTATTTAAACTAAAAAATGAATTGTTTGTTCCGGAAAATTTATTTTTTGATGTTTACAAATAAAATATTTGGTAGAATATTTCTGCGTATAAAAATAAATATTGTCCAAACATTAAAAAAGTTATATTTATGATAATGTAAATTTTTTATTACTTCCACAAATAAGGTATTTTTATTTATTTAATTTTTTGCGTAAAAACATTTTTATAACATTGAATAAAATGTTGAAATTTATAGCTTATTTTAAGAAACTTTCTTAGTGATTTAATTTCAGACATTCGATACAAATATGGAATCAATCCTTTCTTAAATATCTGGTATCAAAAGAAAACTATAATCAGGTTGTGATGATAAAAATAGCTTATAACAAATTTGAGGAATGTTGAAGTTTCTGATATTTTTCCTCATCTTTCTAAATAGATTTTCTAAAAATAGAAGGATTGGCCATAACAAAAGAAAATTACATTAGAAAACGGATCTTAATATAAAAATGAGTGTTGCTGCGTTTCACTTTCATGGAATAAGTTCATAATTGGATTGTGGGATTCAAGTAACAAAATTAAATATACCAATTACGAATGATGACAGTGCAGATAAAAAAAAATCTGTTCTAAGGTATGAACAAAGATCGTTTCCGTTTTTTATCCCTTTAACGTTATAATTAACAGAATTTCAATCAGTCTGCCAATGCATACCTCGAAATAGTATCCGTCAAAGTCAGATGCCATTTTATACACAGTGTTTTCCTCTCTTAAATCTATCATTTTGTATTATAATACATTCAATGTTTTTATTCAAATGAAATAAAGTATAAAAAAGGTATTCTTGAACACACTCATAAATTTAAAATTTAATTGTATCAGTATCATTTACCACTTCTAGTTTTTAGTATAGTCATTGTAATGGTAACTGAAAAATTATTCAATTGAATCTTGAATAAATGTAAAGGAATAATGAAGAATTACTTTAATGTTTATGCAAAATTATTTCAATCATAGGTTTCACTTTCTATCACTTTTTCTATTATGTTTACAATTTAATTTTAACGAATTTCAGAACAAAACGAAATTAATAATTTATGGTTTATATGACTGTAAGAAAAAGCAAACGTAATAAGGAACAGAATAATCTCAAAAAATGTAATCATGTTCTGCAACAAAAGTTCACATTTTATTCAAATAAATAGTCCGTTTAAAAAGAGTATTTAAAAGACTTATAATAAAATAATGCTTTGGAACAAAGTTCGTAGAAGTGTGGAGTAATTTCCATATTTTATATGGACTCATTGCTTTCTTTTATTATAATGAAAATAGTTTCACAAACGTTATTCACATAAAAGCATTAGAGTAGTTCTATTTTTCTTATTTTGTTTAGACGTTACCATTTTAACAAAAAACACAGGTGCAATTGTATGAATCTCTTTGCAGTTATTTGTCAAAATTACTGATGTGTTGTATCTCATTAACGGATAATATATTAACCCTTGAGAATCCTTAAGCACAAGAATAAGTGGGTTCGATGTAGAAATGATTACCCCTTGGTTTGGTGAAAAATTTGAAATAAAATTTATTATCTTAGTTTAGCTTTTGCGTAATGACCATTTTGTTAGTTACATCTTGAAAACAATACTGGAGTCGAGAAAATTGCCAAAAAATCAAAAGGGTACACTATTGTAAATTTTTGCCTAAAAACTTATTTCGCCTATAATTTCATAAAATTTTAATGATATTCAAATTTTAATTTCTAGATATTGAAATTATAATTCCTTAAATATGTTGCTTTAATTTTACTGGAACTTAAAAACATTTATAAATGATAATTAATATTTAATTTTACATTATAAAAATATTTTTCTACGTTTTCAATATTTTGCAAACAAATAAGTTTGAAACAGTAAGCAATCGAGCAAAATAGTTGTATTTTTTTCTTTTAAGAGCCATATTTACTCGTCTCATATATTATCTGAAATGATTACAGAATATTGCGTAATCTTTCAAAATACTGAAAACTTTTCGAAATTTTCTTTTAACTCTGAAATTTGTGAATAAAGGCTTTCATTACTCATTAAGAAGTGGAAGAAAAAACAAAACTTTTTGGTTTAAAACAATTTTATGTATTTCAGTAAGATTTATGATCCATAAAGTTTACTTTTAAGCACGAAGGTTATAAACAACTAAAATTTTAATGAATGGTGTCAAGTGTCAGTGACTCATTAGATCGAAGCTAAAGTAATTACTTCTATTTTGTACCTTCTGCACTTTTTCGTTTTCATCCATCTTTGTCACTGAGGAGGCAAAGGATAAACTGTGTCTTCTAACGGCGCTTATCCTAATGATACATTTAGTGCTTACTTTAGAAATTTTTAAAAATATTTTCAAACTGTAAAGAATGGCACTCAAACTATAAATAATGACATTAAATTTTATTTAGAAAGATTTATTTAATTTCAATATAATGTTTTATTAAAATTTATAATTTTAATTATATTAATTCGCATGTATGATAACAGGGAGAATAACTTCCTAGTAAGGTAATTTAAATACGTTGAAATATAATTGAAAAAAAAACTAAAATATATTAAGCTTTGTTCTCGAATGAAACTTATCTTAAGTATAAAATTTGTTCTTACAATTAGAAATTTTTCAAAAATTTTTAAACTAATACTAAATATAAAATTTTATACTAAATAACCAATACTAAATAAAATTTTATTTAGAATTTCCCAATTTTGTTTTTATTCAAATTAAAAACTTTAATCAAATTAATTCACATGTATGATAACAGAGTAAATACCTTCTAAGTGGAGAAGTTAAAATATGTTTAGATAAGAAATTTTCCAGGATTAGGAACATACTTGTAATTGTTTTCTGTTCAATTCCATATTTTTCTAAAATGGCACAAATGCAATTTAAATTTAATTTTAACGCAAACAGTATTCAGATAAATAGTGAGAAAAAAATTAGTTTGCTTATCTCCTGTTTATAACAGAAAAACAAGTATGCCTCTTACCACTTTACTAATCATAAATATTGTAATGTACTACTTGAAACTGTCCCCCAAATAAGCCACCCAGGAAGAATAACTACACAATAAGCTATGCAAGATGGACACAAAAATATTATCTGTGAATTTATATACAGTAGAACTTCAATTATCCGAATATATTGGAGCCGAACTCCTTTCAAATAAATAAAAATTAAGTTAATTGGATATTTAAGGAAATTAATTATAAAATATATTATTTTAATTAATTATTGTACCCTGGAAAGGGGTGGGGGAAACTATATACTTTGAAAGAAATAGACTCTAATCAATTAATTAAAAATTTGACATTTTTACGTGTTAAGATACTTGTAAGTGCTACATTATGTATGTATGTACAGTGCATACATACTGATAGTACAATGCATACATAATGTACATTACTGTGTATGTGTGTGTACATTATGTATGTACAGTGCATACATACTACAAGTATGTATGTACAGTGCAACAAATGAAAGTCATTGCTTGCTGGACATCTCGGTCAGAGTCAGCTGTTTCACTGCCTCCCATCCATTTTCAGGCAGCCAAATTACTTATCCTCTTGACAATGAGAATTTGCATGTGGTCACACTCGGACTGATGCTCCATCCACTTCAGAGCAGTTCCAAAGACAGCAAAGGCGTCACTAGATGATGGTCCCGTGTCTGCTTTAACTTGGACATTAAGGTCATCTTCTTCCTGACTCTTTCAATCAATCGATCATCATTTGCATTTTGAAATCTGTAGATTGACTCAATGTCCATTCTCTGTCTTCAGCACTAATTTCTGAACATCTAGGGATTTTCAAAAGAATGTTTCTGAATTTCTCCAGTGACACGTCTCATTCTCATCTCTTCTCCTTTTTCTTACCTTCCCTTTTATAAAGCTTTTTCCCTTTTTCTCATTTTGTTTCCCTTCTTCTATGTAATTTATTTTTCTGAAGTAATGAAAGTAATTCAGATAATCAGCGTTTCAGAAAGTCGGAGTTCAGTAACTGGAGTTCTACTATAATGTAGTATTTAAATTGACGTTAGTAATATCAAATGAAACATTTATCAGTTATGAAACATTTTGCTGTCAAATCATTTGTGTTACTTCTGAGTTACATTTAAACTGTCAGTTGTATTCGATAGATCTGTGAATTTGCGTTGATAAAGGTACAATAATAGTTTATCTAAGCTTATATAACTATTACTTTTAAAATCGGGAAACAAATTAAAAATTAGCGTTTTAATATTTAAAAATATTATTTTTAGATTTTGGCTCCAGCTAGATTGTATCTTGATAATGGTGCTAAAGTCAGTAATCAATTTATAACCAAACCATCTCTTACCTGGAAAGATATTTAGATAAGTCATAGAAAACATGTTCTAATATAAAGCTTAATTGAAAAGTCGCAAAATATGTTAACGTTGTAAATAAATGATTAAAACATTAATATATATGGATATAGTTAGATTTGATATTTGTTCAATTTGTGAAAAAAAATAGCACATATTTTCACATTTTTGGACAATGATTACATTATAACTTTTTTACTAACTTACTTTCATTACACTGTTTGAACTTTGGATCATCGCTGGCTACGAGTATCCACAATGAGATGCCTTATGAAGTCATGTCTAGTTCTAAGCCAAAAAGAGGCCTCCTTTTTTCCTGGTGAGTAAAACACAGACATTGAAAGAACGACTCGAAGAAATAACATGTACACTTAAAACTGAATAATGGCTTGAGAAAGCGGCTAAACTTTTTGAAAATTATATTTCTAAAAAAATGAATTAAAGGTTATGTAACTTATACCGACTTCAAGCCTCATCCAACATTATTCCTATAAATCATCGAACACGAATATTTTACAGCCAATGTGAAAATACTATGCGCATCAAAAAACTTTACTTCACCGCAAATCAGGGATATTTAGAGTATTTATTCAATGTACTCTTAAAATATCATTAATTTGTGCTAAAGCTCATACGTCCATCATTGAAGTACGAATGTCCGAAATACAAATGTTGGAATATAAGAGCATCCTACTTTATAAACTAACAAATAAGAATGGTAATATCAGGCCACTTTATACCCATAATCAGTTCATAATTCGCAAAGAAAACATTTCTTCCTATATCTAATATTTCTTCTCAAAGAATATCGCTGAGCAAAATAGCCTCAGAACTAATTCAAGAAACGAAGGGCCAGGATGTAAACGCTGTTATTTCAAAATAAAAGGTTCTAAAACTAGATGCACTATTAAAATCAAAAGACCCATGTGTGATTAAAAGTGTTGCAATAAATGAGATTTCACTCACATAACTAAAAAGGTACTGAATTATTATTATTTTCTTTTCCTATTTAGAGAAACTTTGCATGTTTTAAGTAAAGCAATTTATTTCAACTGTAAGTTTCCTTCTATTTTGTAATAATAATAATGTATTTTGAAGATATTTTAAAAAATGTATGCTTTTATTTAATAGATAATGAAAGTCCTTTTCGAAAGAAAAAATTTAATTTCAATTTTAACAAAAAAATAAAAGAGACATAAGAGTTTATATTTGAGAATATTTCCGCTTTTACATGCAAATCTAAATTAAGGTTGATTTTATGGAAGTTTCTTCTACAAAGTGAAAAAAAGAATACGCATTTTTGTATTATTTTATTTAATCTTCTAATATTTTTAATAATTATGATTATTCAGTATTATTACACATTTTAAGTGCTATTTTATGTGTTTAATATTATAAACATATCCATTTTGTATATATTTATATAACTAAACACACAAAACATTACATTCAAATATGAAACTTTAAAAAATCATTTTAGTGTATTAATCATATTCAAACAAAGCATTTAAGTTGATATCTCTGAATAGACAGTTTTCTTGGTTTCCGAGTTTTATTTCTACCTTTTACTTGCATGTAGAGTCTCACCACAAAAAAGCATAAGAGATCCTGATCTATTTAGTCCGCATGTACAAAAGAAATTATTGCTGAGCACAAAACTAATTGAACAAACAAAAATGACCATGATAGGAAAAAGGTGGTGGACGTTGTTAATTTCACTATGAGAAAACATTTTTGCAAATTTTTGATTTTGGACCAAATTACATAGAGATAATATGTCCGTTTCTTCTGCCCGTCAAAGTTATATTCCCTTGAGTTCTATTGGCTGAATTATTGAAGTAAAATGCACATCGGTATAAATGGCAAGCTCTTCCTTGGTTAAATTTAATAACAAAATCTAAATATATTTATCCAAATATATGTAGCTCTTCATGCCGCTTTCCATTGGATAATCAAAGTGAATCGTCACTCGCCGCTGGCAGTGATTTAAAAGGTGGCACTTTTTCCCTCACAATCACAATTGAGGTTGAGTTCACGTTGACATGTCACTTTTAAAAACCTTTCTCTTATGTGGAAATGAGATTGCAGCTCAAGTGTGACCTCATCCAACTCAAAATTTCAAGGCGATTCTTGAGTTTTCTGAATTTTTTAACCTAAAGCTATATACCTGGGCTTGCCTGCTCCGCTATATATCTATGTGCTCTGCTATATATCGTCATAAAGAAGGTACGTAAGATTGAATATTTCACCTTTATCATATGCTAAAATCTAATGTTAAATCTGCAAGAATGATAATGATACTTTTTAATAGGTCACGAATGGTTTTGAATTTGCCCTTCTTTTTCACATTGAGGAAAAAAGTTATGCCCTTTTGCTCCACTTGAAAATAATGAATAAAATGCAAATTTATGATATACCCAACATTTACGATTCGAGAAAGTAAATGTCATTATGTTCCATTGCATTTTGAAAGTGTCGATATTCAGAAAATATTTCAGATAAACAGTCAGCGATTGTGTGATTGTTATAACATTTAACGCGTAGCATTTTCTAAGTTTTGGTATTTAACGATAACTAATATATTAAATTTAATAAATCAAATAATACAAGCAAATGAAATATAGATTGGATTCAAATATTAAAAGAAAAAGATAACTCATTGAATTCTCTGAAAACTTTTAGTGTGTGTATATATATATATATATATGTGTGTGTGTGTGTGTGTGTGTGTGTGTGTGTGTGTGTGTGTGTGTGTGTGTGTGTGTGTGTGTGTGTGTGTGTGTGTGTGTGTGTGTGTGTGTGTGTGTGTTTAACGAAGAATAATTTAATACTTACATCAATTTTAGTGACAGCACTTATACTGTCACTGCTTCTAAAATTTATCATGCATTAGAATAGAGATTTGATAGCATTTATTGCTATAACAACCCAGTTAGTTTCAAAAATATGCTATAGTTTATCAATGATAAATATTAGATAAAAATGATATGTTAATCTCAGGACAATTATACATTAGACGTTTTAAATTTGTGAGAGGTCAATAGAGACTGCAAATCAGAACTATTTTTGAAGGTGTTTAAATATCATATTATTGTTCTGGTTAAATTCATTGTTCTCCTTTTCTACAGAAGTTTCAAACACAGGATAATACCACGAATCGAAATATACAGAAACTTAATCAATGCTCACATAAGTGTTGGAAATGTGAAAAAGAGAAGATTAAGACCTAATCCCATTAATCTCAATCTATATTCTTGTCCAATATGACGATGCAGAATGGATGCTTCTAAAAGTGCGTTTTACATGATGCAGTACAGACCTGGAAATTATCTTTAAATTTGTCAAAACATCACTTTAACGTTTAGGTTTTGTTATTAACTTTGTTATTAGCGTTGCAATAATCTGTGATAAAACTTATCAGGAATTCATTATTAGAGAGCGTGTCAACAGTCCATTATTTTGTGTCAAACATTTTCACACTGTTCATGATCTCATTTCTTTATTCAATGTTCATGTACCAGTTAATTTTTTACTGCCACTAAAGTAACATCCTTGTTTTTTAGCTGTTATTAATGCGGCACTGAGAACTTTGATATTACATAGGATGGCTATGAACTATGTCGTAGTGCAAAACGACATAACCAAACCCAAAGCATGTAATAAAAATTGGCACAAAGAGACAAGTGCAATAAAAGAATACATTTTTCCCTTCGGAATAAATGGATGATCTTGAGAAAATTTCAAGGAAAGTTTATGTTTTATGATATGTTTTATTTGTAAATCTGACTAGTCGGGATTGAGGGGGAGAGATTTCTGACCTATCCCATAGAAGTGTAGGAGGTAGTATGGAACTTTGGAAAACCAATGGTGTAAAGAGGTGGAGCTAAGACGAGAATTTAAAACTGCATCTAAAAATGGAGAAGACACACAGAAGCCCCAGAGAAGTCCGACAAAGAAAAGGAGTCCACAATTGAGGACTGGGTCCTCATTGAGTGTAATAAGAAGCTAAAAAAATGTCAGTTGTAAACGGAGTATAACTGCCCTGTCCACTAGGAGCCCTGCCTCGACTTTCCTGAATGGAGCTTCAGGTATCCGACAAATAGATGAGTATAAAAAGAGACGATAAAGTCTGAGGAGAGATAGCAGAGAAAAAAGGGAAAGCTCATGAGCAAGACAAACGAGATCCTGAGCCGGTAATGGCATTGATGATAGGAGTCACCACACTGATATTTCTAAAAGTCTGATCTCTCGTTCCTTGTCCGTCTGGTCACACTCAGTTATGATGTATTAATATGTAAATGTCATAAAACAAATAATAATATTAGAATTTCAATTATTTAATCAAGAATGCTTCAATTGTAAATGTAAACTTGTCTCTTGTCATTAAATTACTAAAATAAATTATTATGTTTTATTGTATTTTTTGTTTTGAATTTATCTCTGTCATTCAATTATTTAAAAAACAAATCTGGGTTTCCTCGGTATTTTTCTAAAATTTCCGAATCTTACGACTACAAACTAATCAATTACATGTTATGACTTTCAAGGATTTTTGGTATTCACGAACAACAATATTTCTGTTCAATAACTGGATTCACTGTACATTTTATCTTAAAAAAAGATCAAATTTTAACTTCTGCTGTTATGCATGTATTCTTACACATAATATATCAATTCACGTTATTTTAATAGCTATTACTATCATTTTTGTCATGGTTACATAAACATATAACGGATTACATTACCAAGTATTTTTCCCCCTTATATATGTTTCCCGAGTATATCGTGCCTTATTTTTCGTAGGGAATCTTAATGTCCAGCATATTATACACATATACATACTTACGAGTGTATATGTGTATAATAGTGTGTGTGATAACACATTAACCGAAGTCATTATACATTTATATAAATTGAACGCGTTGCATTTTATTTATATTTTTCTTTGACAGACATGTATACTTTTATAATACTATTTTGCAGTACTTAGTGGTTTGATATATAGGAACTTATATGACTAAGCGAAATATTTTGCCTGAGGTACTTATGATCTCAATTAATATTTTAAGCACCCTTTTAGTGAACATGTAATACGGAGAAATATGTTTAGTGATATTATTAAGATTCTAAGTCAAATTTAAAAACACTCTCAATTTTTAAGGTAAAAAATATAAACCTTTCATTTGAATTTTTGATTTCAAAGAATGAAAAATTTACGTAATTAATTATGAAAAGAGATTCAAATTATTAAAAATAATAATAATTTTGAAATTTTTAGTTTCCTATTAAAAGTTAAATCATGAAAAGTTTAATTTTGAAACTTTATAATTAAATTCTTATGAAAATCGTAAAAGATTAATTAAAATATTTGAATTAATTGACTTTAATAGTGATAGTTTGTCATTCATAAAAAATTAAATTGTAATTTAAATAAGTGTTTTTCTTAAAAGTCTATCTTTAAAGGAAATTAGATTTTAATTTTCTCTTAATCATTTCAATATAGACAATTTATGGTAGAATAGAAAAATAAGTTCATTAAATATAACTAAATAAGAATGTTAGTTTATACTTTAAATTAGATTGCTAAATTAATAAATAGCAAAAGTTGAGGTTAAATACGATATTGGTTTGATTGAATTTATTTTTTAGTGAATTTTAACCTTTCCGTTTGATTAAATCATATAAATGTATTTAGAAAACATTATGACAAAATAAATATACAGCATGATGATGAAATTAAATATTTTACAACCTTTTAAAATTTTATCATTAGTGTTTAAAAAAACTTTAACTTAGAAATTTGAATTCGGTATTTTTCAGCATTTAAAATAAGTCTTAAATTAATGTATAGTGAAAACTCAAACAGCGATTTGGTATACTGTAAGAAAACGGTGTGCTAAAGTCTCTCTCCAAGAATTGTGAATGATTGTCCAACACGAAGGGGCTTCCTGCCACATGCCCTGGGGAAAGGAATTAATAGATCTCATATTAGTTGTTCGCAGTTACCACACTGACATGGTTAGTCGAAACGATTTGGCAGGGGTGGTGTAAAAGTACTAGTAAATAGATAACGATGAATAAACTAGTATAACTCTGTTATAGCTGGACCATATACAGACACTTCATTGATTTTAACCGATATGTTATAGGTTCGTATTATCATAGAATGACATAAAAGAAAATTACTTTCAAGTGAACTACTGCTTCGATAAAATCAAGCTTTTTAAGCAAGAGTTAATCCAGGCTTTGCGCTTCCATAGTTAGAAATATTGATCAAACCTATAGAACAATTACCCAAGGATAATAACTCGTTCTCTGTTTCTCTTCCCAGATCTTATTTAGAATGATAGTTATCCAGTCATTTATTTAAATTAGTTGCTATTAATTAAAAAATTTTATCTATACTATAAAAGTTTGATACTTTGAAAATCCTCACAAATAATTTGCCTGCGTCTTTATGAAATGTAATTATCGAATTAATAGAAAGGAAGGAATTGAGTATTTTACTGTTCAAAATTTATAATACTAGTTTTATCAAAAAACAAAAATGTTGAAAGAATTTCATGCTTACTTCAAGCAAAAAAAATTTGCCTTGTTAATTTTAATACTTGAATTAAAATATTCTTCCAACTTATGGACTAAAAATTATAAACTTTCTCAATTTTGACCTGTTTTTTGGGAGCCATTTTTCATTTCCTTCTAAAAAAAAAAGAAAAGTTTGCAATTTTAGTCTTTTAATTGGAATATGATTTGTTTGACTACATAAAAATGCGATGAATTTTTAGGCTCTTTAAACTGAGCAGAATTAGAATCAAAGATTTTTCACAAATTTCATACATTTTTTATACATGTAATCGACTTTGTATGTTTAATTTCTTTAACTCATGGATAACTCCAAAATAGATTGGATTCTGATCCAATTCGGTTTAAATGATCAATTTTAATATTTCTTCTAAATTAATATTTAATGCTCTGGTAAGACTATTTTAAGTTTCTTACTTAATTTTTTCTCCACCGTTTCTTAAACTAATGTTGCATTTTTTATGCTTCTTTCTAAGTGTAAATGAAAATTGGTAATTCTATTGAAGAAATTTATCTTTCTTACAGTCACAAAATAATACAATTTTTGTTGTTTATGTGATAGGAATTTAAAAATTATCCAGTTAAATTTTGTAAACGTAATATGCACAGTCTAGTCGCATTAATGTGACTACCACGTACTTTTGATGTTGACATAAAATAGCTAATCACAAAATGCAGCTTCTAGCACAGTGCAGTCGTGCATATATAAATTGCGTGTGAGGTCTTCGGAAAGCATTGCAAATGTTGACGTAATGCAGAAACGGAGTAATTTATCCGACGTCAAAAAGGGTGTGATAATTTACTTTCGGACAAAGTATTTAAGCATTGCCAAAATGGCTAGGTTTGTGAACTCTTCACATGCCACTGTGGAAAAGCATATCGTGCATGCTAAAATGGGACATTCCAAAAATAATGAAGTGACAAATGTTGTGCACCACAGTGTATAGATGATAGAGAAGAACAACGGCTGCGGAGGTGCATTCAAACGAATAGACTTATACCGTTAAACCTTACCGTTCAGATAAACCAGTTGGCTACCAATAGTGTCCCTCAAACTATTTTTTATTGAATGCTGCCGTGTCTGCGCATCTGAAGCAAACACCAGATTCATGCACGAAAGATGACTATTGTTCATCTGCTACGAAAGATGGAATTTGCACGTGAATACTGCCACTAAATCTAATCTGAGTGGTGTAAGGTATAATTTCCAGTGAAGCACGTTTCATGCTCCATCGGACACATGGACGTTGGCAGGTACCACGTGAAATTTCTGAAAGAAAACACCCTAACGCCATTGCAGGAATGATCCAGGCTAGTGGTGGGAGCATTTTGGTCTGCGAAATATTTCCCTGGCATTCTCTGTGTTCACTGATCATTATTGATGGATTAATATTAGTACGCCCTTGTTCCTGCTGACAATGTATATCCCTAATTGTGTGTTTTTCCTCGGAATGATGGCATATATCAGCAGAACACTAAGAGGTTTCATACATCTGGCGGTGTACTTGAGGGATTTCAAAAGAACCAGGATGAGTTTACTGTTTTCCCCTGGTCAGCAAACTTACATGACTTATCCCCAATCGAGAATATGTGTCACCATCTTGATCTGCCTATTCTTGACATGGATCCTCACTCTTTTAACTTGGTCATGGAGCCACAGCTAAACATGGTAATGGAGTCGACATTGCCCAACATTCCAGTGAACACCTTCAGAAACATAACAGACTCCCTTCCTGTATGTCTTGTAGCTGTCAACTTTGTAAAAAGTTTGTTATTCTGGCTTTTGACAAGTAGTCACATTAATGTGACTGGATCATATATATATCGTCCTCATGTTTGCTGAAATGTTTAATATTCATTTATATTGATATACATTGTTATAAAATTTATCAAATAAAATATTTTAAGTGAAAAAAGTCTCTTTTATAACGAATAATAGATGAAATAACTGTAGAAAACTCTTTAATAAAAATAATAAAGTATTTACAACTTAACGATGTTAGTTTACTAATAATATAATTTGATTATCCCATTATATTGCCAAAAATTTTATTACTAGTCTTGCATTAGTTTTCTCTAAGTTATAACATACCTTCAGTAATTATATTCGTTTAATTGTTTATTTTCTAGTCTTTACGAAATATTTAAGACCCTTAATAATCATCACCTTTTAATGAAACTCAATGCACAAGTAATTGAAAACAACACTTCCTCTCACTTTTGTGTTATTTTAATATGTATTATTCTACTCATTAGACTCTTAAATTTGTACACAGAATATGAATCAATTGTTACGTTTCATTTTCCCTTTTCTAAAAAATATTAATCATTCATCAATTCTAATGTGGTTTAAATGACATTCCAGTCTTTCATTAGATATTTTTTCCTTCACAACATTTTATTATCACCAATATGATGATAAATTATGACCATTTAAAAAATTAATAATAAACTTTATATGTTTGGTAAAATTTTGGATTTAAAAAGATGTAATTTGCAAAAAAACTAAATAGTAAGTGAAACTTACGCTATAAGAAAAATGAAACTAATAGTGCAAAATCTGAAAAAACTTATTTTCTCCACACAATTTGCAATTAATGATTGTAAAAAAGTACCCTCTGTTACATGACAATTATTTTATTTTTGAAATATGGTTTACCACTTATTGAAGGAAACAAAAAGCAACATTTTCTTCTGAAATTCTGTATCACTAATAATTATGAATAACTTTAATAAACAATTAATTTAAATGTTTTAATTTTACTATCACTTGTATAAGAATTTGGGATGTTTGGAATTCACCTTCATTTTTGTGACATTTCAATAAAAATTCTGAAGCAACCGTGAGCTCCTGTGTCAACAAATTCCATCTAAGATCTCTGGCTTATTTGCGTTTCCTTTAATTCTTTCTCTAAAAAACTCAATAAATAGTTTAGAAGGTTAACAAACTATTTTGCAAAGTTCTTCAAATACAAGTTGAACAATGGCTCCCAGTGTTTGAAACTTGGTGAGTTTTTTTAACTGAAAGCTCGATCTAATTTAATATCTGTTCCATTCTGTTACAAATCAAAGGTTTACCCTGAGTATTATCTCTTTGTTTCATCCAACCCACGTTCTACTAATCCAAATAAAAGAGAATGTTTAAATGCATTTTTCTTCTTTTGGTGTGGCTCTTTTAATTCATTCATAAACTTCATTAATTCCTACTATATGTAAATGTATAAGAACATAACTGTGAATTCTAAATTACAGAAAATTCATTTTTCTAATACAAATTTTAATTATTATTATTATTTGGCCGACCAACTTGTCTAGTGGCCAGCGTGCCTGACTACGGATAGGGAGGTCTTGGGTTCGAATCCCGGTTCAGGCATGGATGTACTTTCTCTCTCTCTCTTTCTCTCTCTCTATCCTGTCTTTGTCCTTTCCTTGTGTGTGAATGAGGTATGAATGGTTCCTACCCTATAAACGGGTCCCTATGGCATGTGTGAGGGTGCGATGGTGGCCCACCCCCTGTGGTGAACCCGGGGCAACGCCTCGGCGGCAAAGAGGTCGCTATTTCTGGCCGGCTCCTTGGGTATAAGGGGACAATACATCCCGATATACCCCGAATATTGGAAAAAAAGTTTTAATTATTAAAGAGAAATGGCTCTATGTAAATACGAGTATGCATAAGATAAATATTTAACATCAATTTTTTGACGTGACAAAGAATGTTATTAATACTTATAATAATGTTTATAGTTGTCAAATTTATGACCGATAATTAATAATAAGTAAATAGGACTGAAAATCTTTTAGTCAATGGAAATCTTTTTATTTTTTTGAGCAAAGTTACATATTTTCATCGCGTTTGGAAATCGAGACACTGAGCATTTTGAAACTGCGTATTACTTAAATCAACAATATTTTCAATTCTTGGACAGTTGAATGACATCAAAATTTGTATTCACAGTTGTGATGCTTTCTTTTATAAAATCTCATTAAAACATTATTCTGAAATGTCATAATATTAATATGTTAACACAAACATCAAAATAATTCTGTTCTTCTGTTTAATTTGTTTTAGAGCAAATTTGAAATATAAAATTATGATTGAAAATGTATTTGAGCTTCACGTTTTTGAGATTAATGCTTAAAAAAAGTGATTCCCTACACTCTCAAAATCTATACATTCTCAAAACGTAAGACATCGAATTCTATGCACTCTCGAAAATATTGAAAGGAGTTTCATACAAATGAGCTGAATTTCCATTTTTTAACTTCTTGAATCTCAAAAAATCTTAAAAGATTTAACTAAGCGCTTATAAAAGATTATAGGAAATCAACAAGAATTAGAATTGAATTTTCTCCTCTAAATATAAAATAAAAATTATGATCTTAAATGAGTTAGTCACATCTGTGCTACAATCAAGCTCAGAAAATCATTTCAAATTTATAAAAGTGTACAGTAAATTCACTATGTTATTTTTCGGGATATTTCCTCAACAAAAGTGTTAAAATATTTCATATTTTGTCTTATTAAACAGGACTAGATTTACTCAAATTAATCGCAAGATTTTGGTATAAAAATAGACATCCATCAGCAGAATTCTCCAAAATAGCTTCTTTAAAAAATATTTTCCACTACAAAATTTTCTTATTATAAATAAAAATAAATCGAAAGAAGTCTGAAATGTTTTCTTTTATCACAATTTTTTTACTATTAGAAATATTTAAGTTAATGAGATAATAACATCTCAAATTAAATTACTGATAAATAAACTAAATTCGGGACTTAAAAAAAGAGAAAACACCAGTATATCACAAATTTAAAAATACATATTTCTTATAATCAAAATAATAAATAAATAAAAAAAGGGACAACAATCAAAGAAATATTTTAGTTTTCATATATCTGTAAGAACTCATAAAATGGTTTTATTGACTGCATATTCCAAATATTTTGTTGGCAATTAAATATAATAATCGAAGAAATATATTGTTGATTCAAGTAAGAATGTTAAATATGCTGCATGAAACTTTGCAATAAAGATCTAATATTTAGTAAGCAGCTTTAGGCTAATTATTATAAATTCAAAAAAAAAACAAATGCATTCAAGTTAAATGAGCAATGAATTCTGAAGTTTCATAAATACCCAAAAATCAAACAATAAATCTACATGACAGTGAATGCTTTTTGTGTGTGTGTATGTATTTTCAAAATAAAATAAAAAACAATCTTTTCAAATTAATAAATTTACACATATTTCTAAAGAAAAATATGTTGTTCTTAATATCAACTTTTCAATAAATGCAATATAAAAATTGTAATGTTATACTGCTCTCTTCAATTTATAAGCTACTAATATGGGTTATTTTTTATAACATACACTAGTTTACAAAACGTTTTGTTCATGTTTAATCTCTTGTTGATTTTAAAAAGGAGATTTAGTGAAAATAGAGTACCAATTTGAATCCATATTAGAATATTACTCAGCAATTATTAAAGTGCTTTTCTATTGATAATAAGTTAATATTATCGTCAACATATTATAATAAGTTTTAAGCTATAGTAAGTTATATAAGCTATTTTTCATCGTATTAAATTATTTAATTTTTTTAAAAATTTGCTAATATCTCATTCAGGAGATACAGAGTTTAAGATTATTTATTTAAGAAATCATACCTGTAATATTTTATCTTGAACTTGTGTTTGCTAATAAATGTTAATTCCATGTCTGAAAGAATTTTTTTTAAATACCAAAGAAGAAAATTCAAAAATAGCTAACAGAAATCGTGTTCATGGTCTTAGGTTTTAAACTGTTAATTTTTAAAATAGAAATATAGGGATTAGAGAAGCATTAAAAACTAATGTAATTTGTCAATTCTTCCTTGAATTCTTTATTATTTTTTGAAATTAAATATCTTATTCTATTTATGCTTACTATACTTAGCAGTAACAATTTGACTAATGTAAAACAAATAATAACATTTACTATTAAATGTAGGAACAATTTTAATAATATTAAAATACCTATTATAAACTATATTTTTATAGTCAAATAGGATATCTTAATAAACATTAGAATTTGTTAGAAATATCACATTTCATAAAGTCTTCAATAAAAAAATTTCAAAAATTAAATATTTTTAATATAGAATTTACCCGCCCTCTTCTACTCTTTTGATGATATACAAAAGATTTTACCATGGGTCCAAATATTGAATTTAAAGAATATTGGATACTTGGAAATTGGATAATGACCAGTTTCTTTTTCAAATTTTAGTTATATTTTGTTGCTTAAAATTTTATTTTACAGACGAAACATAGAAATTGACGCATCACATTTCTCAATGTGACAAAAATATTCAAAGGGTTTGAAATTCTAATGCTTAAAAACGTTTGCAAAAACTTTTGTACATTTAAAATTGAAAAACAGCGTTCTGGAAATTTTTCATGGCTGTCTGTAAAATAAAACTACAACTATTAGATATGTATCACAATCAATACATTCGTTCTTTTATTTTATGTTCCTTACTATTTTATGTTAGTTTCCTTTTATAGCCCTTGTACATTTTGCATTATAAAAAAAAACTTTAATGATACACATGAAATAATTAAAATAATCAAAATTATTAATAAAATAAATCAAGTTTATAAAAGTTTTAAAGAATTTAAAGTAAATAACATAAAAAATATCCAAAAAAAAATATAAAAAAGTATTTTGGAATTGTAAAGCAGAATTGATAAAAAAAATTAACTCTTAAGAAATAATAAAATACAAAAAGAATGAATCCCTTGTAGGACGAACAAAATATTTTTAATTAAGAGAGAAATTTCTTTAGATATATAAGTAATTTAGCATTAACAAATATTTGAGTATTAAATCTTTGCTACTATTTTACAACTACCGATTAATTTCAAATAATTCTTGTAATGAAAAAATATTTTACTACTCTTCTATTATAGAATGATAAATAATTTATTAAAATGAATTGTTTTCCTTAACAAATTAATAAAGAAATGAATTTGCTAATTGGCATCTGTTGATGTTTAATACTCACATATCAAATTTTCAACTGAAAGCTAAATCTTTGATGGGAAATAAGGGAAAGTAAAAAATCGTGAAGTAATTTTACGATTCATCAGTTAAAATTATAGTAATTGGAATGAGGGTATTTTTTAATGATTTTTCATTGTTTTCCAAACATACAATTAAAATTTCGTTATTTTAAAAAGAATATTTTGTGAAAAAATGAGCTCATTATTTTTCCTCAACGATATCCATTATGTAGAAAACTTGGCTTGTAAATCAAAATGGTAAAACTTAAATAGAATTGAATATTTTTTTTTAATTTGTCGTGGGGAAATGTTTGACAAATAGATAGGAATGTATATTCAGTAACATCAATGAATATATAAATTTAACAAAAGAATGATTAAAAATCAATGCAGTTAAAAATAATGAAAGAAAATTTTTATTTATTTACAATTATTATAAATATTTACATTTTTAAGTAACTGTAATACTTAGAAAATAGATTTCGTAAATGGCAATTTGGAACAAATTTACATTAAGAAACAGGAAGATAATAAGTAGTTTATCAAGTTCTGTTGCAATATTCTAAGACTTTATGAAATAAGATTTTTCAAGGAATGAAAATTATACTATAGCTTCTTTTACACGAGCATTTATCACTATTTTTAATAAAGATAGTATAAATGTCCTTTAAGGATATAAATTTTCTGATTTCTTTATCATTAGTTATGTAAAAAATATGTTCATTTATTTATCAAACTAAATAAATTCACAAATATAATACATAATGAAAAGACGTAATCACAATATGTTTTTCATAATCCTAACAGATTATTGTCTATTATATCAATTGTCTTATACTCTTTAATATAAAAACAGTTATAACTGATAAAAAGAAATTTAAAAAAATGTAAATGTTCTCTTTTCATTTATAAATTAGCAAACATAGTTGAAGCCTCTCTAGGAATGAAAACAAGGCAAGTTAACTCTTAAAATTATTAATTTCAATATTCTGAATAAAGAAACTGAGAAAACAACAGTTACAAATTCATGCATAAAAAGATAGAATATAAAATGTTATATTTAATTCAAGAATGGATATATCAGTATTTTACTTTATAACAACCCTAAATCTGAGTCTCAGTTTATCGTTTTTATTGCCATTAGGACTTCGATAAAAAAAAAAGGATTAATTTATTTAAGCGTAATGCTGAAAGCAGGATAAGGACTTCTTAAACCATGTTAGCAATATTAAACTCCATCAACATTTTCTTGATTAAATGTTTCTTAAATAAAAACTATTCATTTAAACCTGGTAGTATCGAAAATTGTTTACCTTAATGTACTTGATGCATTGTAGTCAAGTATCTCGGTGTTTTAACAAAGTATAACTTTCTGGTTTATTATATATAATTACAAATATTTTAAGTTTGCAATGTATGTATATATATATATATATATATATATATATACATTGCAAATTTAAAATATTTGTAATTATATATAATTATTTTTAAGTATGATTCATTTGAGGCATGGAAGACAATTCTGAATATATATATATATATATATATATATATATATATATTCCAAATTGTCTTCCATGCCTCAAATGAGAAAAATAATTCTTTTATACTTGCATTTTATTTAAGGCGAAAATTGTTAAATTGTAATATTTTCCGCATTATATGATTACAGAATAAAATAAGAACGCAAATGGACAAACATTTACATATATTTCGAACTCGAATGCCAATTCGAGTGAAACATAAATCTTTAAAATTTCTCAAATACAGTAAAATTAATAAAAATCCATAAACTTTTAACTTGAAAATTATATTAAATGAAAAATATACCTTTTTCAAAAAAAAAATATTTAAATTCATTCAAAATTCTAAAATTATATTTCCATTATAATAAATTATTATTTTCAAATCAATTATTTTCTATAAATAACTACTTTAAATTTCCAAAGAAACAAAATCTAAATTGAATAAAATCTAAAGTAAAATTTCACAAATACTTGTAATACAGCAAAATGAATAAAAATCTTTAAACTTTTAACTTGTAAAATTGTGTTAAATGAAAAATATGCTATTTTCAAAAAGAAAGTATTGAAATTTCTTCAAAATTCAAAAATTATATTTTAACCCTAATGAATATATAATTTCTAACCAATACTCTTCATTAAGTAACTAATCTAAATTTCTAAGGAAACTAAATTGAAAATTATTTTATTATTTTTTGCTTTTTATTTTGCTTAGTATTGATGAATACAAAAAATAAAAATGCACTTTCAGGACTAAATTCGAAGTAGGAAAAATGTGCAGAACTGTCACCTTTAAATAAAATATTTCTGTGATGATAATGTAATGAAGAATGACAATTAGACTTATCTCTTCGTGTGATGCACTTTTGTTGTCATTAACCTTCCAAAACAAAATAGTCTACAGTATTTTGCTTATCTAGTAGCCTTTGTTTTACCGACATTATTTTTGCCAAGTTACTAAACTTAGTTTTAGTATTTTTCAATGAAATGGTAATCATAATTTTTTTCGTTTAAATTTGTTTGCTTGTAGAATATATATGAACTTTCTGATGAATACAAATGTTTATGCATCAAACTAGAAGATATTTAAGCAGAATTTAGCTAAAAATACAGTACTTATTTGACTAAAAATATGTCTCTTTTAATCTGAAACACAATGCTGAAGTGTATTTTAATAAAATGTACAATCCATCACTGTACAATGTGTAATCCATCAGGTATCTCTTCACCAATAAAGCAGCGTTTATTTTTCAATAAGAATCAGCTCCTTGCCAGAGAGCAAAAAATATGCGAAGAATAGTTTAACAAAAAATCGCTGATTTAATATCCAGGTCAAAAAACAATCCTGACTTGAAGCCTATTGAAACTTTATTGTAACGTGTTAAATTACATCGCATGAAAAAGGTATTCATCAATTAAATTGTAACCTATTGGGGCAGCATTTGCTTCTTGGTATCATGGGATTGAGAGGAATGAACTTCGAACACTCTCGTTCGCTTGATAGAAATACATTGCGAAACTATATCAGAAACCACTGTCATCCTATTTAGTATTGTGTAAGTGCGCACGGAGATCTAAGACAAATGGTTAAAAAGTTAAGACAAAAGATTTGCAATATAATATATTCTTGTAATAAAAGTATGTTTTTTATTTCTTTTTTAATTACATTATCCAATAAATTTCCCTTTATTTGATATATAAACGTTTTTAATTGAGAGAAACTTAATCTATTCTATAAGCTCACGAATTTGAAAACAGGAAAATATCAAAAAATGTCCACAATTTTGGGCAATCACTGTTTAAAAACTTTTCCATTTACAGTTATTTTTACAGGGAATGTTCAGTACATTTTTACAAACTATCCATATTTTATAAAGTTTCAACCATATTTTCATCATAGCTCAAACTTTCCTTAAATTTTCTTTCATTTCAAAGATCATAAATCTTATGCTTCACTTAAATTAAAATGCTTTACAGTTTCTGTAAAGTGTTAGCCGTTTAGTTAAAATTTCTCCAAAATTTGCCAGAAAACAATTAATTTCACAAACGTATGCTGCCTATAACTAAAATCTTGGCACATTTACCTCGCTATAAAATGAAATGAAATTAATTTTTTTTATAAAAAAAATTGACTCAGAAGTAAACCGATACCTTAACAATTCCTTCTATTACAGCAGAACTGAAAGTGGCTGCCGAGAGAAGAAGATTGAAGAAATCTCCAACAGCTATTAAAATGCAAGTCCAATATTTAAACCATCTGAGTGAAAGGTTCAATGACACTATAGTAGGCACTTCTACCAGAATTAGGCGTATAAAACTGCAGCCTGAGTGGCAAATGCAGTTATTGGTTATGTATAGTTCAAAAAGAAATGAAAACGCAAAATATCTTATTAATTATAGGCCATCTTTTTTCTCCTTAGTAATCCTGAAATTCCTTACAGATGGGGAAACTAATACTGAACAGACTCAATTAGTATATGAAACATAAGACTTTAGTAGCCTATGAACAAGCTGCTTATCAAAACACCATCTTTTAACAACAAATTTTAAGCGATGTTTTCGACTATCGAAACTTCTTTACAGCTTTTAAAAATCTGTTAGGTAAAATATGGAAAGGAATCTGTATTAGAAAGTGTTTGATTCGGTAAAATATGCTTATGTGTATCAAGTGTTTTAATAAACAACATAATAATATCAAAGGGCAATGGAGTTTTTTCCTAAACAATAGTACTTGCAAATAGTATTACTACAATGTTACTTGGAAGTAATTTGTTACTCCATTTTTACATCAAACTCCTCTTTTAAAAAATCATAAGAGATATTGGGTTCAGTCAAGAAACGGTTATCTTTCGGTTTGAAAAATTTAACAATAAATCTTAGAGATAAAATTCAATTTATAGTAACCCTGTAGTAGTTTATCTTTTGTGTAATGGCAGCGGTCATTTTGTTAACTACATCTTGGCTCCTATCTTATGATAAAAAAATCAAGGAGTACCTGATTATAAGTTTTTACCAAGATATTAATTATTTGCTCCTTGCTGATCATTTTCCGATGTGGACACAAGCAACGTAATATTGTGAAGTCAGTGATGGAAGGTAAACGTAATCAGGTTATTGATTCTATCCAATTTAAATTTTAAGGAGAAACAGCAGTGTAATCGTTTTCATTATCAATTACTTCATTTCTGACCTACATTATAAATATTTGCAAGTGACTTTTGAAATAAACTAAACTAGAAATATATTGAATCACTTTCATGCCATTTTCTGCGCAGAGAAACTCTTGAAACACCTATCATTTCGCGTATCATCATCACCTGCTTTATCAAGTAATCAAGTTTAGAGAGAGTTTTGACAAATAAATTGCTATCATTCGTTATTGAAGCTATCAAATTAACATGAATTGATGGTATTATTCGCATTGAAGGCTAATATTCACAACAAGTAAGCACATTAAATTTATCATTGAAAAATGATTTGAATAATCATAAAAAATTAATACAACAATTTTTTTATTTATTATTCAAAACATTATACATTCAAAAATTCTATAAAGTCTTATTTGGTTTATTATGAATATTATGACTTTTATTGAAGCAAGGATTTAAATTTGAAATTATAAGATGATATTTAGGAAACTGAAAGATCTTCTAATTCTTTAGATACTATACAGAATAAAACAAATTTTTGACTAATCTAATAATAATTTTTCTTTTAAATAAATAATATATTTTATTTAACCAATTCTACAGGAGTTAGAGCAATAAGAATATTGTAATGAATTTCCAGAATCTTAAGGGTTGCAAGTATACATCAACAACTTTTCATGATGTTCTTTTTATGCATTTTCTAGACATGTTTTCGAAAAGATTCTTTTTTTATATTTCTGCAATTAAATATTGATCAGAATGTATGAAATGATGGGGAAAATAAATTAAATACATTTTGTAAGAGTTGTCTTCCATCATGCACAAAATCATCATAAAATTCAAATATGATCTGTGTAATTTAAGATGCAATTTATATGAATTAATTAAGTAGTTGTTCAAACTTTACACAGTGTAATATATTGGTGATCAAACTTGATTTTAATGAGTATATTTCTTAGGAAGATATAATAGGCAGCATTACTCTACATTAATTTTACTCGTGGAATTAAAAATATGTAAAATACTGCAGATTTATCAATTTTTGTGACACAATATAGCTATTTAGTCAGGAATACTTATCACCCAATGACATTATAAAGAGTTGTAGAAAAATAGGAATTTTAGACAAGCAAGTAGCTAAACATAGTTTTGGAATTAATGCACTCACATATGATTAATTTTTTTAAATTTCGCCCTTTTTATCATTGCGTAAACACTGAGTCCTTACATATATAAAAGATGTAATTGCTAAAACTGTGTCAAATTGAAAGATATTAAGAGATAGCATTTATTTATAAATATTCCTAAAATTAAATTAAATATTTATATTCAACATTTTAAGTTTACATTTTTACTTACTTATTTTTATTTGATATTTAGATACTTATTATATATTCACCTGTAATTTCTTATATTTATTAATAGAATTAATTTATAAAAATATATTTAGTATTTTATAAAAAAAATCTTATATTTATTCATGTGGAACGGGAAAGAAAGCTCAACTAAAAAATTTCTAAAAGATTTTCTGAAGTGTAATAAACTTTTCTGAAAGTTTTCTGCGGAAATTCCCTTCACTAGACAAGTCTGGAGTTTTGACATATGTTGAAACAGTTTTCTTTATATATATATATATATATATATATATATATATATATATATATATATATATATATATATATATATATATATATATATATATATATATATATATATATATATATATATATATATATATATATATATACAATGCAATCGGAAAGAAACTGCAATAATTTCTGCGATATAATAGTTTCTTTTAACTTCAAAAAGAAACTTTAAAACAAGGAGGAAAAAATCTTACTCTTCTTACTTTTAGTACAATGCATATAAGATAACTTTATTTACATACTTTAATAGGAGAAAATAATATTTTCTTGCAAAAAATATCCAATAGTCTTATAAGTTACTCAACAAAATTAAAACAATTATACTGAAACACAACATACAATAAAGAGCAAGACAAGTGATTTTAATTCAATAATTTTTTAAGACATCAAATATGAATATTAAAAGGGTGTTGAGACAACTTGCTAATAAAACAAGATTGTCTTATCTATGTATTTAAGTTCATTACTCTTTTGGTGATGTGCGCCTCTTTTTCTGAGCTTGTATAGCTTCATTAATTTTTCGTTTTATCTTTGTATAAAATTTCACTTGTCAAATAAATTTTGCTGTGATATCTCTTATCTTTCTTTGTATTGCATTTTGGGTGACCTGTGGTGGGTCTTTCCAGTTTCGTTTACGTTTTATAAAGATTTTAGCATTTAAATCCTCTTTTATATAAGAACTTAGTATATGGAACAGAAAATATTAAATAATAGTTTCAAATTTTTGAAATTATAATAATGACTGTCTAGTAATAATATTGTGGAAATTAAAAAAGGACTCATTAACACTAGTCCTTTTCTTCCTTTTATGCATTGTGTGAAGTATTATATGAATACAAAGTTAGTTGATTGGTTCTTTTTATAACAACTTATCTACCAGATGAATGTAGCTGTGATATCTCTTGTATTTTGTGGTGTTCCATTTTAGATGATCCCCAATGTAGAAATGGAAAATATAAAATAATTTCTTTGTATAACAGAAATAACCTCCGTATATTATAATTTTCCGTTACTAAATTTTTTTAAAAAAGTTTTCAAAATTACAATTCTAGAAATTTAAATATATTTAAACATTATAAAAAAAAGATGCGTAATCTGCTCTTATAGACACTACATGGATTAATTTATAGAAAATAGTCCAAAACAGCAATGCAGATAAAATTGTATTACAGGAATTTAACCTCAATTATTAATTCAATTAAGAGAAATTTTTAAGAGAATTCAACTTCGATGAACAATTCGTAGGTATCCTTTTTTATTAATATTTATTTATTATTTTGTGGATTTTATAACAAAAGTGCCTTTGCAAATTTTTTAGAAAAAATTAATACAAAACTATTTTGTTTTAAATTGTAAGTTTATTTTAAGAAACTATGAAAGAAATCTTAGTATCCAATCCTTAAGATGATCAGGTATATTTTCATCTTATTCAAAATGCATAGGGGGAAGAAATAAAGAATGAGGAATTTACAGTTTATTTTTAATTGCATTGAGAGGCATTATATAAATATAAGAGATAAAAAAAGAACTTAAATTTACATTTATAATATTTATATTAATAATAAAGCTTATAAGATCGTCACTAAAATTACTAGTCCTGCAACTGTGCAAAACTACAAAGAAAGAGAAAAAATTTCCTAATCTTTTAATATTTTCTATCATTTTTTTTTTTGTATACAATTGTATCAATTGTATTGTATTATTTGTTTAATTTTATTGTATTTTATTAGAGGAATTTATTTATCTTTATCTTTTTATAAATATTATCTTTTTCTATCGAAATGGAAGTTGATATAATTTATACTTCCTTTTTTATTTAAATTAATTGACACCTATTAAATAATGATTAATTCATTGATAATTGTAATATATGTTATTAAAATTTAAAAAAAAAAAAAAAACTTATATAAGCGTATAACTTATTTCATTAAAAATTATTTATTTATTTATAATAGCATTGAATAAGAATTTTTTTCATTAAATATTAAAATAACAAGTTTCTTAGTTTTCTACACATTTTTTGCCATCTATTGTAAGCGCTTAATGCAAAAAATAACGTGCCAGTTTTAGGACTAAGTTAAGTAATTCTTTTACCAAAAGAATGGTTAGCGCTCTTGTCTTTGGTTCAACAGTTCGTGGGTTCAAATCACACCTTGGGCATGGATGTTTGTAGTGGTTCGGAATCCACTTTAAACCGTAGGACCCGGTCTAATTAGTCATTGTGTGCAAAAAGTGACCGTTGAGCGACAAACAAACCGAATCAAACCATTTACCAAAAGATTTCAACCAGCATTCAATTTCAAGTAATACAACATAAAAAAGGAAATTAGAAACTGAATAGCATTTAATAAAGGAAACACTATTAAATAATTCGTAAATATTTAATTTATGAAACTCAATTACTTCAAAAAATTCTTTCACTTTTGAAATGATTTCAAAATATAATAAAAATGCTATTTTTTTTTTCTTTTTAATATTATGCCTTTACTATTCAATTTGTGTCCCTTTCATAATTGTAAGTTCTATTATGCAATATTTACGGATGTTTTTCGATATTTTTTTAAAGTTTTGGCTGAGAATAATAAGAAATCAGGAGTGTATATATATATATATATATATATATATATATATATATATATATATATATATATATATATATATATATATATATATATAATATAATATAATATAATATAAAAATAGAGAATATACCTAAAAATAAATAATAAACAGAAAATGACATTTATTTAAATTTGTTTGGATTTTATATTCACACAAAAATTTTATATAGTTTATACATTTTATTTATTTTGCATATTAAAGTAAATAAAACCAAATTTTTTCAATGTTTTGCTAATTTCTCTTCCTTATACACTACAATGAATTTTTACAAAGTAATAAAAGAACACAGCATGAAATATGCGAAGATGAACACAATTTTAAAATATGATGAAAACATTTACATTTCTACTTTTCCCGCGTGTCTTGTGTTGCTTGAATGGATTGTAGTATCAACAGTGTCACTGCTTATCAGAAAATAAAATAATCCTTTTTATATACAAAATTATTTTTTTAAAAATATTCAAGATTCAAACAAAGTCAGGTTCTTAATTCAATTAATTTTCATAACAATACTCAGTTTTTTAAAGCTTCTTTTGTTTCCTTAATTTTTTCTGGCGTGTTGTGTGAGTTGGCTCAATTGATTTTCTAATGATATATTATCGTTCAGTTCAAAAAATATTATATATTTATATATTATAATATCATTTAAATCTCCTTTAATTTATTGAAACATTAATTTATCAGCATTGCTACTTTCATGCTCTCGTTTCTTAAAGAGTAATACTTTAAGTAGCCAATTGTTGCATAAAAAATGAAAATATAGATATTATTAACGAAACATATTTCAGTAGAACAACAAAGAATTCATTTTACTTATCCAGCAAAATCAACTTCTTAAAGATGCTTGAAATGGAGGAAATCAATTTATAGATTTGTTTATTTAATTCAGTCAAGAAATGGGGGTATATATTATACCTAAGTATGTATTCAGCAATTAGCAAATATTAGATATAATGTCAAAGAACATTTCAATGCCCTTATAGAAACTAAAGATGGTATGTAACTAAAATAAAGATAGTTAATTTAAATTATAAATTATTATGTTATTTTTAGAAATTTGCATTATATAAAAATTTTTGTAATAAATATGCTTATTAATATAATATGATATTTTATATCATGAAAAATGTTCAGAGAGAGTCTATAACAATCCCATAATATTTAAGTTTTAAAAAATTAGAAATATGTATTCATTTGCATAACACTAGTTACTCCAAACTTAAAAAATTGTACTTAAAGAAATACACAAACCAGAGCGAAAAGGAACTTGAAACAAAGTAAACAAAACTTATTTTTGCTATTGAAGCCAAAATTTATGATGTTAAAAGTTAAAATATTTATGGAAGTTGTTAGTTCATTATATATATGTATGCATATATACATACACATGTATTAACATCGAAAGACAATATAAATAAGGCTCTCAACACCAGTAAACAAATATTCTTAAGCACTGCGATATTAATATGTTTCCATAAAGTATATAATATAAATTATCTGATGTAGCTCTTGAACTCAGTAAATAATTTGCTATCAAAATTATATAAATATAAATCCACAAATTATACCTCTTTTTTCTTAAAATATCCTCTATTTGGAAAAATGTTAATAATGTTTTAGGCAGAAGATTCCTTAAATATAATTCAGTAATTACAGGAAGTTCTTTCCATTTGTATGAAACTGAAATTGCATTCACCTCCTCAGATTTATTCGTAAAACGTGATTTTGGATTTATCTCATGGATGAGTTGCAAAATAAACAAGTAAAGCGTTAGGAACAAATGTTTGTGATACCCATCTTAGAGTCACTTGTGATGCGATGCGGGATTTTCCTTTCTTTGTTCATAGCAGCTAAAGTTTTCTAGAGAATCATTTCGCAAAGTAGTTGGATAGCGCTTGTAAACAAAACTGAAGTCCCAATTGATCCACTGATTTTCTTTTCGTATTATATATAATAAGAATGGCTTTCTAAAGAACACTTGTAATAGCAAATTATGATTCTGATGTAGAGAAGTTTTATTGCAAAAGACTAATATCATGTGATTCCTCGCTTTAACAAAATTTAAAAATCCCTTCAATAAATAGATGTATACTAATATTTCTTTAGACTATTATTTTAAAAATGATTTTTAATGTTAAAATTAGGATTTATTGATTTTTAGTTCAATTCTTTAACACGTTATTCAATGCATCTCAGTGCTTTTAATGTATATATATATATATATATATATATATATATATATATATATATATATATATATAATTCAGTGTTATAGTATGATGTATCTCCCCAAGAGATTTCTCGCTAAATTTGTTTTGATTTTTATCTCATTTCTGAATCATATATGAGATTTTTATTAAATGGCAACAGGATTATAATTACTTGGCGATGGAAAAAAGGGGGTATATATCCTACCAGTTCCAGTACAATTTCCAAGCACTTTAACATAATTAAACAAATATTTTTAAGAACTATGCATATTGTAATTTAGCTTAGCTATTTATGCTCAGCCAATTTAGCATAAGAACCATGCATAGCGCGACTGGGGCTCGGAGCAAATATATCTTTGGGAGCTCCCCTCTGCTTCACCAAACTTTCTATTCGATTTGGCAAACGATTATATTCAATTAAAACATAAAATAATTTTATATGATTTACTGCCTTTCTTAAGTGGGGGCCTGAATCAACTATCCCGTACACCTCGGATAAAGTCAAATTCTGAAACCATGCATAGAGAAATTTCGAATGAAGTTATCACAAGTCCTTAAAATTATGGGAGTTAGTAGGATATATCACACAAATTAATGATTTTTGGGGATTTTTTGTCACCGAGCTGTACGCATGCTTTTAGAACGGGAAAATTCAAGAAGTACGCCGAATTTAAACGTAGTTATTACTTTTAATAAATCCTTTGTATAATGCAAAAATGAAAAAAAACACCAATTCTGACAGCAGGAAAGAGTCCAAAAAGCAACAAAAACTCAAATTGGCAACACCAAAATCAAAACAAGAGAATCTAGATTTGGCGAAACATCTTTTGGGGAATATATCATACTTATACCATATCACATCATAAGAGCCTAGAGATATGATCTAGTTCTTCGGAGTGCAAAATTTTAATTTAATTCCAGCCATTTTAAACAACGAAAAATTAGTACTGTGTACTTTTTTTGAAAACACGTCTGTCGGGACTTCATACATATCGGGTTACTTGGGATTTCATTTTTTCTTTTCCATGCGTGAAAGTTGTCTTCTTTCTAACAACTCTTCACAGAACTCAGTTCACAGAGTCTTGCAACAACAGAATCAGAGTGTAACTCTTTCGAAATCTCTTTTAGGTGGAAGTAATAAAATTATGAAAGCTATCAAATATATACATACAAAAGTATGGATAGTGTAAATATAAAAACTTTTATAGAAGAAATTTTGAAAATTCATTAAATCGAGAAACAAGTTAAGGAAACTGTTTTCAAAACTATTTCTTAAATGTGATTATGATAAAAAAATTTTCAAGCAAAATTTTTAAAACAAACGTTTTAAATATGCAGGAAAAATGTGAAGATATGCATACATGTTAAGTTTTAAAAACTGAAGTATTTGCATTTTTTAGTTACGTTTTCAGTAAAGCTATGTAAGATTTAAATTTGAAACATTTTTTTAAAAAATGACACAGTTTATCTTACACTGTGATTTAGATATCAAATATTTTTCTGTAATATGTGATAGATATATCGTCGTGAGAAATGTATCATAAGATACAGTGATAGTTTACTATGTTTATATAGTTATTAATAAGAAGTCTATTTAATAATATTTATTACGAATTTTGGAAGCAAATAACATATTCCTTAAAACAAAATTTATGAAGTACTATGAAGTTAAATTGAATTATAACTCTGAAACTCATAATCGTAGGATAAATTAGTACAATAATAGTTTGCTATTTTAATATAGTTATTAGTAAGAAGTTTCTTTAATATAATATTTATTGCGAAATAACATATTCCTTAAAATAAAACTAATGAAGTACTAAGAAGTTAAACTGAATTAAAATTCTGAAACTCACATATAATTGTAGAATAAATATAAAGCGTATATAAACTTTTTATTTATTAAATAGAACATTTTATATAAAACTCTAACCCCTTTAAATACTTTCATGACCAAAGTAATGCATTCTCATTTTTATGTAGATTTAAGGGAAAATGTGCGTGTAATAACCAGAATAAATTTGTAATTTGAAAACATTTTAACGATTTTTATAAATTATTTTAAAATATTTATTTAACAAAAAAATTAAGAAAAGGGCAATACAAAGCATGTTTCCAGATTTTGCAAAGAGTGTCTAAAAGTTCTGACAACTATAGCCCCTTCTTTAAATAATTATTAGATTCTGTTATTTTTTTAAATAGCAGTTGTATTTTTTTTACAATCCTCCTGCAGAGTTTTCACTGTCAAACAAGGATCCAAAACTTATGATTTTTAAGTCCATTAACTTCAGGTGTACAAAAAATCTACCGATTTGCATCTGATACATGACCAATATATAAACAAAGGATTTGAACTTAATCCCAACAGTGCCATTTTTATTTTAAAAGTGGTGATACCTTTGAAAGTATGACTACATGCTATATCTTGTGAAATTTAACAATTAAAAGCTATAAGAGTAACTTATCTTACATATAGGATTCAAAATATTACCTTGATAGCACATGAAATTGATGTTACCATTTATTACAATTTTTTTGTTTTTAGGTTATAAAGAAGAGGGCATTAATAATGACTGATTTACTAGAATTTTCTTTTAATTCCACAAACAAACTTTTACATTTTTCACTCCTTTTTTCAGAAATAAATTCTTTTTTTCCATCACAATCATTTCAGTAATATCTCTGTTCCTTAAAAGTGCAGGCGAGTATTCATATATTTCTATCTTTTCTTATGATAAAAATTTTATACTTTAAAATTTATTGTACTTAAAAAATTTTTCTTGATGGGAAAAACTAAATGGACACCTTTTATTTTAATAACATTTAAATGTTTCTTTATTTTAATTATTAATGGTGCAAAAACATTTAAGCATTGCTTTCATAACTAAGAATTTTGGGTTTTCCTAAAACAAAAGAATTTATCTCTATTATTAAAATAACGTATTTCTTCAGGGTACTCCTTTAAATGTTTTTTCCCCGTAAATATTAAAGTAGAAGAAGTTTTACATAATATATGGTATTTATTCTGTATTGAAATAAATTCCTTTTGCTTAAAACGACGTTTATTTAACTTCTTTAGTGGAGAAACAAGATTGATCACAGTAGTGAATATTTCGAATTTTCTACCTGCAGCCTAGAAGTCATACTTGAGACACATGAATGGATGCATATCGATATTGTATTTCGCTCATTGCTGAAATTTCTCACAAGGTATTTTCTGAAAGTATCTTACAAAATTATTAACAATACTCTATTGCGTTACTCAGGTATGACATACTTTAATTTTTCTTTTGTAAGTAGTTTAGTTTATTTCTTTCAAATTGTAACTATAACAGCGTTTCATTTTTAAAAAAATCAGTTTATTTTTATTTTATTTAAAGATGTCATTCAAATTTTAAGCATATTTTATAATTTCGAATCTCAATTTCAAGAGTGATTAAATCTATTTTATTATGAATATAATCGAAAAATATCTTGTAATGAAAAAATAAAAAACTAATGAATTTTAGATAAACATTTAATTATTATTTGAGTTTTTAAAATATGAAATTAATACTTTTCATCCTTTTTAAATGGCATTTTCATTTTTAATGTCGATAATATTCCATTTTTTAATATTATTTTATAAACAAGAACTTAATGTTAAGACTTATATCTTCTTTGAATAATTAAAATTGCTTAAAGTAGATTTAAGACTTAATCATTTGTTAAAAAACTTCAGATGTGAGTGCAATAAAAAATGGGGGAAATATATATATATATATATATATATATATATTCAATTTCCTTCTATCTACAGCAGTATATTACTCAACATTGCTTTTGTTTCTGAATTATTTCTTAAAGTAACTGGAAATACAAATTTAATTATACAATACTTCAAGATTTATAAAAAGTTAAAGTGCGATAAAAAAAGGCTTACTTTCAAATGCACACATATAAACAATCAATACATTGTGTTGTATATTTAGCTTCTTTCAATACTCTTTATGTATTTCCTTATGTATTTATATACCTTTTTATTCTACAAGCCAAACTAATTAAAGTTGCTCCCAATTTCCAAAGCATTTTCTTTTTCGAATAAGTACTTGCAAATAACTAATTATGTTATTTTGGCGAATTATTTAATTGAACTAAGTTCCTTAAATGATCGTATGCATAAAATATTTATTACATTTTAATCCAAAATGCTAATAATATTTGTTTTAAAATGTAATGGAGTATTTACATTATGAATTAAGTAGGTTTTTGAATTTTTTATTCAATTACTCATTTAAGTTGGTTTTTCAATTAATTCATAAGAATTTATTTATTGTCACTTCATACAAATTTTTAATATTTAAACTTTACCGTTTTGAAACCATTGAAAAATATATAAACTTTACCACGTGATAATTTGATTCATTTTATGATTTCTTTCTAATTTAAAAGCTCCATGAATCATATTAGGAAAAGCTTGGCACAAAATATTTATTTTATAATTGTATTAAAAAAGAAACAAATTTTTCACAACAATTCAATAATGAAATTGTTTCTATTAATAAAGAATCATATGAAATACAATATATAATAAATTGCTTTTATTAAATTAGTCTCATTGATTTTGTTCTATTCAAGGAGCAAATTAGGAGTTAAAACTAAATTAAAAGAACTTTTTGGAAAATTCTTTATTGCCCATTACTTTCACTTACCTCATTAAACTTCGTAATCATTTTAAAAAGCAAATACCAGCTCACTACTTAGAGTCCAAAAACATGCCATCTTTAAAAACAGAGTTTTCCTTTGTTGCATTCTACTGAAATTTGTTCTTTAATTTTGAATTTATGAGTAAAATATTATTTTACATATCTGTTGATGAAAATAAAAGGAAAATAATGGTTTTATTTTTTGATCCTACGATTTCGATTCCATTCAAATACTGATATGAGCAGAGAATATTAGTAAAGTATGTTTGTGTAAAAGAAACCTAACACCATTAACTAGGAACTCCATATGGCATACTCTCTGGTATTTAGTTTCTTAAAAGAAAGTTATTCTAATTATTTCTGAATTGTTAATATTGTAAAGTAACAGCATTCTCAATGTAGATAAAAACTATTGAAGTATATTTTATTATGCTTTCTTCAATATAAATCCTCATTTATTGCTTACTTGAATTAATAAGGAATAACTGTTAGATAAATGATGTACCAACAAAATTTATCGATACACAATTTTGACAGCTTAAATTTAATGTGTAAAACATTTTTCTGTACTTTTCTGTACTCCTTAAATATTTTGTTTTTGTTCCTTGAGGTAAAATGTTCGTATAGATATCTTTATTTTATTTAATGCTATGTAATTAAAATCAGCGTAAGGTATCTTATAAACGAAATATTTCTATGACAATTTTTGAGGCTTGAAAATGCTCAAATATGTATATTACAATTGAAAAAAAAAGTTCTACTCGTCATAAAAGATGCTGTAACCTCAATTTCTGTAGGTATACAAGGTGGTTATAATTAAACTTCCCCTATAAACAGCATCCCACAGAGCAAACGGATGAACGGAATGCAACGAAATTTTGTATATGGGCTTTACACGAGATGCGCTCACGGAATTTCGAAAAAAAATTTTTAGATCCAAAATGTCCACCAGAGGGCGCTTTTTTCGGAAAACATGAAATTTAACTCAGTAAACGGCCAAAACGGAATGCAGAAACAATATTAACAAACCAGAACAAGAATTATGAGTAATAAAATGCAAAACCGAGGAAATCCGTCAGTTGTAGGAGAAAAATGCCGAGATTTGCATGCTTGGGAAGAAGAGGAACCTTTATGCACAACAGGTTTGGGTATAAAACGTTTGCAGTAGTTGACATGTTTAAGTCGATGTTTCTGGCTGTATTTATGACGGTCTCTTTAGTTGAACGTGCGTTATTGGTGAAGCTGGTTTACGAAAACAAGGGGAATGCTTCTGCTGCAGTTCGTGAATTTCGTCGTAGAAACAACCTACGCCATGGACCAATGTCAACTAAAGATATCCGGGCCATGATTAAGAGATTTGAAGAGACGGGGAAGTTAGGAGTTCAACCTGGAAGAGGCCGCAAACGTGTCACACCGGTACTTGTTGATGCCGTAAAGATAGCTGTTGACACACGGTCACAGACATCAGAGTTTGGGGGCAGTAGCGCACGTGCAGTTTCTCGATAGACTGGCTATGCTTACAGCACCGTCCGAAAAGTGCTCAGAAACATAATGCACTACTTCCCATACAAGATCCGCCCTACCCAAGAGCTGCTTAATAGGGACAAAGCACAACGTCTTTCATTTGCAGTCAATTTCCTCAACAGAATTACTGTTGATCTGTCATGGCCTTGGAATATTCTGTGGAGCGACGAGGCTCATTTCTACCTCAACGGGACTGTCAACACACAGAATTGCCGCATTTGGGCTAAGGAACATCCTCGGGTGCACACTGAAAGTCCTCTGCATTCTCCAAAGGTGACTGTCTGGTGTGGATTCATGGTGACTTTCATCCTTGGGCCATTCTTCTTTGAGGAAACCACTGAACGTGGGCCTGTCACATGTTCCGTTACGGGCCGTCGGTACCATATCATGTTGCAGACGTTTGTTGTGCCGCAACTACAGCAAAGGCGAGTCCTTACATCGACCATTTTCATGCAGGATGGTGCACCCCCACATATCCATGAGTCCGTGAAGACACTATTGCTCCAACACTTCACACAGGAGCGTGTTATTAGTCGCTCCTTTCGTTATCCATGGCCACCACGTTCGCCGGATCTAACTCCGTGCGATTTCTGGCCATGGGGTTATTTAAAAAGTCTGGTGTATCGTGGAGGTGTTACGATATTGAATGACTTAAAGAACTCCATAACGCTTCATCTGCGGAGCCTCACAACTGATCAGTTACGATCTGCTGTTGAACACACTATGCATCGACTTGAAATTTTGCAGGTGAATGAGGGTGGTCAAGGGGAGCAACTTTCCCTACATCGTCCTGGACACGATTAACAACTGCTCCGCTAGTGAAATTTCGTCCTAATGTGTTCTTGTTTCGGCAAACTAAACTGTTTTTTTGTTTCTCAAACAGCGTACTGTTCTTTTTCCCTTACCTTTACTTAATGTGGTTCAATGACACAGTGATCAGACATATTAATAAATGTTAATTGTTTCTGTATTCCGTTTTGGTCGTTTATTGTGTCACATTTCATGTTTTTCCGAAAAAAAACGCCCTCTGGTGGACATTTTAGAACTAATTTTTTTTTTCGAAATTCCGTGAGCGCATCTCGTGTAAAGCCCATATACAAAATTTCGTTGCATTTCGTTCATCCGTTTGCTCTGTGGGATGCTGTTTATAGGGGAAGTTTAATTATAACCACCTTGTATTTGGGAGATTATGTAACTGAATTCCATTAACTATTCACTAATTCATGTCACTAATGGTTAAGACTAATGGTTAAGAAAAGCGATATTCAATTAGACTGATGCAAAGTTATGGATAAGACATTTAGTCAAGTCAAGCTTAAATTGAACTGAGTATAACTATTGTCATCATACTCTGGTTAATTTATTCAAGAGATTTTAATCATAATTAGGCTACAAGAATATCCAGTGAATAGTTAACGGGTATTTATGCAGCCGTAAGTATTAATGACAGTTTTGTAATATAATATCTTAAAATTTTCATTTTTAAATATTTTTATTTTTTCAAATTTGCTATCATATAACTTTTTTGATAATTTAGAATTTTTTACAGCAAATAAATAATTTATAATATTCAAGTAATCTTTTTTAATAATTTTGTAATTAATTTATATATACTTATATTTAATAATAACTTATATTTCTCTTTTAAATTTCAATAGTTAAAAATTTAATGTAATATAAATTTTTTAGCTAAATCGGGATAATTTTCATTCCAAAATTCTTTTTTTATTTTATTTTTTCAAGAAATATAAGATTTTTGAAAGTCTCAAAACTTATAAATATTTTCTTAATGCATTCATATTAATTTTAAAATTTTCAATTTTAATTTATGTGTATTTTACTATTTTGTCAAATATGTTTTGTAGATAATCTGAAAAATGTGAACAATTTATTATAACTTAAGAAAAATATTTCCTTCATCACAAAATTAGATATCATCAGAATAATTGATAAAATAAATAAAAAATATTTGATTTATTAACTGGCATGTTCAATTCATAAATCAAATATTATGATTTACTTCTTTCGAAATAAAGTTTAAATTTTATTGAATATATTTTTTTTATTGAATCTTATATTAACAAGTAAGAAATTATAAGAAACTTAAAAAGAGCAGAGTATAGAATAATAGAGAGAAATATATAGTACTACTTTATTACATTTAGGAATTAAATTGATGACAGAATTCAGTTTTCACAGCTGTGGAAACTAAAATTTTTAACTTTTATATATTAGTTTTAAAGAAATAAATTATGCGTTGTTACTTATGACACTTGAATAAGCAAGCTCACCTTGCCTTGGCTATGCGAATTTAAGTCAGTATAAATTGTGCGCCTTTCGTTTTAACCAGAGCACTACGAAGGTGAAAGTACGACTTTGCTTTTCAAATCATTCACCAGAGGATCCACTCCCTCAATTTTGACATTGATCTAAAGGGAGAGGAAATTTTTCCCAGACCATTGCACCCATGATAACTGCTCAACGACCGACCCCAAAACTTTTGATTCCACAGATTTAAGGAATACGTGTATAACATGCACTCGGAGGGTCTTTGGAATTGAACCCGTCATTCCGGAAGGAGGTTCGATGCCCAGGCTACCACGGTCTAGAAAATTATAGATGCATGTATGTGAATACTTCATGTAAAATAAGTTAAACTACTTGTGTATATAAGAATGATAAAAAAAAGAAAAACGAAATATAAAATTTAAGTACTTCAAGAAAATAATAGATAACTTATTTAACTGCAAATAATTAGAATTGCTTATATAAACCGTTTTTAAAAAAACATAAATCGATATTTTTCTCGCCAGGTTAAATAGTGGTAATGTCAAAAGAAGTATGCTGTTGTAAAATGAATCATAAAATAATTGTATATATTTGTTTACCTCTTTAAAGAAAATTTCAAATAATAAAAAATAAGTTCATTTAAATTCCTTTCAACGAAATATTTTTCTGTATTGTTACTATGTATGTCAAATAATTAAATTTATAAAATAAAAATTTTAAAATATTATATTTATTAAAAATTTTAATAATTGAAATAAATTTCTTAAGTATAATAATACGAGGAATATAAAACTGTATTTTATATACAATCATATTTTAAGAGTATGTAACAATAATTTTTCTAAAGCTATAAAAATTGTAAACAATTAAATGTTTTATGTAAGTCCTTAGACATTTTATGAAATTTTTAAAATCATGTATTAAAACATTCGTACTAAATGAAGTTTTCACGGGTTGTTATTTAACTCTTAAATTAAAACAATATAAATTTATATTACAAGATGTCAGCTGGAAATCAATTGTGCTGAACAGATGAAACTAAATACATAGTATCTCAATATTGAACAGAAATAGCGATTTGTCTTAGCAGTTTACTTCGCATCCACTTACCCTGAATTCAAATATCCGGAAAAAGCTATTATAATATTATTAAGTTTCATTGAAATATGAGACGCAGTTAATTGTCGTATTAAATTGTTCTTTTGAAAATGATTATCATTGCAAATATACAAGGATGTAAAAATGTAGTTGCATTTAAAGAGTTACTTTTATTTTAGTCTATTTTATGCATTTAAAAAATAAATGTTAAAACAAATTTTCAAGGATTTCTTGTACAAAATTACGTTTTGAAAGTTTTTCCGCATTTTGACATTGGATTCAATCTTTTTAGATTTCTTCAAGTTATATTTCTTGACAGCCGAAACAAAAATTTAAAAAAATATGATTAAAAGTAGGAATTAATTCAGATAATAATGAGAAACATTTCTTATATTGTTGAATACAAATAATGAGATATTATTTATTCAACAGCATGATGTGTAGCTATTTATAAGACATTTTATGTTCTTGAATGAAATGCCAAAACTAAAGAAAACGAAATTTTAAAACAATATTTTTAAAAATCATATATGTGAATGTATTTGTTAAAGTGAATTCTTATACATGTATATTGTTTTATGACTAAAATTAGAGAAGACTTATTGAAATAGAAATTAACAGTAGATATTTCCCAATGACTTACTATTATATTATTTAAGTGAAGATATATGCATTTTTTATGTTACAATTTACTTCCTACCCTACCAACAGTAATATTGTTAATTTACTTATTTCTCAATACACTTTACAATCATTAGACTTTCAGTGAAATCTAAAATACGTCAGATTAATTTAGCATAAAATATATTTAAAAAATAAAGCACTTTCAGTTATGTTTAAGAAAATATCTTTCTTAAGAAAAATTTTGATCTTATGTTGAAAAGTATTAAAGTTAGAAACCTTAATGCTCTACATTGTTTGAATTTTTTGTTTTTATAATTGGAATTTCTCAAATTTATTTCTGTAAATATAGAAATCCTCAATGGCTTCTAGTAAGCAATTTAGTTTCTGTCTTTAGTGTCCATTTTATTTTCTGAGTATCACAATAAAATTGGTAACGTACCAAATAAAATGTGTTAATAAGTTTACATATTTAGATTGAATATAATTATAAAGTTAGGATATATCTTCTTAATTTCTGTTTATATAATTTAGAAATAATATGTATATAATAGTATTTTTGCATTTATTTATTAAATTTTTATATAAAAATTGTTGTAAATATCAAATAACCAAAAACATTAGAGATACTTTATTTCTGAAAACTTAATGTTTTGGATCCGTTTATTTGATGAACTTCTTTTTTGACAAGAGTTAATAGTGTTTTGAGGACAGAAAAACACATCAGGAGGAAATGTAATCAAAACAATTGACATAAAACAAGGAACTGAGATCAGCCCAGTGTCAGTGGGATTCAGAACTTTCTCTGGGTTAATTTAAGTAGGCCTTCAGGAAAGGAGATCCAACATTTCTCTTACTAAAAAAATTTCGTGTAATATACAATCATTTAATATCTTCTTTCTCCTTAAGAATATTCTTAACTGAAGTTTGAGCATTAGACACAGTGATGTTGTCACTATCTTATTAAAAAAAAGAAATGGTATAATATCAATCCTAGAATCTAAGATTTCTCAGAACATTTAGAAGTGCTCCAATTTGTACATAATCTTAGTTAATAATCTAATCATTTTATTCTTTGCATTTCTTAAAATGTGATTTACTTAATGGAATCATAAAAGAAACGTTGCTGCAATAAAGTCAGTTTATTCTACTATTTAAAAATATTCTTCGTAATCTAAAATTTATATACTGATATATAATAAACCAATTTTAATTTCCTATATAAAATTTTTAAATTGAATAGATAATATTGTAAACAATTTATAGCTTTATATATATTTACAAAGTTATATATACGAGGATTCCTCTGATATTTTTGAGGTACACATGGAAGAGAAATAGGGGGAAAGAATTCAATTATTTTTTAAAAATAATTTATTTATTTAATTTAAAAATAATTTAAAAAATTAATTATTAGATTTGAAAATGTGAACTATTTTATCTTAACAAAAGACATTTTATTTTTAAAATTGCTGCACATTCAGCTTAGAATAAAATTTAAGCATATAGAAATTGGAATTAACATGTATACATTATTTTGCCATATTTTTTTATAAATCTAAAGTACGATTAAACAAGAAAAATGCGTTCACTTTTTACAGTTAACATATAAAAAAGAAAGTTCATTTCGTGCGTTTTATTCATCTGGCTTACAGAACTTATATCTGTGTATATAACGGAGACCGAAATTCTCATGAAGAATAACTGTACTTCCATCGGAGAAAAAATTGTCCACTCACTGACCACAGTATGTGTGTAGATTTTCTATTTCCCAGGAGAGTGAATTCCTTCCATATCACTGCTGCGCAAAGGAGTTCCTCTGGCTCATACTTCATATAAGAAATGAGTGCTCTGTGCCGAATAATTTATTTGTCAGTGGAGCGCTTGACAGAAAAATACTAGTCTATGCAAACATTCCGCTGAATGACAAGTGTTCATATACAAGTGCAGTACTTTTAAAGGTGTCAAAATTGTTTCATATGAAGATCTGCTTACAGGATCACAGGTTTCCCTAGTGACGAAAACGCTGCTCCATTCATTATGTTCCTTATCAGTAATTCTCCTGTCACGGCTGTGTGCTGTCATCGAAACACAAACCATGGGTTTATGATTGTGCATAATACGTGATGGGGTTGATTTTCAATAATTTGAGACGAAACTGTGGATCAGTAACCTTTTAAAAGCACTATTACTATAAAATAGCAGTCACAGTGTGCTTTCTTCTAATTGTTAACAACAAATAGTTTTTCACATCAGCTATGCGGCTTTCAACATTCCCAGCTTCCTAACAGCAGTTCTATAAAATGGGAAATTTTCCTGACAGATTCCACACGTCTCGTCTCTCAGAAACCGAAGGAAAGAAAGCGATGCCTTCTGATTATATTGAATTAGCTTAACTTTTTCACGCTGCTCTTTGAGTAAATAATGTGATTCGTTGCAAATATAATGAAGTTCTGCTTTGTTTAAACTTCAACGATTAGAAACGCATGATCCATAAAAATAAATTACCGGTTTGTGATTCAACTAAATGAAAACTTTAATGAAATTTTAGGGAAATAAATATTCCTGGAAATTTGCGCCAATTACCACTCTTGGCTAATAAGTAAATTCTTGATACTCAATTTTTTCCATTTTTTGCACATAGGGATGAATTATTTTTAGTTAATTAATTAGAAATTGTTTACATTATACATTATATTCATTGTCTATTTTTTTTTCATTTTTAAGTTTAATTCATCAAATTGAGTCAAATATTTCCTTGACCTGCGATTGTGTCATTTCAAAAGTACTTTGCAGAAATCATAAGTCTTAAAATATCGAGAATTTGAAATTTGATTTTATCAATACTGTTTCACTTAAAATTTACAAATCGGTTGTATTTTATACAAGAATTCTGTTAAGTTATTTACTTTTTTTTTTTTTTTGAAGTTATGCACTGTTATAAGCAGATATATTTGTTTGCATAACCCTTTTATTTCATATTAATTAGTTTCTTATGCAAATGATTGTGCATTAGATACAACATTAATGTTTTTTTTATTCAAAGCTATTCTTGATAAAGAAATGAGCACCGTAATTTCAAGTTTAAAATCCATTCAAATAAAGTAACATATAATTATAAAAAGTCCATAAAATTGATTAAAAAAACTGTAGATTAATAGTGTAATCACCACTTAAATATCTTTTTCAAAAAACTATTTGAAAATAAAAAACTACTTTAAGTAATAGTTTTTTTGGTAGCTACTAAATTTGTTTCAACAAAATATGTTATTTTGCATGTAGTTTTTTCAATTTTTGAGTGGTAAGTGTATTTTTTCAAAATATAAAATTTCAAAAAATGTCTTTCTCAAGATACTTTTATTTTTGTAACAAATGCCAAATATAATCTATTTATATTTTCTAAACCATTGTATATTTTTATGCTATCATTGTCAGAGCTTCCCTGTGTTATGCATTATTTGTAATGTTAGTCGCATTTTGTTTTCAGATTATACTTCAAATAATAATGGCTAAGTCATTTTTCCTTTTTCTTTCACGGAAATTGAAAAGAATTGGATATTATTATATTCTTGCAATTGTTCACTTTTCTTGCATTGGTTTTGAATGCTTAAATTGTAATTTTTACCTTACTGACTTAAGTAAAATTTAATGACTGATTTTGCAAATGATATAAATGGAAATGCGAAACACAATTAGAAAAGAAAAAGATCGATATCTTGTTCTGAGAAATATAAATTTCTTATCTCCAAACTTTTGTTTCTTTAAAATCAAGAGATTTTAATAAAGGAGAGTTGATGCTCTTATGTTAATATACTTCAAAAGAGAGAGCTATCAAATCACCATTTCATTATAAATCATTAATAATGAACATGCCGATAAATTGGATGATTATTTGTGAGAATAATATATTTCAAATTTGGACAAAGCTTCAGGATAATAGACAGTAATTTGGCTTTAATTATCATATTATTTCATATTTCCCATTATTTTCATAAATTCTAATAAACTATATATATATATATATATATATATATATATATATATATATATATATATATATTTTAAGGATATTATTAGATAGTTAATTACATGCACTTATGAATAATTGCACTCAATATATTAAAATAGAATTTTATTCTTGGAATTTGAGGAATTTTAAGATAAGGTATAAGCTTCTGTTCATGTTTTGAAAAGTAAACCATATGAATAATATTTGAGTTTAAAACATTATAAAAATTTTATTTCCTATTACTAATAAAAAGTTATTTTAATCACTTTTATATTTTTTCAATATATTTAATCATTTGAGAATCAAACGATTATCCTTATATCTTCGTTTATAGTTATCCCTATATAATATTTCTTGTAATTAAGAACATATAGTCAAAATTAATCATAATTGAGAAATATTAATTACGACAAATAAAATACTTATTTTTTTTAGTAAATGCAAAATATTAAATGTATGATATAAATTGTTTAACGTATGTTTTTATCATCTCTCCACACACATATATTCTGGTAATAATAACAGTATTAGTTATAATCACATTTATTATCTAATAGCATATATTGTCGTAGTGTAAAACGACATAGCCACAAATCCTGAGAAAATAGATACGTATATTTTCATTGCACTTGATTATGTCGTAGTGTAAAACGGCATAGCCTCAAGCCTTGAGGAAATAGATATATGTATATTTTCATTGCACTTTAAATTTAAGAGTTTCCTTTCAAACTAAGCTGTAATAGTATAAAGGAAAGGATTCAATAAAAATTGGCACAAGGAGCCAAGTGCAATGAAAATATACATATCTATTTTCTCAGGTGGTTATGTGTTATGTCGTTATGTCGTGGTTATGTCGTTTTATACTACGACATATATTATTGTTGAAAAAATTTTATACATTCAGTTTATATCTAAATATTAATTACTTTATGGTAAGCAATGTAATCCTCACACTGTTCTAAATTAAAACTTGAAATGTAATATATCTAATAAAATCAAATTTTCATAAACAGTTAGTTTCAAAACTAAAAAATTAGCAAAAATGTTTCAGTACATTATTTCAAAATTATTGTATTTTGAAGAAAAATACGTAATCTTATTATGCCTATCTTTTTCACGATAATATAAGATGTTAAGAAACTATTTAATCTATCATATCAAAAAATTATCCTAATGATCAATATTTAAAAATATTCAAATGCATTGAGTGACGTTCTCTTTTTAATCAAATTAATTTTTTCTTGAAAACCTCAGGTTGTCCACGTGACTTATCTTCCTTTTTTCTAATAATATTTGGTGATTCAGAGGAAACATCATTGTTGCGAGGTGATGCAACTCTTTTTGATTGTCGTGTCCTGGTTTCCCCCTTTTGGGCTTTATTCTAATCCAGTCCTTATCAGATCACTTCTCAGCTCCGTACAAATTTGCTTAAATGTATCCTAAATAATGGCTCTTTAGAAAAAAGAAGATGCATTGATAAGAAATATAATCAAAAAATATTATTAAAATTATTTTAAAGAGTTTCAAAAAGCAAAAAATACAAGTTTGTCTCTGAAGTCATTTGCTCATACTGATGCTTGACATTTGTAGAAGTAATTATCAAATTGTTGAATTAAGCATACTGAGAATCGCAAAATTTGCTTATTAAGACAATATAAGTTTTGTAGATTTTAAGAAAGATTATATATTTAATATATAAATATAACTAGAATATAGGAGGCATTTTGAATGTTTTTGCTTTGAAAAGTATCCAAATTATGAAATGAATTTCACAAATTCATTTGCACATATATTTAAGACAATCTTATGTAGATTGCATTAGGATCGACAGAATACTGAACAACAAACACGTTAAAAATATGAACTCCAATCAGAGATTTAATGTAATGTTGCTTTGCCGGCATAACACCATATCAAAGAAACAAAACAGAGCTCTGCAATTAGGTTTTATGTCATCCCTATTTCCCACGCTGAGGAATCAGTTAAGAGAAACATAAAAATTATAAATTGCATTGATGCAGAAAAACATAGCTAAAAGAGTGATGATATTTCTTAGAGAATAAATCTAGATAAAAAATTTTCATACCAATATAACATCAACATGATTTTTTATCAACTGATGATGTGCTCCCAGGGAAACAAACTGAAACGCTCCAATACATTCAAGCCAAACGTTACTTCTCAAACATGAAACTATTATTAGATAACTACTAGAATAAGAGTAATTTGTTGTCGTTTTGGCAGTAATGAGGATTTAGTCTTCAAGTCGAAGTGATACAGTTTCCATGATGGCAACATGCTTTCTAACATAATTTGTAATTTAAAAGCTTTTTTATCTTTAATTGATATCCTGCAAATGATGTTTACTTTAAAAGTTGAAAATGTGCTTCTTAATCATAAAATATTGTCTGATTCATCCAAAATTTGCAACATAAATTTTTCTTAAATACTATAACTCAAAATTTTGAATCCGAAAATGCTTTTCCAATACTTTTTTTCATTGATGTGCATGGGATTTTTCTTATGTGTTGTCTTTTTCAATTACATATCATTAAATTACTCAGTCATGTGATGCACATTTTTAAAGCATCATTTAAACATTATTCAATACATTAGAGGTTGCATTAACTTAAAAATAATTGCTAAAGGAAATTTTCTCATGAATTTTATCAAATGTTTTCATTAAAATATTCCTTTAGTATCAAACAAATATTTATTTTAAAATTTTAAATAACGGTAATAAGCATTAAATAATTATCAGAAGTCTCTTATTAAAAAAATTATTATGAATCATATAAATAGTTGGCATTTCGTAACTTTTTTTAAAGTTAAAAAAATTTTACATTTGATAAAATAAAATTTTACTAAATACGTTTCTGCTAATGTGGAAAATGATGATTTAGGTAAATATTTTGTACACATATGTTTGTATATGGACATTATGCAGAACATAATATCATTATTTAAACATACGCATTTTAAATAAACGTATTTAAATTAAGTCTAATATAATATTAAGTGTAGAAGCAGGGAGTTTCGTCAGTCTAAAAATAGTGATGTACAAAACGAATTCATACATTCATACATTTCTATCTTTGGCAATGATCTTCTTAAGGATATTCAGAAATATTTGTTAAGAAGAATAAAGCAATATAAAAAATTTATAATTTGAATAAATATGTTTTAGGATTTTCAGTCAACTAACTATAATCTAATAATTCATTGTATCTATTCATATGATGCCACAGAAGATGTTGCTTAATATTATGAACAATGTGACAAGCATGTTGCTGAATAACTGACAGTGCATTATACCAACTATTTTAATGATATCTTAGATATGCTCATAAAAGTTACAATGGGAATTCCAAATATTTTTAAAAATTTACTTATTTTTTTTAATCTGCATTTCTTTCCCAAATGAAAATCATTTTTACAAGACAAAATTTAGGTCAAGAAGCTGTTTTTATTCGTTCACTTCGAGAGACTCTCTGAGAATTTTAAGCAAGCACAAACGCTCTTATTTTAAAGTTTTATTTAAAAACCATTTTAAAGAAATCAGCAATTTTTTGACAAAAAAGGAATTCTTAATATATTAAGTATGTTTCTTCCCCCAAGTAAATAGCCATTATCGAAATACCTTTATGAAAAGTATGGGAAGCATTTTATGTGCAAACCTTCTATCTGCGTAAATTATTCAAAAAACATATTTTGCAAAATTTTCTTTAAATAATTTAATCATGAAGCAAAACAACTTTTTTTCATTAAAACTATTTTTAAATATTTCTTTCAAATATTTTATTTCGAATGGTAAAAATCACAAAAATTTCATATTTAGAAGCATTTTTTGTTATTTTGATATAAATTAATTATCACTGAGTCATTTGTTATTGTCGTCATTGCTACAGATATTATTTGTCACTGCAATTAAAGCGGCAGGTTTTCTTCTAATTAAATACGTAAAAAAAAGGGAGAACTTTTTGTTTCCTGAATGTTGGCATTATATTCTTTGATTAAAATCATTCTTCAAATTTTGAAGACTGTTTTTCTGATGAAGTAATTATAAATAAGCAAGTATTTTAGCCTTTTCCCATTTAGTGTTGTGATAATTTTCAATGATTAATGACTCGCAATTATGAAATGCTATCTCTTACTTGCAGACATCATTTGAGTTTTTCTTGCAATTAAGGATGTAATGAACCATTTTAAGACATAAAGTATTTTGTTCTATCTGCAAGTTAGTAATGTATTCCATTCGAAATTTGGAAGGAAGTCAAATTTTTACACATTAAAACATTAACTTTTGGAACTCATTTTTTTAAATATTTGTTTGGATGCTCAGTAATTAAATAGTAACTACTAATAAATAGTTATAAGAAAATAAGTTTTGGAACTTTTATTTTAAAAGTTAGTAATGCTGACTATGTCAATTTTAGAATCAATCAATCTTTCTCTACTGTATAAGGGGTCTCTTTTTATTCACTCATTATATTCATAAGAATTCCTTTTAAAAATTCAAATATTAAAATGTATTCAGCATCCACGCATGCTTTGAATTTCACGCTATAAATAATTTTCTAACAATTTATTATTTTTTTGCTCTCAATTCAGCTTTATTATATTCATTTTTATATTACTGATTTTTGTTGTTATGGTTCTCGTGTGCCAGCTAAGCTGGAAAATTGGGGTGCGCTGCTCCACTTTTTCAACTAAGCCGTATTTGGTGTGGAGTCCGACATTTTCAGTACACACACATGCTGTAAGGACTTGTTTATAGGGTAGGCAACCATTTACACCACATTCAAACAAGGAAAGGACAAAGGCAGGATAGAGATGGAGAAAGTACATGCATGCCTGAACTGGGATTCGAATACAGGACTTCCCTATCCGTAGTCAGGCGCGCTGACCACTAGACAAATTGGCCGGCATTACTGATTTTTAAATTCTTTATTTTGGTAAAAAGCAAAATGAACTTTTCTAGCGATTGTTGACTGAATTTTTCTTACATATTTATTACAAAGTTCTAGTATTTGCAATATTATAGCTTGCTTACTTTCAAAGAAATGTTGATTTCTGAAGAAAAATACTTCGCGATCTTTGTAAATAACAACTCTTTGGTTATGATATTTCCTTTGTCAAACTGAGATCGTTACTATAATAACATTCATTTTGTTTCACAAACACACGGAAATTGTAAACACAAAAGAGAGCATACGATAATAACTCAAATAACTCACTTTTTAATATTAAATAAATCAATTTTTCAAAATCAGAAACATTTCTTACTTATATAATGTTTGCAACTTGCACTTATGGTGTTTGACTCCAATTAAATTGTTGTAGTTTGCCAATTCCATCGCGATATATTTCTTTTTCATTTCTTTTTAAAGTTAACTATCGTTCAAACTCTTATTCATTCAATTAATTAAGGCGAGTTGCCATAAAATGCAGAGAAACACATCTATATATTAAAATATTAGGCAATTAGTGAAATTAAGATTTATGGTTTATACAGTTGATGAGATTTTTATTTTATTTATTAAATCAAATATAATCTGGATACAGTAAGTAAAATGACACAGATTGCTATCTTCTGAAGCCTCTCCAATATATACAAATCAATCTCATATTTAATGAATATTAAATAACAGAATGTTACTATATATATATATATATATATATATATATATATATATATATATATATATATATATATATATATATATATATATATATATATATATATATATATATATATATATATATATATATATATATATATATATATATATATATATATATATATATATATATATATATATATATATATATATATATATATATATATATATATATATATATATGTAAAATTTATTACTCCTAATTATGTCGAGTAATTATTTTCATCAGTGCAAGTAATAATATCTTTAAAACAATCACATAACTTTACCATTAGTTTTGATTTTATTATTCTAAGAGTTTTACAAATTTGGTTTAAGTTAATTTCAGATTGCTTTATTTTAATTTCAATAAAAATTAAATGAATATTCAGAAAAGTATTTCAAACTTTTCAAATTTTTGCATTCTTTTTCATATAAGCATTGTTAATAATAAATGCAAATGAAATCAGACATTTGACTTTTATTTTCGTTATATCATGAACTTTTGGAAAACCAAGCATTTTCTAAAAATTTGTTGCATTGATTATTTAAAAACCCCCATAGTTCTGTTTCGATATCGGAAAAAATCACTGGGGATATTTTGTAAAATAGAAAGAGATGCATCAAATTTGCTGTTATTTTCCTCACTGCCTGTCAATTTTTCTCGATTCTCTTTGCTTACATCATAGGATGAGCCAAGGGGGAAGAGTAACAGATGGAAGCAATTGAGCAACGGTCCTTTTTTGCAACAGATGTTACTGAATTGCAAGGTTCCGTGATGCATGACTCTTATTTAGGTTTTCAAATAAATGGAGAGTTGATTTTATTTTTTGTGTTCATATATGAAATTATTCTTCCTCCTTTATTTTTTAAATCATCCGCATTGAAGAATTTTCATCGCTTTCCAATAACATGGTATTTTTGATTTACATTATTAGAAAAGATATCAAACTTTGAAAAAACAAAATTATAATAATTTTATTTTGAATTTTTGATTATTCTTTGATTTATATGCACAAATATCCGTCATTTAAGTTGTAGAAATTACTAAACCAAATATCTGTAGAAATCAAAATCTCATTCACTCATGTTAGTTTCCGATATATGTATTTGAGTGGAATTTTATATAAATCAATCTAAAATTCCTCATATTGTAAAAAATATTTGGAGTACTTTTGTTGCATGGGAGAGTGATTGAATTCATTCAAAATTTTATCTATAATAATGATTGTAGTTATTTTTAAAATTTCACGGTATTTTTCCAAAAATTTTTAAAAAAAATGTTAGTGAAATTTTTAAAAATCGCTTGTGTGCTTTTATGTCTTCATGCCTCATAGTTTCCAAATGCCAAGCTTACATAATACCTAAGAAAACTTTCATTAATGACTTGTGTGTGTGTGTGTGTGTGTGTGTGTGTGTGTGTTTGTGTGTGTGTGTGTGTGTGTGTGTGTGTGTGTGTGTGTGTGTGTGTGTGTGTGTGTGTGTGTGTGTGTGTGTGTGTGTGTGTGTGTGTGTGTGTGTGTGTGTGTGTGTGTGTGTGTGTGTGTGTGTGTGTGTGTGTGTGTGTGTGTGTGTGTGTGTGTGTGTGTGTGTGTGTGTGTGTGTGTGTGTGTGTGTGTGTGTGTGTGTGTGTGTGTGTGTGTGTGTGTGTGTGTGTGTGTGTGTGTGTGTGTGTGTGTGTGTGTGTGTGTGTGTGTGTGTGTGTGTGTGTGTGTGTGTGTGTGTGTGTGTGTGTGTGTGTGTGTGTGTGTGTGTGTGTGTGTGTGTGTGTGTGTGTGTGTGTGTGTGTGTGTGTGTGTGTGTGTGTGTGTGTGTGTGTGTGTGTGTGTGTGTGTGTGTGTGTGTGTGTGTGTGTGTGTGTGTGTGTGTGTGTGTGTGTGTGTGTGTGTGTGTGTGTGTGTGTGTGTGTGTGTGTGTGTGTGTGTGTGTGTGTGTGTGTGTGTGTGTGTGTGTGTGTGTGTGTGTGTGTGTGTGTGTGTGTGTGTGTGTGTGTGTGTGTGTGTGTGTGTGTGTGTGTGTGTGTGTGTGTGTGTGTGTGTGTGTGTGTGTGTGTGTGTGTGTGTGTGTGTGTGTGTGTGTGTGTGTGTGTGTGTGTGTGTGTGTGTGTGTGTGTGTGTGTGTGTGTGTGTGTGTGTGTGTGTGTGTGTGTGTGTGTGTGTGTGTGTGTGTGTGTGTGTGTGTGTGTGTGTGTGTGTGTGTGTGTGTGTGTGTGTGTGTGTGTGTGTGTGTGTGTGTGTGTGTGTGTGTGTGTGTGTTATTAATTACAAAATAATTTATTTTAAATGTTAAAAGAATACTTTTGAAAACAACTCATTATTTAATAACATCTGCTTAATTTTATTGTAGAATTTTTAACACTTCCCTGAAAATACTTGCTCAAACATACATTCCTGATAATTATAAAATTAATTTGAACGTTACGTGTGGGAAAATTATTTAGAATTTCAGAAATTGAAATTCAGAGACTTTTGAGAATTGTTCTTTAATTTTTTTATGTTAAACATTGACCTTTTATATTTTTTACAACTTTTTCTTTCGAAATTTTGCTTGACTAGAGGAATTTCTCTAAAGGATTCTATAACTTATTTTTCTTATAACAAACAAAACAAAAATAACAATAAGTTGAATTTTAAAAAGAAATAAAAATATATTTAATTTTCAAACATTTTCCACTTAAAAAATATAATTTTCTGTACTTAAGTCCACGTTTGTTAATTATTGTTTAACTTTCTTTTCAAAAATTAAATAAATGTCAAAAACTTATATTTATAAATTTGATCAGAGTTCACTAAAATTCTTAAGTCATAACTTCAGTAAGTACAGTGTTGGAGTCTTGAAATGTAAATATATTTCGTTAATACTCCTATTATATATTATTTACAGTAAACTCTATAACTTATTTACCTTAACAAATCAAATGATAAAAACTTAAATATCTAAATCATTTAAATATTTTCCATATATTTTAATTAATTGAAAAATCTCATCGTTGTACAAATGTAAAGTAAAGATTAGAAATGATAAATGGAGCAATTTTTTCCAACATATGTTCATACTAGCAATGTAACAGACTGCTTTATTAGAAATCTGTTTTGTTTCGATGAAATTCGAGTGGAAAACCTTACAATGTATGTACTTAAAATGCATAGCGAGTCTTATAGAATTTTTATCTAAAAGTCTAAAAATAATTTTTAAAAATTATATGAATATTGGAAATAGAAACACTTGAATTATAAAATGTATTACAATCCCAAATTTAATAGAATTTAAGTTTTAAAACATTTTAAGTTCTATATCATTATATATATATATATATATATATATATATATATATATATATATATATATATATATATATATATATATATATATATATATATATATATATATATATATATATACACACAAATAACAAAACGTATTTTAAGTAAATGAACAATTGAATTCCATTAAATATTCTAAGGTTCCAAGGAAAATGATGTAATAAAATTAAGAGAGTTGCTGCAATCCAAAATGAAGAGAAAATTCTTCCCATGTGCAGCCAGTGGATGCAATTAAATGAAGCCTTTTCCTATATTTATATTCAAATGTAGTGGAAAATAATGCAATATGAAAAGATAAAAATATTCTTCGAGCTCAAGTCCTGGTGCCCCGTAAGGACTCAACCGCTTAATTATGGTTCCTCTTGAGAAAAGTTTTTGATTAACAAAACATTTTTACTCTCGAAAATTAGCCAACGAAAAGAATTTTGTGAATATGTTACTGCAACTATGCTCATTTAATAATACCACCCATTAAAGAATTCCTCTTTTAACTTGAATGATTTTTACAGCTTTCTCTTCCCGAAATGATACATTTTAAAAAGGGAGATTTTTAATTAAGTTTCCGCAATTTTTAAAAATGTATATTTATATAAGGAAGATGCGAAAGAAATTTAGAAAATTCTAGTTTGGAATACATTCATTTCATCTTGGCTTTAATTTACAAGTTTTTAATTAATAACCATTTATTTTTGCATCAATTAAAAGAAATAGAGAAGTAAGGAATTTTTAATGCAAAAATGCGGGATTTTACTCTAACTAATTAGATGTCAAATATGATAACACATTTACTTCTTATTAATAATATGATATTCAAAATCAAAAATATATAATTTATAGTTTCTAAAGATAACAGTAAATGTTGCTCTCTTAATAAAATCTAATCAAAAGGTATACGTGGTTATTTTTCGCTACTTTAACTCTTTCATATTTGATATTAAAGCTTCAAAAATTATATAAATATGAAAATTTCCTGTTTATATTAATCATAAAACTTTAATGCACAGATCCACACTCCTTAAAAGTGATTCGTTCAGTTTTTAAGTGAATATTAAGTACTTTGATCTTTAATTCAATAGTTTTAAGTCAAAATTCGACCTTGAGCTTTAAAGTTTACGCTGCATTCTCGATCAAGAATGACAAATTGAATACTAAGAACAATTCAAAATAACTGCTCTTGTTTAATATTTGTTCATACAAATTATTACAAGGATGACTCTTTTGCATAAGACATTGATTCCTTTTTGCTTTAATAGAGTTCTAAAACAAAATACTTTACGATTATAAATTAAACAGGATGGTGGAAAAATCGTAGTTCTAATAGATTAAGTTAACTGTCATTTTTTAAATGTTTTAATGTTTTACTTTGTTTTTCAAAAACAAAGTTAAAAAAACTAAAATACTTCCTTCTTAAATAATTTCTTATATTTCTTTACAATTCTCACAAAACTTTCCCTAGAAACATTCAGATGTGTTATTGCTAAAAATAAAAATGATACGACTCTAAATAAATACAATTAATCAGTGTAGTTACAAGGAATTAAATATTTATGCATATTTTAATCCATAATTGTTTTTGTATTATGAAATGTTTGCAGATTAGAATTTTCTTAATCGACTAGAGTACAAGTGAAATGTTTGAAAAAATGGGTAAAAAAATATTTGCTAAATTTCCTCTAAAAACATTATATTTATCTAATAAAAGAGAATCCTTAATTTACAAATTTTAATAGCATAAAAATTTCTTTCAACATTCAGTAATATATGAATACTTTATCAGTTCCTTTTGAAATAGGCAGAATAATGATGCTTAACATGTCTCTTAAATTGATTGTATTTTATTAAAATAACACATATAAGAAGTGCGCAAAATTAGTAAGACTAAACAAAATTAAGAAAGTTTGCGTGTCTATTTTGATTCCTCTCCTCAAATATCCGAAATTGGAAGAAAAATAAGCAATCTATCAGGGAGATGCATGCATTTTCCTAAATTTATAGCCAAAACATATTTCGAGAGGTAAAATAATAAAATATCTTCAGTCACTTACTAAAAAAATGGAGGAAAAGTGACTTACAACATTTTCAATTTCTACAAGTAAAGAGAAAACTATTTTAAGTCAGTCAATATTTTAGACATGTATTAGAAAATTCAGTGTCATTCATTTTAAACTCTAAAATTGGAATCATTAACTTAATGATAATTGATAAGTAATCATTTTTCAATTTTTTTTTTACTTGAAAGTAAATCTTGGGATATCAAAATGCAAACTGGAAGTAAATTATTTCTGCTTTGAGCTTAACTTTTGATACCCTCTGTGACTAATATTTTGCCAAAGACTACAAAGCTTCAATTTATCAATAACTTAAATATTCTTGGTTTACAGAAACTATTAGAAATATTAATGTAAAATCTTTAGAAGTTTTTTAATATAAAATAGAAAATTTTCCAGGAATTTACAACTTTGAAAACTCATGATATTTTTTTTAAAAAAAACAAACTTTAGGAACCCAAAAGACAAATAAACTACAATATTTACTATTGCAAAAAACTTTTAAATATTTTTATAGATTTAAACTAAGAAAATAGGATTGAACAAATAAATAAAGATTTAGTAAAACCAAATAGTATTTAAATATTTAAGAGAATTCAAAAAACTATCGTTAAAACCTAAAACAAATTGCTTAAAACAAGGTAAAGTATTAAATTGATTTTAAAAGATTTTCTTGAATTTAGTTTATAAGAAAATTGCTATCCCATGCTGGGGATATCAATTTTTGTTAAATTGAATTAAAATTATAACTGCAAGATAAATTTGTGGTTATTATAATTGCAAGATAACTTTTGATAACATTTTCAAAAAACACTTTCGAGTTTTTGTTTTAAACTGAAAATTTTCTGGAAAGGAAACAATATTTCTTACACTTGCCCAAGTTGTAGGAAACTGAGATAACACATTAGCAGTACAAAAGTCCATCCTCTTTTACTGAGCGAGTATTGATGCTTTTCAGAGCCTGTACTGTAAAATAGACCCAAGAAATAATTAATTTGTAAAATAATGGACTTAATCAAAAATCAATGGCTTCAAATGTTATGATTAATTTTCAATTACAAATATTTTTAATTAGTATCCTGCTTTGAACTCTCACATGTAAAATTATCCTGAGCATGTAATTTGCAGCAAACGTCAAGTAAGATTTCAATTTTTTACAAATTAAAGTAAAAAATAACATTTTCCGGAAATCAATGTTTCATATTAAAACTATACATTGCGTAACAAACTATCAAGAGCTGCTGGAAAAACAGACCGTATGCAATTACTTTCATTTTTCTCCAAGGACGCATTGTTATCCATGTTTCATTACAACACAATCATGAAAGTTTTCAAGAATGCTGTAAAAAAAAAGTAAATACTTTGGAGGAAAAAAATTTTTTTCCGTGTCGCTACCAATTACTGAAATAAAAATTATCAAGAATGTACTAGAATAATGAAAAGTAGAAAATCTTTCGAATTAGAGTGATACGCTAACATAAATATTACAATGTATAGAGAAATTGATTTATTAATACAAATCTAAGAAATTGTGTTTAAAAAATGTGTGTGTGTGTATATATATATATATATATATATATATATATATATATATATATATATATATATATATATATATACAGGAGTTGGACAAAAATATGGAAACACCTTCTGAAATGCATGTTTAGAAAGAAAAATAGATTTTAATGAAATAGGTAGGTGGCGCTGACATTTTCGCCTACTGACGCCATCTATACAACTTCGTAAATGCGCTACACAGTTCAGTCGTTGTCGGATCACTGTTATGGGAGGTTGGCATTGCATTATGTCAAAATTAATGCAATGCCACGAGTCGTTGTTGAATCACTGTTATGGGAGGTTGGCATTGCATTATATCAAAGTTAATGCAATGCCACGACTTCGAACGTGGGCAAATTTTTGGAGCGCATATAGTAGGTGCTTCAGTAAACAAGGTAGTCGAAGTGTTTAGTGTTTCAAGAGGTACTGTATGGAAGACTTATTCGGCATATTTGAATTGCGTAAAAACATCATCCGCTAAATCCCAGCAAGGACGAAAGTGGGTGCTGATCGATCGAGAGAGGCAACCACTCGGGAGGATTATCACGAAAAATGAGAAGACCACAGCTGCAAAAGTTACTGCTGAAATGAATGTCATGTTAACAAATCCTGTGAGTACCAAAACAATTCGAAGGGAGCTTCATAAACAGGAAATTGCTGGCCATGCTGCAGTCGAAATATATTCAACTGCAGCATGGCCAGCAATTTCCTTATATAGAGATGATAATGCTCATAACAGGAAAAAGTGATGTTTAAGTCATAAAGCCTGGACTATAGAGCAGTAAAAGAGAGTAATATTGTCTGATGAGTCTTCTTTTACATTGTTTCCCACTTCTGGCCGAGTTTACGTTTGTAGAACGCAACCCTGTAATAAGACTGCTTGTTGCCAAGAGTGAAACATGGCGGGGGTTCTGTGATGCTTTGAGCAGCCATATCGTGGTTCTCTGCTGGCCCTTTGCAGGGCAGATTACTGCCAAGACTTATGTGAACATTTTGGCCGATCAAGTCCATCCCATGGTACAATCTATGTTCCCCAATGGTAATGGTGTCTTCCAAGACGACAAAGCCCCTGTTCGCAGAGCTCACATTGTCCAGGACTGGTTTTCTGAGCACGATGATGATTTGTCGCATCTTTCCTGCCCACCACAGTCACCAGACCTGAATATTATTGAACCTTTTTGGTCTACATTGGTGGGGAAAGTACGTTCCTGCCGAATCCACCGCCAATATCGTTATCTGAACTTGCCACCGTTCTGCAGGAAGAATGGTACAATATTCCCTTGGCAAACATACATTAACTGTATTTATCCATTCCGAGAAGACTGCAAGCTGTTTTAAATGCCAACGGGTTTCCAACACCTTATTAGGCTAGGAAACGTATTCTTTTTGAAGTGTTTCTATATTTTTGTTTGTATAGTAATTGTTAAGAAACCTCTCCTACTGATGATTATTTTATTACTTATAGCATTGATTTCTTATAATATTCAATTGATTAGTTGTGGTAATATGTTATTCATCTTCAAATTTAAAAAAATATTCTTTTTCTCATGATAGAAAATACTTAATAAAAATTAATTAGTTGATTACTTAACTCTCGGAGGCATCTTAGAAAGTTTCTATATTCAATTTAATTAACCATTAATTTTAACTCACAGAATTTTATTTTACAACATTTTATTTATTCTTTAAATATTCTCACAGCTCAAACTATTCGTGTGAGCTAATAGTTAAGAGTTTTTAATCAAATTCATACTTAAAACTTTTCGTAGTATAAATTGTCTCAACTCTATGCATTTTCGTTACTTCAAAACTATTTGTGAAATTTGTTTTGAAAACCATCAAAATTTTCAAGTTGAGTTCATAATATTTTAAATTGGGTTAGAAAGTATGTAATAATAACTACTGATACATATTTAATGCAAAACAAACCTGACAACCAAAGATCAGGCAAACAGAGTGATGATGCGCAGCATCTGTGTTTAGCTTGTTAATAAGCAGCTGGAAGCCTCTTTATGCATTATTATAAGCTGTCTGATTTTGATCGAATACCGGATTTGAGAAGCAGGTGATCGAACACATGGTCTGTCAGCTTCATCTCTGTTAACGTTATCCCCCAATCACTTTTCACTATGACTCACTTCAGCCTTTCTAGGCAAAGAATGCGAAGGGATTTTATTTTTTATAAATGGTGAATAATTCTGAAAAACGCTTAAATATACAAATAAATTTTATAATATGTCTTTTCTTGAGAAAAATTCCATTAGGAGAAATTACATTTGTTCACGTTCATCATAATACTTAAGCTCTTTTCTCCAGAAAAAAACTGGTGAGTTAGAATTTTACAATAATTCATTTTAAATTTGTCTCCTTTTATTTTACACTGTTATCATAAAAGATTACTAATAATATAATTTTGAATGCTATGAAGCTTTTGCGAATAAATAGTTATTTATATATTTTTGGGTTTTATTTTCAGTTTTCTGTAACTAAAATGTATTTCACCTTTTATAAAATTACATTAATTAATTCAAAAGATTTATACATTATTGGCTTTATGTGAATACAATAGCGTCATCATGATTCTAAATCATTATGAATTCAAAAGGGTTGCAAAATGCTTCAAACACTCTTTCAACAATATACATTTTTCCTTGATTTTGCGAAAAAGATTGTTTCAAAAGATAGCTTTACTTAGATGTGTTTAAAATTAAAAATCTGAAATACTTATTAAATTCAAACTTGTTTTTTTTACTGTTAAATAATGTTTTTTAATTCAAATTTGTATAGAAAATAAAATGTAAGAATATAAGCAGTCTAGGTTGTTGTTGGACCAGCATGCTTCCTTGTACCTAGCCCTGAGTGGGGCTCTACCAGTTACACAGAAGCATCCTGGTGGAGTCTTCGTAATTTTGAAGCAGGGACCGAATAGAAGATCCCCATTATTGATCTGCCACCCCCAGAGGTATCATTTCACTTGGAGAACATAGAGAATACGCCCAGTTTTAACGTACTCCAATCCCCATGAGCGAACATGAAGTTTTAGTTTAGCCGGGATTCGAATTCACTACAAAGTAATTGCTAATTAACAGTACACCTTTAACGATTAAAATACCAAGGTAATTTACTGTAACTTATTTTCATATTGTGTGTTATCTTGAATTTACATGAATGCATTATGATTCTTGAAGTAAGACATTTCACTAAATATCACTAAAAATGCATTTTGCTTTCAACACAACAGGGAACATCTCTTGATGCGAGAAATTATTTTCATTTGTAGGGAAAAATGTTCAAAATCAGGCATTTAATCATTCTGCAAAAAATATACAAAATTAGATTTCTGGAATATTATAAGACCTTAGGGAATTTTTTAATTTAAGTTTTAAAAACATTAAAGTAATTATTCATAAAAAAAATCCTATATTTTAAATTTACAGTATTTGAATTCAATATAACTCACATAAATTGTGATCGTAATACTTCTTCACATTGCTAAGCCTTCAACGCATTAAATTCAGTCACAAGCATTTCAAAAATTCTTTATAAAATTTTTTCTTATTATCAAGAAATCCTAATAGGTTTTAAATTAAATAAAAAATATTATGATCAGTATTATAAAATAGAAAATCCTGAATCCACACAAGAAAATGGTAATACTTAAATGCCTTGTTTTATTCTGCTATAATATTTCTCGGAAAAAAAATTCCAATTTTATTCGAGCCCACAAATTTTCAATTAGATTTAGATTAATATTTTTTTATATACTATCATCCCCGTCATGTTGACAGGAATTGAGTGTATTTTTTCTTATGGCATATCTTTTTTAAAAGTCATTCTGCAGCTAGAAGATTATTTTTCTTTCATTCAATTTTTCGATATATTACTAGTTTAAAATTTTCGACAAGTAAGCTTATATAGCTTCGAATATTTTATTACTAAAAGGTATAAAAATACGGTTTTAAACTGCGTTATTTCCTGTAAATAAAGAGCTCTCTGATGCGTTAATTAACATAATTTATGTAAACAAAATATGTTTATTAAATTACAAATTTTCACTTACTAACTGATAATTTCTCTGGTATGCTTTATTAAAAATGTTTATAATATGTGTATAATATACACATTTTGCTTTTATAAACTTAAGAAAATATAGAAGTTTTCCTACGTTAAACTTTACTTAATCTCAAATGTATTAATATGATTAAATGTAATCTACAATTAACAATAATGATATAATAATTTATGGCTCATAACCATTGATAGAAAGAATATCCGAGAGAAAAAGATTTTGCCACTCAATGCATGAATATATTTCAATATTTTAAAACGAAATTCGATTTCAAATATAATTATTTGAGGAACTTGTTATTAATTTAGTAAGTGTTCGAAGAAACTGTTATTACTGTTCAACTGAATATTACAATGTATTGTATCAAAAACCCTACGCTCTAAAATCATGTTTTGAGTAAAATCGCATCAAATATTTTGGATAAATATATTAAAATATACAATGTAAAAATTTCAAACTCAGAAATTTTTCCTCCATAATTAGTAATGAATTTCAACTCAATTAACTTACTAATCAGCAGTTATCTGTTTTACAACTATCACTCTTAAAAAAATCGCGTGAATTTCATTCAGAAGAAGTGAAATTTCTCTTTCATTTCCACAAAACTCAACCAATCTTAAAGATAGAATTTCACTCTTCTGGAAGATGCGGGAAAACCACTCCTTTTAAGGAGAGAAATAATAAATCGCTTAAAGGGGTAAATCAGACAGAAAAAAGAGTGAATTTTAATCTTTTATAGAAGTTTTGATGATTTTTTTCTTATATTGACAATTTAGTGCAGAAATTAGGTTTTGAATTCTTTAATTTAAAGATTTATGTTTTTTTTTTCTTTTTTTCTTTTTTTTTTTTTTTTTTTTTTACAATTACAATATAAAGATATATGATTTCTTCATTCAATAGTATAACAGTACAGTTGAATATGACATTTTAATTGATTTTAATTTCTAAAGTACGTATATTATAAAGCAAATTGTTCAGCCATTTATTAAATTATTTATAACGATTTAGTTTTACGTATTAGTGTAGCACTCTCTAGAAAAAATCGTCATACAACTTATTTTTCAGTTTAGTTTACTATGGGCCCATTAAAATTATTTTTTATACCCTTTATTAGTACAACAAATTGCACACAATTTAAAAAATACATAAATATTTTATAAAAGTAAATATAATTTAAGTTCTTTTGAAAAAATAAATTGTTTATAGTATAGCTAAATATTTATTTTTTAATATTGATAACATGCATTTTTTAAGTTACATTAGGATAAAGACAAATATGTAGATTATTTTGTTGAACAAAACTGACTTATATTTTTGCAAATAAATCTTGTTTATGATATATTTTTCCAAGTTTAAATTAAACTGAAAATAACTTGTATGAAACTAAGAATGAAATTAAAAATAAAATACAAAATTATATAAAAGCATTTATTCAATTTTTAATGCAGAAAAATTAAACAAAAATATGTATACAGAAATTCTTATTCTTACGGTGTCAAAGTAATACTGGAGCTTGACAGTTTTATTGTCAATTTAATAAAACAAAATAAGAATATTATTAACATAAGAATAAAAAAGATAATATGCATTTTAATGCTTGTATTTTGCAAAATTTAAATCTTGATCGATTATAGTAATAATGTGTAGTTTAATTTAATTCCGAACTGAACCAATTTTTAATTTATAAATCATATAGTCAATGAGAGCAATAAATACAGTAAGTTTAACATCGTACTTAAGCAATGAACACATGATGACATTTATATAAAATATTGAACGCTTTTTAATCTTGCATATCCGACATCAGTAAATCCACTATCCGCACATAAAAAGATTTCATATGCAGGTCTTGCTTTTGACCATAGCAAAGCAAGAGTAGTGCATTACTTTTGAGCGTTGTTCTTCTTTTACAGATCTCTTCACCTAATTCGAAAAAAAAATAATAACTAAAATTTCAATAATATTTGTAATAGAATTTTAAACATTAAACAAAAATATATACATGCATACATAAATTTATTTTTAATGTTAAAGCATTTTGAATCAATCAACTATAACTGAAAAACATGTGAAACTAAGTAAATAAAATTTTTTTACAAATTACAACAAAAAAATTTGAAACTATGCTTTTGTATCACATATAATAATATTCAAATACATTGCAAGTAAAAAATGATTTTTAAAAATACAAGATAAAAAAACTACAATATAATAAAAAACATAAACAATACTGCATTTTTTGAATATAAGATTTTAATTACTTTCTTTTGAATCGTGCAATCATCAAACAAATATCAAAATAACAATGAGATTTTTCTTCCAATTTTATATAAAAGAAATTTTTTGCAAAATTTTAACTAAATGTTTTTGGTATTAAAATAATTTAAAATATAATATTCAAACGCAATAAAAAAACATGGAAATTCATGAACAGAATATTTCATGTTCTACCATTAAAAATGCAGATATACAAATTATGTAAAGAATTGTAAATTTTGGTATGATTAAATCATTGTAGCATTGTTAGAAAATAATGTTGATAAAAAATTCAGAACTGTCATGAATATTTTAAAATAAATTCATTTTATGTCTGAGCCTTTTTTTTTATTTACAATGGAACAGATAAAAAGACAATTACAGCAAAAAAAAAACAACAAGAAAAAAATGAAAAATAAAACAGATGTAACAATAGTCTATGTATCTAAAAGGCCCCTGGCCTCCCAGTAGCGGTCCGCAATTGAGAGTTTCGATAACACCTTACAACGGAGTAGATGGTCACGATCCATGTCCCGTCCCAGATTACAGAGACTACAGATAGGACTTGAAATTATATGAAGAAGGTACAAATGTTTAAGAAGGCAGTCATGACCGGTGGCGAGTCTAAACTCAACCACCATTTTATGTCTGGGCCATTTTGAGATCGCAGAAAGTCTGTCTTTCCAAGACTTTTGCTCTGATCGAGATTCGAGAATCTTTTTGAATCTTTCAGACAATGTATTTTTAATTAGTGGTTTTATTATGCCAAAAGATACACTAGAAAAAGATGTTTGTAAAGTCAAGGTCCCCCTTTTTGCCAGTGTATCAGCAATTTACTTGCCATGGATTCCACAGTGTCCGGGGATCTATTGAAGAACAATGTCTTTCTCATTGGAAGACAAACTCTGAAGTAGGCTCCAACATTCATGGACAACAGAGGATACAGAATTTGAAGTAGGCATCAAGGATTGCAATGCGGCCCGAGAGTCATTAAGTAAAACTGCCTTGGAGACCCTAATAAGATGGCATGTCGAATGAGAAAGAGCAATCCTAATCGCAAGCAGTTCCCCATCAAATGCGGATGCAAATGTGCCAGCTGGATTTGCAATTGAAAAAAGGGAACAATAGCCCTCTGCTCCAGCGTTGGATCCTTCCCGCAACAGGGAGCTGTCAGAATAAATTCTCAGCCAGTCTGGCTCAGGATAATGAGTGTTTATGGTCTCATAGGCGAGAACCCTTAGGATCTCCGTATCTGTGACTTTCTTGAAAATTCTCTCGGATAGATCAAGGCACACATTAAAACTAGAAGATTCAATTGGGCAAGGTGGGAGAGGCAGATGCTCCGGTTCACACCGCAACTCAATATCTCTCTTTAGCAGAAGGATTCCCTGAATGAAACCCCACAAAATCCATCCTTAAATATGCAAAAAATACAGGTTTTATACTAACAATGTTTCACTGAAAGCAGCCTCTTTTGGATACTTAAAAACATAAATTCTGTTATAGAAAAGAGCAATAGATGATCTATTTTTCATCACAAAACCTAATTTTGTCTTAAAATTTTCTTCATGAGCTCAAATATTTTTTCTCGATGAATTTCATAAAGCATTTCAAATTGCACTCATTTTATCTGAAAAGAAAAATACACATGTATATACATATGTGTTTACTCAAAAATATCATATATGTAAAAACTATTTGTGGTCAAGTGAATTATAAATACTGAATATTTATTTTGTAAGCAATTAAATTCAAACTAAAATTTCAGAAAATTTTAAATGAAATATAAATTTGTTATAAAGATAATTAAAATTTGTTTTTAGCATTAAAAAAACAAACAAAACTTTATTTCAAAATAGATTTAAAAACATTATTAAAATTTCTTAAGCTAATTACTATTTAGTAATATTAATTTAATGAATAATAATAATTACTTTTCATTATTTCAAATCCAACTTTAAGAACCATAAGAGATTTTAACTGAAAATATTGATTAGAATTTTCATATCATTTAATTAAGTTACCACATTCTTACATTAAACATAACTTCAAACTTTTATATACATTTTACAAGCAAAATTAAATTAATACTTGTAGTAATAACAATAGTTAATATTTTCTCAGTCTCCATAAAATTTATTTTGATTACACATTATACAGAATATACCAGATCAGCCGTTTCTTCTTAACATTGCATTTCATCATCTTCAAAATAACTCCATGTTTCAGATTTACTTTTGCTAATTTTTTATTTTATCTTTTTCTTCACTGATGAGACAATGATAACCATAAACTACGAATATAAATTATCTTTCCATCGACAAAACTTTTAGTTGTAAATTCTAAAATATTATACAAATTAATAGTAGATTTTGATACATATAAAATTTTGTTTTCGTTTTATCTACGAATGCTTTTACATAGTAACAATCAAATCAAAAATTCTCATTGAAATTTTAATAAATAAAATACATATTATCAAGTAATATTCTGTTGATTAATATTTTTGCTTTATATTGTATTAACATTTAAATTAAAAAGCTTCGAATTTTATTTATGAAAAAATTTATTCTTATTCATTGGTAAAATTTTAAATATGATATAAATCGCACTTTGAATTTAGTACAATAAACAATATTAAATAATATTTTTATACTATATATTGGATATTTAAATCAACGAGAATATCAATAGTCATATTCACGCTGTTTCGACATTAAAAGAATTTAAATATAAATTCATTATAATTTATTAATCATTAATAGTTAATTAAATTTTGGCAGAAAATAGTATTTGAAATAAAAAATAAAATTTCCAAACACTCTTTTAAATTCTTAAACATTATCAATTAAGCAGAAATTTCAAATTTTGTAAATATTACATGAATATAAACTCAATTGAATTCAATCATTCACACTTTCGAATATGAAAATTTATACGAGAGTTACACTGAAATTTTTGAGATACGCGCAGACGAGTATTTGCGAAATAAAAATAAGTTTAATTTTAAAATACAAAGCATTCAGATGGCTTAGAGAATTTAAAAGAGGTCGCAATTTTCTTCAGGATGAAGAAAACACAGGAAGGCCGCCGTCTGCAGTAATCCCTGATAATGTGTCTGCCATAATAAATGTTAATGGATGATAATCGCTATACCTATCAAATGAAACAGAAGGAACTTAACATTGGATCCGCAGCCCTACACAAAATCATTCATGAAGAATTACATATGAAAAAAGTAGTTTGCCGTTGGGTTCCCCATAATCCAACTGAACACTAAAACGAGGAGCGCGTCAGAATATGTAAAGAAAATCTTAATTTGCTAAATGATGGAGGCCACTGCATCATTTATAAAATTGTAACAGGTGATGACACGTGCATACCGTTTTTTGACGTTCCAACACGTCAAGAAAGCAAAGTTTGGGTCTTTGAAAATGATCCCACGCCGACAATGGTGAAAAAACAATACGCACTGAAAAAGTGATTTAATGCCGTTTTCTTCAGAAGTACGGGATTAGTTAAGGCCATCAAGTTGGAAGGACAGAAGACAGTAAAAACAAACTGGTATACCACTAAATGTCTTCCAGAAATTCTACAAGAACTGAATGTTAGGGGACTAATGCTTCACAATGAAAATATATCTTCACATACTGCCCGATTAACAGTTGAGATTCTTAAACAAAAGCAAATTAAAGTGATCGAACATCGCCATATTCATCTGACCTAGCTATTTGCGACTTTTGGTTATTCTTTAATCTAAAAAAGCTCTTACGTGGACGTCGTTTTCATTCAGAAGAAAAGATTGATGTGTCTATAAATGCATTTTTTTTGCATCCATTCCAAGAAATGAATGGCTTGAGGCATTTAATCTGTAGAAAATTCATCTACAAAAGTGCATTGTTGCTGGAGGAGACTACTTTGAACACATCTGAAATTTTGTTAAGTATAACTTTGAAAACCTAGTTGTATCTCAAAAATTTCAGAGTGACCCTCGTATCATGGAGGATAATCACAAATATGAAGATTTGATTTAGTCATTCAATTAATTACAAAAAATAAAGACTCACCGTAATGTTTCTGCTCTCCTTTTTGTTCAATTATGCACATATTTTAATTCAAATAGATTTCCTTTACAAAAAATAAAGTCTTAAATTTCTTCATTTTTAGCGAAACTAAACCGAAAGCATAGAGCCACGTGATGATTTAAACTAATCAGAGTACATTACGATAACTTTGTGCTATAAACATGTCAAAAAAAGAGTGATAATTGCTTTGAATCTAGGATGGAGTGTTTGAAAGAGAACTTCTCTACTCAATTAAGTACAAAATGATTCATTTTGTATCTTTATGGAGTACGAAATATCCATCGCTCATGGAGTGGTGAAAAACCACTCGATTTTTTAAGAGTGTATATATTAAGACAATTCAAACTGTGATTTTCAGATAATACAGACTATGATTATTGAAGAAAAAAAATCCAGTTCATGTTATTTGTGTTACTGACATGGGAAAGATAAACTAATTTAGATACAATCAAATAAGAAAAAGCAGATGATAATAACATTAAAAAGTGGCCTTGTAGCTTTTCACTCCGCTCATGCTGATAAAAGCATTATTTTCGTTACTGGAATGTAGTAAGGTTTATTCTTGACGCAACCGCCTTATTCATCAATAACAGCTGAGTTATGTAGAGTAGGTGTGATAATAATAATATTTTCCAAAATAAATTGTGCATCTCTGTCAATTTCAACCTTCCAATTTGAAATCATGAAGACTCGATTTCTGGAACTAAGTCAGCGTTTTACCTTAATGTGCCTCACTGATCAAATTCTGTACCAGTCTTCCTTTTGGATATGAAGATTAAGGTTTCTTGAAACAACTGATTAATCCATGACTCACTAAACCACAATATAAAATTCATATGCTTGTATTTGATCTACTTATAACAAATAAACATTACAAATATTACTAGTGTGATATTGATAGTGTCTTGTCGTTTGATTGCTTTCTTTTAATTTCCGCTTATGCTAATCATTTTCACTTTCTTAAATTGATGTAACTAATATTTTTATATTAATATTAAAGTGATACGATGGCTTCTCATTAGGTTTATTTTGTAAAAATATGTACTATACTTTCTTGTCAATTTTAGACAAAAAGGTTAGTAAAAGTGTCTCAAAAGATAAATTTAAATTTTAAATAAATAAAAAATAAATTAATGTTAACAATTAATGTTAAAATTCAATGTAAATAAAGTTTATTATTGAAACTTTCTATTTAAAATTGTTTGTCGATTTGTTATTTAAATTTTACGTAGAATTGTAGTCACTACTCTTTTTTTAAAAATGATTAATGACTTTCTTAATTGAGCAGAATCTAAAGCAGTTATTTTTGGAAATTGTTTTCTTATCATTATTACCATTTTTATAGGATTTTGTGGGAAATCAGAAATGGAAAATAAGCCCTTATCTTCAAATTCTTCTGAGACTCCAAGATCATATGATTCAACGAAAGCAAACTTTGACTATAACCGACTTCGAGACATTCCAGAGCGGTCAACATGGAGTTACGAATCGTCCACCTTCAGTCAACCAGATGACAGGTCGTCGACGTCAAAGAGGCAATTGTGGAAAAGACGACACAGTAGTGAAGGCTCCATGATACACATCACTGGAACGGGAACATTGCTAGAAGAATCTTTGAACTGTGGACAATGTCATAAAAGTAAATCCATTTTCTTTATTTATTTTTTTTAATTTACATGAGTTAATAGAAATTATCTTTTAACAGATAAAGAAATATCATGAGAGCAACACACACAAGTGGTTGTAAGCCCTTTTTGTAGGTGCAATGTCAATTATTTTGGCATCAATTATCAGTACAAAATTTTCAGAATTGTGAATAATTTTCTATACTAAAGAAAAATTAAACTTCATAGATTTTCAGAAATGGTATTGCATAGGATTATCTGCTTGGATTATTTATGGCATTCATAAACATCACAGTAGTGTCTGTTCTGTAAAAGAAAACACAATTCGAACGAATGCATTTATTTAAAAATTATAATTAATTAATTAATAGTATAGTATGCTAAAATTATAATTACTCGAAATTTGATAATAGTTCTACACGGCAAACAGAACAAACACCCAAAGAAAGCAAGTTGAACTCCATCGTTCGCTAGTCAAACACAATTTCTCCTCGCCGGAACGGACACCCTCTTCTCCCCTCTCCCAGTGACTACATCGCCATCTCATGAAGGGAATGAGGAGTATCCTAACACTACACCCTTCCAACAAGTTTTGGGTTTATATTCCACATAAACACACATAACTAAATTAAAAATGTTAGAATACAAAAGAATAACAAAGGCTTAACAATATTTTTGCAAACAAAATTAAGGAAATATTAAACATAAAATAAATAGGAACTTAAAATTAGAAAATAATTATATGCATATAGGAAAAGTTACTTTAAATTCACAAGCAAACATCCATTTCTGAAGACAAGGTGATTGAGGTGCACATTTGGTCAAGTGTGGTAAGAGATTGTGATCAATATAAAACTCAATTTCTGAACCAAAATTTATTGATTAAAACATTTTTAACGACCACACTATTGAATAAGCCTTATGTTCAATTGTAGACCAAGATTGTTGAATTTTAATCAATTTTTGACTAGCGTATGAAACTGGATAAGTCTTATTATTGGCACGCTGAGACAGGCAAGCACCAACTATTAACAGAGAAGCATCAGAGTAAATTGTGAAAGGCTTACCTAGTGATGGAGTATGAGATAAAGATTCTTTAACTAGATCTTGTTTTATAGATATTAACACTGTTCTGTGCAGTCCAGGAAATATTGTCAAGCACATGTTTCTTAGTAAGCTCAGTTAATGGATGTACCAATTCAGAATATTTAGAAATATAATCACAATAGAAGTTACACAATCCTAACACTTCTAAGATAATTTTTGCTTGCTAGTCTTTTAAATTGCTGTATAACTTCCACCTCTTATGAATCAGGCTGATGTTCATTAGGCCCAAAAATATGTCTTAAATACTTGATACTAGGCTTGGCAAAATCACACTTATTTCATACAATGTTTGCACATGAAAATCACACAATGTTTATATTGACAGTAACGTTGCGCTCCTTCAATTTTTCCAAAATAATATTTAAAAGACAATAAATGTCCTTTAAAATTATTCGAAAATATAGCTATATCGTCAATATAAACACGTGAAAATTCCTTAAAGATAGATAACGCTTTATTCATCACCCTTTGAAAGGTTGTGGGAGCTTTTTCAATCCAAACAGCATTACTTTGAAACGATACTGAGATCTATGGGTTTTGAATGAGGTGAAATTACAACTTGCTCCCTCTACTGGAATAGCCCAGTAACCCTTCAGTAGATACAATGTGGAAATAATATTAACCTTTCCCATACAATGAATTAATTGCATTGAAGCATCCATGGGAATACTATCCCTTTTTGTCACAACATAAATAATTATGTAGTCAGTCCACATCCTAATTCCTCAGTGCTTTTTGCTCACACATTACCACCGGATATGCTATTTCAGCAGAGCTCTCCTCTATGAGGTCTAATTCCAATACTTCCTCCATCTGGTCATCTATTTGCGATTTAAGAGCCTCTGAAATTCTGTAAACATAAGGCTTTTTACGTTCTTCTTCTTTTTTTAATATGATCTTATGTTCATGAACTTTGGCTATTTTTATATTTCTAGTAAACAAAGTCTTATTATAATGTAATAAACCCAAATTCTTTTCCTTGTCATCTCTAGATAAATGTTGCATAGGCACTTTTACAAAGGATTTTTAGTATTCAATTTATTAGTACTTTTGGAGATGCATGAATTTCACCAAATTCTTCGTCGTCTTCAAAGATAATTTCCACAACATTGACTCTTGGATTATATTTGCTGATCTCGTTTACATGACAATGTCTAATATTTCCATCTGGGAGCTTTACTTTATAAGAGTGAGGTGGGCAATGTTCAACTACTTCACAAGGATTTGTCCATCTGGCATACAATTTGTTACAAGAGTCTGGAATAAATAAATCTGATCATCACCTTAAATTCCTTGAGAACAGTCCAGCAATTGAAGATGTCGGTGTATGCTTATTGTATCCCAGCAGCAATCAATGAAACTTGTTCGACGGCTCATTTAAAATTTATCTTCTGATCTTGTAAATAATCAACAACAGACTTACTCATATTTAATAGAATAGGGATTTCCCCAGTCCAGCTTGATTTCAAAACACTTAAAGGTCCTTTTGCTTCTAAACCTTACAAAAGCTTGAAAGGAGAAACGCCAGTACTGCAAATCAGCACTTCTCTGTAAGCAAAGAGTGAATAAGAAATATATTCATCCAAATTACTCGGATCTGATCGAGTGGCATGATGAAGAAAGTTCTTCAGAACTTTATTATATCTTTCAATTAATCCATTGCTGGCAGCATACGCTGGTATTGAAAATCTGGGAGAACATCCTAAGCTATTAATAAATTCTTGTTTTAATTTAGAAATAAAATTTGTCCCTTGATCACTGGCAATAACACTTGGAAAACCAATCCTCATAAAAATTTCCAATAGCGTATCACAGGTTGCTTTTACTGTTAGAGAACGTAAACGAATATCCTCTGGCCACTTCAAATGCTATCTATCAATACTAAATCATATTTGTGCTTACGTGTAGGCGATTGTTCAATTTTACCTATAATATCTACTTTCACACCTTAAATGGCAGGTCTGGTCTAAGCACTGGAGAAATAGGAATTTTATTAGAAGATTTCTCAGGAGACCGTAATTGGCATTCTGTACATAATTTGCAGAAATTTAAAATGTCATTTGACATATTCGGCCAGTAAAAGATGAATCTTCCTTTTGTTTTCTTTAATTCCATATGACTTCCAAAAACAGAGATATGAGCCGAATCCATAACTTTCTGAGGGAGACATTTCGGTAAAATTAACTGATTTACAGTTTCAAAACAAACATTTTCATTGTAAAATAAAAGACCGTATATTTCAAAATATTTACCTTTGTCAAGTGATAAAAAAAAGATATTATTTCATTAAAAGAGTCGCATTTTTGCTGTTCTTTTTTTAATTGCAATGATTGTCTTAATTTACAATTTATTTCGGCTTCCCGTACTTCCACACCATCAGAAACACCCAGATCCTTGGCGTCATTTGAACAGAGCACCTCACCTGTATTTTCGTTGCAAGATGATTCAGCACAACCTCATTATGATATTCAACTTCTTGTAACGCCAAAATAGAGCAGACAGCAGACTTCTTCTTTTCTTACAACACTACAGTATTCAACAAATAAAAAACTTTCGTTGGTATTATATATTGCCCTTGGATTTTATTTGTAACAGCTACAATTATTTCAATGGGTTTCGAAGACATTTTATTATTTTTATGTTTTCAACGCTACTTGAAAGCTCATTAATTCGGCTTCTATCTTCTATCCAAAAGCACTGATTAAAATAACTCTTCCCATTTCTGCTTTTTGATTTTGGAATAAAGTCATTATTTATGACTGGAAGAGTTTTAACTTGGATATTATATACCTAAATATCCATATATTGAAGAAGATTAATTTCAATTTCCGTTCTTTTTTCTTTTAATAGTTGGAAGCAAATTTCTGTTGTCAGAACATTGCTTTTCTTGTTATTTGCTTAAATCTTTTTGAGCATTTTCTCGCAAAATACGAATCTCCACAAATAAAACATTCTTTCACAGTTCTTTTTTCAAAATCTTCTTCTTTCCGAAATGTTTTTAATTTTTGTTGTCTAACATACGGAGGAATATGTTTTGACTCTGCCGAATAATTTTGTTCTTCTTGTTCGTTATAATTTTATCTCTTGAAATATTCTTTGGGGGGAAATTATTTCGGTTTGATATTAGTATGCAATTTGACATTTTCATAATCATCGAATTTACTTGCTATTCCTTCCGGATTTTTTAAATTTGACCAAACATCAATAAACCGTTCTTTGATTTCTAAGGTAACCTTACGTTTTATTTGATCGGTTATCATTAGGTCACGTAATTCCTCAAATGTTCGTATTTCAAGTCTACAGATCCATTCGAAGAATTAGCTTTTCAGTTCGTAAGCAAAATCTCGCCAGTTTATTTCTGGTTTCTTTTAGTGCTTCGTGAAGAACTGTCTAAATTTTTCTGGAGTCATTTTATATCTTTTAAGAAAACAACTTTTTACTTTATCGTAATCCTCGGTGACTTTTTCATCTTCTCTTTCTATAATTTGTACAACGTCATACGGCAATAATCTGATTAAATGCGCAACCCAAAAGTTCTTTTTTAATTTCAAATATTTTAGCTTGTCTTTCGAAGAGAAGAAGATGTAAACTTCTTCTTTTAGCTTTTGGTTTCTTTGTTTTCTATTTGTTTTGAGATCAAACATCTATAAATTATTATCCATATCTAATTTTGTTTTAAAATTAAAAGCAGTACCAGAATTTCATAAATTATCTTCTCGTATTCATTCAATTCCCATTAAACTTAGTTTTTGAAACTCGAATGCTATTTCTTGTTTTCGTTTTTCCGCTTCTTTATTCCATTTTCGTACTTCCATTTCTTGTCTTCGTTTTTCCATTTCCACATATGCCTCATTCAGTCTTCCATTTCTTGCAATATTTTTCGCTCTTCAATTTCTTCATTTATTTTTCATTCTTCAATCAACGAATTGAATAATTTTCTTTAATGAATTCCTTGTCGTAATTTTTGCTTTCGATTATCATTTTTTTTTTAGTTCGTACAGTTTTAGATTCGTTGCATTCTCAATGACTAATTCCACAGCAATAATTCGTAAATATTCTTTCTTTCCTTTTGCGAGAAAAGACATTTTAATTACTTGCCAAATACAAACAGTCAAATAATCAGAATCACAGTACCGTTTTGGATAACATCAAAAATGACAGCTCGTAATCCAGTCGGGTGTGACAGTGTAGTGTCTGTTCTGTAGAAGAAAACACAAATGGAACAAATACAAACATTTACTTAAAAATTAATATTAGTAATTAAAAGTATAATATAATAAAACTATATTTAATAGTAATTTGATCATGGCCCTACATGATAGAGAGCAAACACCCAAATAGAGCTAGCTGAACCTCCTCATTCGCTGGACAAAGACTATCTCTCCTCGCCATAGTGGACTACCTCCCCTCCTCTCTGTCCTTGACTACATCGCCATCACGTGAAGAGATTGAGGAGTATCCTAACACTATACAATCACTTTTCTCTTATTTTATGAGGGAAGCATTGATTCTATTATGCTTTTATTTCATAAATATGAAAATATAACAATCATAAACAGGATTGATGCTCCTCTTGTTTCTCACTGCAATCTTTAACTAAAGGCGGCGTTTGCCATTTGTACTCTCAAAATGACAGTTGGGGAACTTTCTGTTTTCCTCCCTTTGAATATGATAAGGGCCACAAATTGTGAAAAATCTTACAAGTGAACAATAATGCGTTGGAAGCTAAAACGTTTTATAACAACCTTCAGTTATTCAAGCTGTGATGTAAATTTTTAAACTAGTGTTCCTATTAATATCCATGAAATGTTTTACCTCGGTTATTTCGAAAGTCATGAATCTTATCAGCAGATGTCATCGAGAATGTAATATTGATTTTAATAAATTTATTTTTAATTTACAAGGCATTTAAAATAAAATTAAAAATTACGTGACAAAGTTTTAGGAAAGCAATCTTAAAATAAAAAACGTAGAAAAAAAGAAAAAGTGCCTATTATTTACTTTAAGTTAAAATAATGAAGATCGTAACAAAACACATATTCATTATTTTATTCTAAAATAAAAGCATTATTTCAAAAAACGAAAACTCAAATTTTTTTTCATAATCATTCCATGAAAAGAATATTGAAAACGTCTTTCAAAGAATGTAACTTTAAAATTCTTTAATATATAAAAAACTTACAAAAAGAATCCTATAAATATTTAAATATTAAAGAAAATTCTCGATCTCTAAGTGTTGTGCATAAAGTAATTAATTTATAAAAATTTGTGTCAAACAACTTTAACCAAAACTATGCAACTTTTAATTCAAATCCTCTTACACTGACCTCGTGCGCTATTCAAATAAAGTTCTTCTCACTCTTCAGCCGCTTACATTTTCTGGCTGTCGGTGGTTTCAATTGAAAAATATTTACCAATATCCATCGGCAAATAATAGTTGATGGCATGCGTAAATCATAAGCAGGCTTTTCCTAAAATAATCTAAAGTAATAATATTTTAGTACATCTATTCACGAATCATTAAGTTAATGGATTAACCAATTTTCAGATTTTGAATATACCTGATCATCAGATTATCTAATAGTAATGAATAACAAAAGTAAACTAACTTAAAGAAAATCCATTTAAAATTTTAATACAATTCAAAAATATCAAAATTACAATAATTTCAATAAATATATTTGTAAAAATATTTTACATATTCTTTTGATATTTGTGATTATATTATTTTATTCTTTTCATACTTATGATTACAATTTAAGTAATTATTTTGGGAAATTCTAAATTATTATACATATTTCAACAAAATGTAATAAATTTATATGATTTAATATGTTCAATTTTCGAATAATTATTTTGCACAATGAGTTTCTTCATAATATTACATTTTTGACAAATAAAAGCTAAAAAAGCACTTATAAGTTAGTTTTTAAATTAATTTTTTTATAACAAATTATTCTTAAAAATTAATTTATATTGCTTATATCACAGCATAATATTTTAAAATTTCTAGAGATGAGAAATTACTTCTTAGTGACTCTATGTTTGACATAAAAGAACTATAATTATTTATTTCATATTGATAATAAAATCAGTTAATGTATCAATGATTGACACATTATGATGATGAAATAAAGAAAGATTTATACGTTAAATATGTAGGATTTCATGTTAGATGAAAAGGCACCAACCTACAGCTTTCTAATACTAAATTTAGTAGTAAAACTTCCTTCTATGAGTCGAAATATATTTTATCCATAGATTAGTTTCATCTAGCATCCATATTTAGAATTATGTTACGAATTCCTAGGTCAACAAGAACTGAAATACATCAGCCAAGATTCGGATGAACTGCCTCCTGGAGTTGGTCAGTACGATGATTTTCATACAATAGATTGGAAAAGAGATCTCTCTCGTGACAGATATCGTCACCGGTATATGATTAGGAAAATGACTGAAACAAAAGTAGGGACTATAAAAGGGTACTACGACAAGGTGTCTGGCTGGATATGCGTCTTCTTGGTTGGAGTAGCGGCAGGTAATAAAATAAGAACCATTATTTCATGTACTGATGTTGGCTTTCTGGATGTTTAGCTTAAATTGGATTCTGCTTGTGATTTGATAAAAAAAAAAGAGAAAATGTTAACTTAAAACTTTCTGATATAAAAATATAATTACGATTTAAATGTGAAAGCTATATCTAAATAAAATTTTTATGTGCATGAATTCTATGAAAATATATACATACATGCATGTGAGGGTGTGTGTGTGTTTAAATGAAATGATAAAAAATATATAAAACAAATTTAAAAAGTGGAATATACATAAATTTTCTGACACTATTAAAAAAAACATAAATATTGCTGAAAATGAGAACTTTTTTAGCTACAACTCTTGTAATAGAAGCAACAACAACGTATATTATGAAGATGAATTATAAGCAAAAAACAGGACTTTCGAACTCTTGTGTTGCAGATATTTTGTTAGTTCAATGTTTCATGGATCTAGTTTCGCCAATTGGCTGAACAGATAAGGTAAGAAAAAATAACATTTACAAGCAAAGAAAAACTCACTGTAAAAGGCAAACAATGAAATATCTAAAGATCTTGAGTTTCTGTTTGTCAATTAAAATTCTGGAGTATTTCACTGACATTAGTGTAAATGCACATCTCTTCAAAATTGAGAATTTAAGTCATTTCTGATGGTATTTGAATGTCAGTAAAGTTCTTTGTAGATGATATGCTGAAAAGTGCAAGACACGAATATGCCTATATCAGATAATTGTAACATCACCCACGATACTAAATTAACAACTTTTGAGAACTGAATATTGATTGAAATTAAGGTATTTAAAGCTTTAATTTTCCTAAATTGTTCGAGAATTCATAACATATTATTTTACTCAAAATTTATAGTACAATGGTATCTATTATGCCTTGTTCATCAACGAGATATACGAAGATTTATTAATAATTAATAAAGCTGTAATATTTACACTACAATCCTTTTTACATATTTACATTTTTCCATTTTTTTAACTATAATTATTAAATAATTATAGTTAAAAAATGGAAAAATTTCCACTGGATCTATCACGACAGTGCAGAAAGATATGGTGTTGACGGGAAAAAAACGAATCGCCATCATAATGTACTCGTTTACTTTATAAATAATATAACACTGAATACTTATATTTTTCGTGTATCTTAATAAAAACGGAATTATTCAAGAGAATAATATGCTACAACATTGAAATAAAATCTTTCACGTCTGATTTTAGGTATTAAATACAGAGTTTCTAACGAATAATTTGGTCAAAAAATATTCAAAGATCAATGAGACTGATTAAAAGACCATTTGGCTCAGAAAGAAATTAAGTGTCAGTGTAACTTCCTCAATTATGGATTGTTGCAGCGATTTTAAAGAATTCCTTTGTCTTTAAAGGACTTCTGACGATATTTTAAATTATTATTAAGTTTGATTGTTGGATTTAAAAATGATAAAGAATGTCTCATGCTATAGAAATAATATATCTATTGGTTTTAAAACACAATGTTGATTAGTAAATTATGAATTAATTATAATTTAGTAACAATAATTTTTTTAGATTCAAATAATAAAGATATTAAAAAGAGAAACTAAACACAATTTTTGTAAATTTTCAGAGTTAACTTTATTTTATATATGGAAATTGGATACCTTAACACAAAAAAATATATTTTTAAAGTAACTTTTACGAAAAATAATTCAATTAATAAAATATTTATTTTATAAAGTTTTTCCTGTATCGTGAAACATTCACTTATAAGCCATCGGTTATTAGCAAAAAAACTGGGGGCAAAAATGTGTTACATGCGCTACAAAAATTTTTCTGCAATCAAAAAATGTTTCTTAAGAAACTATTTTGTACGCTTCCTTAATTACATTTCGAAGAAACTTTAAAAAAAATTAGTATTAATGAATGGCCAGTCATTTCATTTTTTAGGAGACAAAATTATTTTAAAATAAAAACTTTAAATTTTGTCGATATAAAAACATAAATTAAGAGGTAAGTTCATTTTTTTGTGTAAATTTATTTTTTTCAATTTATTTCAGAATTACTAAAATGCATAATATTTAGAACAGATAAGAGGTTTCATCGATTCTTGAAAATATATTAGCTAGGCTTTTATCCATTGCAGGCTCTGTTGCAGGATTCATCGATATCGGTGAGGGGTGGATGAAAGATCTTAAGGAAGGTGTCTGTCCTCAAGCATTTTGGCTCAACAAAGAGCAATGCTGTTGGTCCTCCAATGAAACTTTCTACGAAGGTGATGAATGCGACCAGGTATGAAGGATATTTTATCATTCTTTCTCAAGTGCTTTATCTAGAAATGTAGTATTATTCTTGCTTGAATAACTTTACCAAAATATATATAATAATATATGAATAAATAATTATCAGAAAAAGAAAAAAAGCATTTATACAAAAAATCTTTGAAAGAATAGTATATATATATATATATATTATATATATTATATATATACATATATATATATATATATAAATATATATATATATATATATATATATATATATATATATATATATATATATATATATATATATATATATATATAAAATTATTTTAATTGTTTGAGATGAAATAGATGTCTAAGATACTTTTTTGGTTTTGTAATCATTATTTGAAATACCATAAATTTAACTAACATCATTTTGTATTGTAAATGTTTAAAAAACATGCTCAACTATGAAAATTTTAAAAGCATCATGTAATTTATAATATCAAAACAGTAAATAAATTTTTGACAAAAAAAGCATTTATTTAGTTTCGAGTGTAAGGCAGTGCGAACGCAGTTTTCAACGTGGAGTTTTAAGTTGAATCAGATTTAACTTTAAATTTATTTAGAAAGTCAGTGCGAATAGGGGGTATTAGTACTTAGATCCAAAATCCATTTTATGCACCTTCCTCTACATTGTGCTGCTACTTACCATCTTTTATAAATTAATTTACGATTATTCAAAAGTTGCTAGTAGTCATACTAATGTCTGAATTAATTTGTTCTAATATTTTATATGGCTATTTTACACAAATTAATGTTAAGTCTCGCCCTCTGACGAGAGTAGTGACATCTAAATATTGTGGCTCCATGAGTAAAGTGCCCCCAGCATGAACAAGAAATAAAATGATGTATTCTTGCACATGAAAACTTGACAAAATATTTCTATAGTAGTCAGTGTAAAAAATTTTTTATTTAATTGTAAGAAACTATAATTGTTAATATCTTGCTTCAATTATCCTCAAACTAGTTCTAAATGATGCGAATACTTAGTTTTTATTTGATTCGTGGGATTCTCTGAGATCGGACAGCTACATATTTATACCAAGCAGACCACTTTAAGAAATGATAAAAATACACAAATGCCCTTGTGTTTTTTCTATTTCTAAATGTTAATGCTTAAAAATCGGCAGCTTCATTGTCACTTTCAAAATTTTAATATAATTCGCCCAGTTAGATTTACCTTTAATGGAAACTTTTAAGCTCCACCTGTTAAGTCCTTTTTTTCTGTTCACAAGGAGGTTTGAAAATGGCTGTCTAGCTATTTTATAAGCCAACACCACTCCAGGGGGAACATCTTCACGTCAGCAGATTTGGCACATTTTAGAGTTGTCATTCATTGATCAAATATCTGATGAGTGATAGAAATCACTTATTTAGCTGTGTCTAAACGCGCAGCCATTTTCTTTTTTCAATAATGTAATATTTTGGAATGTAATTATGCATGCGTTTTCGTATTAAACTGTTCCCACACAATTTAATGCGGAAAAAAAGTATAATTTGAAGACAAGTTAAACGAATAATTTTCGACAAAGCATATTCCCTCACTTCTCCACCAGCCATGTCCAGGAATGAAAGACGAGGGAAGAAATATAACTGCTCAAACGAAGGGCTTAAAAGTATCGGAAATTTACAATACTGTACCGAGCTTCTCGATTCGTGTGGATTGAGAGTTGAAGAAAGCAACCACTCAATGAACACAAGACTTATTCGTAAAAATTCCACTAGAAATACCAGCTGTAATAATCACAATTATGCAGCAACAATTTGTCAGATACAATAAGTAACAGCTTCCAATCACAGGTCTCAAATACCTCAGGCAGAGAACAGCTTCCCTAAACTAGCAATCAAGACTAATCGTCTTCACAAAACTGACTGTGTGTACAAAACCTGCCTAACCATGTTGCGCTGCAATATTTATACCTGACTTGGCGGAGAAATCTACTAATTTCGCCAAGGTTCTGGAAGCTTCTAGGCTATCTCGCTAAATATTGGTCCTAGAGCTTAGGTGATGGATGTTTCCAGAAGTATCTATTTCTCGCCAAGTCGCCAAGTTTTCTCGTCAAAACATCGCCAAGTCACCAAATCATTAGAAAACCCGCTTTTAACGTATAACATACTGATAACATACTTTTAACGTATAAATACCGCCGTTTTTGCCCAAAAAGTGTGTATTTCCGATCTGTCTGAGATATTTTAAGACAAATACAATAATTATTTATAAATTTCTAACATTGCCCCCCTATCAAAAACTGCACATCCCGGGCAGTACAATCCCTTGATACAAGGCCAAGTTTAATAGAAAAGAATTTACATTTTAAGAGGATACACAACACATTACATACACAAACAATTAAAAATACAAATACAGAAAAATAGAAAATATTAATATCTCTACTATTTACAAAGAGACTATGGAATACTAATTTTGATTTTACATTACGATAAGGAGCTAATCTAGCATAATGTACTACCTTTGGTTTTGAAGAAGATGATTTCCTTACACGAACATAGAGATCTCTGTTTAACTTCTGTCAACTTGTGAAGGGGTCTGGCAATACTTGAAAAACCCTTAACAAATTTCCTGTAATACGTGCATAGTCCAAGAAAACTTCTTAATTGGTGGACATCTTCTGAACGACTCCAGTCCTTAACTGCAGAGATCTTTACAGGATCTGTTCTTACACCTTCAGCAGAGATAATGTGTCCCAGATAGCTTACTTCACGTCGAAATAAATTACATTTGCAAGGATTCAGCTTCAGGTTGGCCATTTATAATTTTTCCAGCACCTTTCGGATGTTTCTTAGATGGTCTTCGAATGTACGCCCTACAATGATGATATCATCCAAATATACCAAACAGGCTTCGTAGGAAAGTCCTCGTAATACTGTCTCCATCAGGCGTTCAAACGTTGCAGGTGCATTGCAAAGCCCAAATGGCATAACCTTGAACTGCCAAAGTCCTTGTCCTGTGGTGAACGCTGTCTTTTCCCGATCCTCAGGATGTATCTCTACTTGCCAGTAACCACTCTTGAGATCCAAAGTCGAAAACCATTGATTTCCGGATAAAGCATCAAGTATATCGTCAATGCTAGGAAGAGGGTAACAATCTTTTTTAGTGATGTTGTTTAATCGACGATAGTCAACGCAAAATCGGGTAGAACCATCTTTCTTCCGAACCAAAAAAAATAAGTGAAGCCCAAGGACTCTCTGATGGCTCAATAATGTCATTCTGCTGCATTTCCAACAGAAGATTATCCACCTCTTCCTTCTTAGCGAATGGTAGTCTTCTCGGATGTTGTTTAATGGGTAAATGATTTCCTGTATCTATTCGGTGCTGCGTTATTTTGGTTCGCCCAACTTCATCTGATTTCTTGGAAAAGAGATCTCGAATTCTGATAATATATTTCTTGCAGCATTCCTTTGTTTATCATCTAATTCTGCATTCTGAAGGATTTCATTAAATAGAGTGTCAGGAGGCTCAGATAGTGTGGCTTGACAATTTCTGTTAATACAGGTCACTGGAGTACAAGTCGCCAGCACTTCTCCTTCTTTTATTAGTTTTGTCTTATCGCTTAGATTAGCAATTCTTACCGGGATTACATTTCGTGAAAGGTCGACGAGTGAAAAAGCCACAAGTACCCCTTTAAGCTATTGTCAGAATCCGGATATTCAATCAATCCATAGTGAAAATTATTATTTTTTGAAAGAGCTCCGGAAACTATCGTCTCAGTTCTTGGTGGTAATGTTGTTTCACTCTTTACAGTTATATGATGGAATGTTTTAATATCTGAATATTTTGTCTTAAAAATCGCTATGTCTTCAGAAAACGAGTGTAGTTCATTATTTTTAAAATCTAACTTGTAATGGTTTTCTTTGAGGAAATCCAATCCGGAAAAAATTCGTCATTTATATCAGCGACATATGCCATATGATGGTACACGGCATTTCCAAATGCAATGTTTACAATGACTTTTCCATGCACTTCAATCTTATCACCAGTCACAGTTTGGATGGTAATGCAGGGCGGCGTCCAGATGAGTTTTACATCAAGTTTGCGAGCCAGATCTGTCCTAATGATGGTTACGTTGGCTCCAGTATCGATTATCATTCTGCAGGGAACTTCGCTGACATGTCCCATAACGAAAAGTCTGTTGTCTCCGCATCTTACGGAAGAAATGTGAAGCAAATTAAAATGGGGCTTCCGACTCTCTGGACATTTCCACCCCACGAGATTCTCACACATTAGTTTCCCTGCTGTGATGTTTCCACCTTCTTTTGGTTTCGGGCAGTCTCTACGGACGTGTCCAACTGCACCGCAAGTCCAACACTGAATTTTTGTGCTTCTTCCACCTTTACTCAGTTCTAAGCTACGGAATTTTCGCTGCAGATCTTCAGTTCGTTTTCTTAGATCATAGTCTGTATCAGTAGCAGAGACGGCTCTAATTGAGTGCCGATCTTTAAGCGCGGCCTGCTGCGCAGCCTCTATCTTAAGTGCGAAGACTACAACAGATCCGATATCTTTGACATCGGCGAGTCTAAGTGCCTTCTGTATCTCCGGATCCCGCACACTATCGATAAAGAGATGGAGAGCCAGATCTTGACGTGTCTCAGCTGGGCAGTCCGAAAATGCTAAATGGGAAACGCGCTGAACATCGGCAGCCAATTCTTGCAGACTTTCACCCGGTTTTTGATAGCGGGATTTTAACTGTAATCTGCTATATTCTTTACTGCACTTTTCTCCAAACCGCAGCTCAAGCGCTCTCGATAGGGCTTGGAAATCGTGCCTCTGCTCTTCCGGAAGCGTCTCGAGAATATCGGCCGCGTGTCCTCTTAAAGAAGCCGCCAGGTGAAAAGCTTGGGCCCGGGGATTCCATCCATTAGCTTCCGCTACCATCACAAACTGGGTTTTGTATACCTGCCAGGAGGATTTTCCATCGAATGTTGAGAGTTTAATCATGGCTGGGGAAGGCATAAATGCCACATTGGGTTTCTCATGTCTGTTTGACATTTGTTTCTTCAAGCTTTCAATCTCCTTATTCACATTGTCTAATGCTTCTTCAACGTTTTCTTCGATCTCCAAAACTTTAGTTTCAACTGAATTTACCTCAGCTTCCACTGCATTCATTTTCTCTTGAATGATGTTGGAGAATTCTTCTTTAACACTTATAATGTCCTTCTTAAGTTCCTTTTTAAGCTCCTCCTACCCATATTTATATTTTTCGTCATCACGGTTTTAATCTCTTCTTGTCCAGCTTTCATCTCTTCTTGTCTAGCTTTCAACTCTTCTTGTCCAGCTTTCATCTCTTCTTGTCTAGCTTTCAACTCTTCTTGTCCAGCTTTCATCTCTTCTTGTCTAGCTTTCAACTCTTCTTGTCCAGCTTTCATCTCTTCTTGTCTAGCTTTCAACTCTTCTTGTCCAGCTTTCATCTCTTCTTGTCTAGCTTTCAACTCTTCTTGTCCAGCTTTCATCTCTTCTTGTCTAGCTTTCAACTCTTCTTGTCCAGCTTTCATCTCTTCTTGTCTAGCTTTCAACTCTTCTTGTCCAGCTTTCATCTCTTCTAGTCTAGCTTTCAACTCTTCTTGTCCAGCTTTCATCTCTTCTTGTCTAGCTTTCAACTCTTCTTGTCCAGCTTTCATCTCTTCTTGTCCAGCTTTCATCTCTTCTTGTCTAGCTTTCAACTCTTCTTGTCCAGCTTTCATCTCTTCTTGTCCAGCTTTCATCTCTTCTTGTCCAGATTTCATCTCTACTTGTCCAGCTCTCATCTCTTCCTGTCCAGATTTCATCTCAGCTATTTGCTCCGCTAATTTTTCGAAAAGACTTTTCATTAAATCCATATCCATTTTTCTTGTGACACGCTGCATCAACTCTTCAACCCCACTTCTGACACCAGTTGTACCGAGCTTCGGGGTTCGTGTGGATTGAGAGTTGAAGAAAGCAACCACTCAATGAAAACAAGACTTTTATTCGTAAAAATTCCACTAGAAATACCACCTGTAATAATCACAATTATACAGCTACAATTCGTCGAATACAATAAGTAACAGGTTCCAATCGCAGATCTCAAATACCTCAGTCAGAGAACAGCTTCTCTAAACTAGCAGTCACGACTAATCATCTTCACTCGCTGACTGTCTATACAAAGCCTCTAAACTATGTTGGGCTGCGGTATTTATACCTAACTTGGCGGGGAAATCTACTAATTTCGCCAAGTTTCTGGAAGCTTCTAGGCTATCTCGATGAATATTGATCCTAGAGCTTAGGTGATGGATGTTTCCAGAAATATCCATTTCTCGCTAAGTCGCCAAAAATCTCACCAAGTTTTCTCGTCAAAACATCGCCAAGTCACCAAATCATTAGAAAACCCGCTTTTAACGTATAACACGTCTAAATACCGCAATTTTTGCCCAAAATGTGTGTATTTCCATCTGCCTGAGATATTTTAAGACATATACAATAATTATTTATAAATTTGTAACAATACATATTAGACTTTAATTGTGCAATATATAGTAAACATATAGAGAACAGATCCACCATTATTTACTTCAATTACCAAGTCATATTACACATAATATTTTTACCATTAATACGATAAAATGAATAATTTTGCTACGCGTAATTATGTCCAAGCAAAGAAAATACTTTTCTAGATATTCAAAGGGAAAATTAGATATAAAGGAAATCTATATTTTAAGAAGTCCTAAGTAATTTTGTTTCCTGCCTACAAAGAAATTCTGGCAATGAAATTGCTTCTACTCCAGAAGTTACTATATGGAATTCAACCGATCATAACAGTTTCGCAAAATATTATTCACTTATGCTTATTTTCTCTCATTATGAAGGTTTTTTTTATCTGTTTCAATGATTATATTTTTATCCTAAGCCTCACGTAAAATTTTAAGTAAGGAAATATTTAATGAACTTTAGAAACACTATGTATAATAATCAATAAAAACAAATAATGTGCATTTCTAAAGCGCTAATAATAATAACTAATAAAATAAGAACATATTTCACTAAATTAAAGATCTTATTTATATCTGGAAAACTTTTTGAAGATATAAGTTGAGCCTGATAATATTGAGTAATAAAAAAATTTATGGTTAATGATAATGAGCATCAATGAAATTACTCCCAAACTTTTAAAATCAATCAGTTTCCTTCATAGTTGATAAAATAGTTCTATAAATATTTATGATCATGTGGACCTCCACGACCTTTTAAAAAAGTTGGGCCTAGAGGTTGTCAATAGTATTCGATCTGTAACTAGAAGCATGTCCAATTTTAGATTTTGTGCCATAAAACTCAACCAACCAATCCATCCGTAACCTTGTTCACTTATATGGACAGTGGAATAATTGAAGACAGAAGAAGCGGGAGTGTTGTTTTCATTAGCAATATTGAGAATGAAAGTAGACGCAGCATCCAAAACCCTGACTATTGTTCAGTCTTTAAATCGGAGATAATAGCTATTGGAGTAGCTCTTAATTATACCCTGACCACTGACAAAAAAAGCATTTGAATGTTGACTGATAACAAGAGTGCTATATAGTATTTTAAAAACTGTCCAAAAATATTTGATTTCCCTTACCAAGCTAAAAGAGGTTACTACCACAGAAATCCAATCCTTAAACAGACAGCACTTTATCTCCTTATAGCGTCTTACACTGGTTTCCCATTGGTATGTTACCAAAAGTCTTGGTCTGTCCCTATCATACAGTGCCCCCTCACCTCTTCAATCAGGCATGATGAGACTTAGAAATGGCAACTTAATTCTTTGCTCCTGTTCGCTACCAGTCACACTCACCTCCTTATTTGTCTTAATGTTTCCTAGAGACAGTTGTGGGATGAACAGAATCTGATCTATAGGCATCTGGCAAAATAGAGTCTTTTGGACCTGCTGTAGGCTTTCCTACACCAAGAGGATAAGTAAAAACAAAACAATAACTAAGTATGCGAGCATTCTTCATTTGGAATCTTAGTTCATAGAGTTTGCTTATGCTTTCTGTGAAGTAACTAATGATGATACAATAAACTATAAACAAACTACTAAGAGAGAGAAATTTCGAAAACTGTGTGAATGTTAGATATGTGTATATATAACTTATCTGAGTGTATCCTACAGTTTTTCAAAGGAATTCAGATTGAAATAGTATGTTTTTTACTGTGTACTCATTCTCCAGGCAATCGCTGATGATGATCGATCATTAAAGTACATAATTCCATTCCATTAAAACATGGTCAAGATTAAGTACTTCAGCATGAAATTCTACAGCAAAATCTAGTACTTCATCATGATACTGTAAGGCAGTCATTGTGAAATCATATGTGTAGAATCATAAAATATTCTTACCCAATCCATTATTATTTTAACTTAAAACACTTTATGTGTGATTACAGATCGTATGTTTCGTGAACATATCAAACAATTAAAAACTAGTCATAAGACTTCAGAATGATTTTCAACACATCTGTGAATACAATTTTGAATTGCTATTTTTCTCCTAAGATAAGTCTGTAAATGTGGAGGCAATATTTTCTTTGAGTTCTCTGAAAGGGAAGAATAGAAAGATGTAAGCTTATGGTATTTATGAATAAAACCCATTGTTGTGCAATAAACAACTTGGATATTCATAGTGATTTAATGATATCAGCCAACAAGACATTAGCAAAAGGTATTGTTTTATTAATGTCAGCTGCAACCAGATATCATACGAGAAAATATCTCTTTGATTAATCTTAATTATGATAGTTATGTATCAATCCTCTCCTAGGTTCATAACAATTCGCAGACAAAATACAAATTCTCGGAAAGCTATTTGGAATTACTTTTATAATCGGGAAAAGATTGGATAATAAAAAGTGTTTAATGTTTGTGTAAGCAAGACATTGGCTTTAAGGCTTAAAAGAGATTATTTACAACGATTGATTTAAAATTCTAATATAATTAATGAAATTCTTCAAAATTTAAATCTTTCTTGTTGATTTAAACTAACCATAAAGGGAAAGTTTTATCTTGTGTTTTTCATTTTGCTTTTTTTCATGTTCTATCATCAACGTGTTAATGGCTTGCATCAATGGAAACTGGCTTCTCAAATTGATCCTTTCATTCTTGTATAAGAAATAGTTTTATTAATAAAATTAACTTCGTCAATATTCTCAGACATTTGATTGTGAACTTCGCCTTGTTTGCTGTCGCTTGAAGAATGGGATTTGAAAGCAAGAAGCAAATATGCCAAGTCGGATTTAGGACGCCGTCGTTAATTATGCGTGACGTTGATGAAATGTTATCTGATGCGTGGGATATTTAAATCAATGAGAATATAATAAAATGACACAGTGATGATATCAATGGAAACGAAGCCAAATAACCACTTTATGGTTAATAATAAAGTTTAAAGGGAGAGAGAGAGATTTGAGCAGTAATTTATTGCCACTACAATCGGTTGCGCATCTGTGTCGAGAATGTTCTACTCTTTTTCCTGAAACTTAAGAAATATGATGTAATAAAATTCTTAAACGGAACTAATGTAATAAGCTTGATGTAATCATGTACTGTTTTATATACGTATATCATAATATTCCTTAAATGAAGTTTTTAGTTTTTCTTTATTTTAAGTTTCTTAGTTTTTCTTTTACTTTATAAAATTCACCTTTAAACTACAATTTTATTTTACAAAAACAGATTGAATAAATACGTGTGCCATAAAACTTTCTTCTTGAATCAGATTTAGCAAATTTTAAGCAACAATATTTATTTTTCATAAAATAAGTATTCTTGTTTATTAAGATTTTCAATCAACTTAATAAAATTATTGCAGGGAATTTTATTTCACTTGTTCATGTACAATGTTAAAATATTCTTCACACACACATTAGTAAAATTATATTATTCCATCCTGTTTTCAAAATTTGAATATATTTTCAAGGCAGAAGCAAACTTTTATGTGCAATACTTTTTCAAATTATAATAACCTTCTTTCATCTAAATTTTCAAACATCAAAGTTAAAAAGAAAATATTTCTTCCCCGTCATAAATATTTAAATAAAATAAAATACATGACCAAAATTTCTGCGTAATTAACTTAGAAGTAATGTTATAACTATTAATACTTTCCCATGTAATAACTCCTAGATAAGTTAATATAACTTTAACAAAAAAGTTTTAGATTGAAAACTATTTCCCCGCTCTTCGTTTCCCTTATTGCTTTTCTAATTTTTCTTCCCTCATCATATATTTATTGTAATACCATCAACGATGTATTTATTCAATACGTTAAAAATATTTGGGTCGATGATAAGCTTCTATTTCTTTTCCATTGATGATCTTATTTCCCTTGGCATCACCTGTATCGTTATAATTAGATCCCAATAAAAATGGAGTAAAACTACGATAAATGTTATAACTATAAAATATAATTTACTAAGTCATAATTTATATAACATTATAAAAGAATAACAGTGAGATTAGTTTTTGTTTTAAAAAACGGTTTGATACCAGAATATATTTATATTTGGATATAAGGAATAGTTATCATTATGAATGTAAAATTTTTTATTCATAAAAATGAAATTCAAAGTTTATAAAATAAAAATACCTGATATAAACCTTTCATTATAATTTTTTCTACCATTTGTAAATTAGATGTAAAATAGATGGTAAAATAGATATAAAATATATTTGTGAAATATACAAATTAACATATAAAATTTGCTTACATGAAATCAATAATTAATTGTTATAATGTTTTAAATTATTTTTTAGATAATATAGATAAATATGCTTTTAAGCATTTGCGTCTCCAGTAGTACTGTTTATTTATTTTAAGGAATTTATTTGATTTTATTTTCATAATTAAATTTATAACACAAAAAAATAACTTTCAAAATTCTGAGGGCAACACCATAAAGTTATCTATATTATCATTTTGTTAAAACAGGTTAAAAACAAAAAAATATTTAACAGCAATGTTAAATTGTAATACTTAATTTGGGTTAAAACTTTAAAAAATATGTAATACCAGTCCTGTGATTAAATTTAATGGTGAAACATGAATAATATACAAAGGATTTTTCAATTGCAAACGGCATTTTAAAAGGAAAATATTTGTTTTTATTTAGCATCATATTCAAATCATAAATTCAAATTTATATGACTTAAAATATCTAAATTAATCAACCATTAAAATTGTTTCATGCAAATGATTCCCAATATTTTAATCAAGACTGTTTTGGTAATCATTGCTCCAGTAATTTACAATCTGAATGCCATACTTCGAAATTGTAAAATTAAACAATTTCTGGTGATAAATTTGATTACATGTCAAGGGCATAAAATTTCTCCCTCAAATTTTTAAGAATCTCTAAGTAATAAAATTACATTCATGAAATTTCAAAAGTGCTTAAAATAATTTCGCCTAACATCACCTCTGTAAATGAATTTTATAAATATTAAATTCCTTAAGTTATTCATTTCTTGTAATTGACTTACTTTTCTACTTATTCCGTAAAAATACCATATTCATAAGCGAAAATAGCCAAAAGATTACCAGAAATGACCAAAATACAGAGCTAAATTACATTAATAAGGGGAGTGCTCAGTTTTTTGTTGCATTTTTGCTGAAAAGTACTTCTGTCTATCATCTGGAATTACAAATTTCGCTGGTAATAGAAAATCTACATTTTCTGAAGTTTTCCCTTCTTAAAAAGTTTTTCAAAATATTTAAAGTGTATTATGAAGTTGTGAAACTATATGCTGCACTTCCAGCTTGTTGGCTTTGGTGTTACTTGTATTTCTAAAGAAAATGACGCCCATTACTTTTACATTTCCCATTGTTTTTTTTTTTTTTGTTTTTTTTTTTTTAAAAATAAATGTATGTGTGGAATTATTTTCAACAGACCAAATTTTTTCATGGTATGCGTTGGAAAACCAAAAAAAATGTGAGTAAATTTTATTACCAGTAGCTATTTTAAAAATAAGGTGGTAGAAACCATAATTATCATTATAAATTTGAAGATCGCTTTACCGATTCTGAAAAAATCCTCTCAAGCGTACTTTTAGTATAGATTGTGGGTGTGATTATCATGTATTGCAACCCGAATTTTCGGATAGCTTATATTATGATTTTATAGTAAGTAAAGGTGTCGCCTTTTTCTCCAGCTGACTCCAAGGTACAACAGTAAACATTCAACATTACTGAGCAACTCTAAAGAACTTGTGATGAGCCATTCTGAACAAGAGGAGGTGAATACTCAGCACAGCTGTTTAATCCCTCTACGAAAAGCTTCGCCTTCATACTGCGAATTCCACTAATGCGAAAGTTAACTAGGAAGCGTTTGACCACCCACCCTCTTCCCGATCTTGCTCCCACCAACTCCTATCCGTTCTTGCACCTGAAAAATTCTTGTCACATCCCCACAGACGAAGACGAGCAGACAGCCGCAACATGTTGGCTCCATTCAATGGCAGCAGATTCTATAATGCCGGAATACAAAAACTGAAAATGCGGTATGAAATGTGCTGACATTCCAATGGTTCTTATGTTTAAAAGTAACGGAAGATTGTTGTATCTTTAGCAATAAATCTTTCTGGGTAATATGTGAATATATATATATATATATATATATATATATATATATATATATATAATGAACACAAATAGCAGGAACTTTACAACATGCATTAGCGGAGATAATATATGCAAGTAATTAGAATTTCAGAGCAGACACACACTATTCGTGACATTGGCGCCACTTTATAGCGCTATTTAAAGCTTGAACATTTTGACGATGTTAAGTTCGGCATTTGTATTTTTTTGTGGTACATTTTTTAAAAAAATCTATCAATTATGCTTCTAAAAATCAGTGATCAATTTTTGATCAAATATCCGAGTTCAAAAGAAAAAGTATAGTAGCCTACCGATATTGAAGATCATATTTCAGGGAAATCGGTAGTCGTGTTGGAAGAAACCAAACAACTGTAATACGGATATGTGATCGTTGGATGCAGGAAAGTATAACGGACCGTCGTGTTCGATCGCACATACCTCAGTGCACCCCTTCACCTGATGACAGGCAAATTGTGCGCATGGCAGTGACGGATCGTACATCATGAACCATAACACATTACATTCAGTCCGTAACGAATTATCCAGTGTCTGCACGTACCATTCAAAGCCGTTTAGAGCAAGACATTCATTGCTTCGTCTACCCTTGACGCAGAACCACAGACGTCTCCGTCGCCAATTGTGCGATGAAAGAAGGATGTGGATGGCAGAATGGAATGAATTTATTGATATGTCACGATTCTGTCCTCATCACCTCCATGGTCGAATTCGAGTCAACAGACACCGGGGAGAGAGGATGCTAAACAGCTGAGTTATGCACCACTATACTCCTCATAGAGCTAGGAGTATATCTATGCTGAATCTGCACTGGGTATTATGGTATGGGCTGGTATTGGATATCAGCCTCGCACACCGCTAGTACTCATTGCCGATAATTTAAACAGCCAGGGCTACATGTCCAAGGTGCCTTCCTTAACCAGTTGTTCCTTCAACTTAACTTTGTCCTTCCTTAATCAGTTGTCCTTCCTTAACCTTTAGTACTTATACATAGCCATATTTCAACAGGATAATATGCAACCTCACATCAAAAGCATTGCCCAAGGGTTCTTCGTCAATCACCAGATAGAATTCCTTCCCTGGCCGGCTAATTCTCCGGATCTTTCACTAATTGAAAAGAATTGGTCTATAGTTGTTCAATGATTGACCTATATTACATCCCCAGATACCCCACTAGATCAACTTTTTCAACGGGTAGATACTGCTTGGTCTGCTGTATCCCAAGAATACATTCTAAGTCTCATTGAATCAATGCCGAGGCGTGTGGCAGCTGCAATCTCCAACATTGTCGTCCACTCTAGCTATTTTGGTATGTAGAAATCACACTTCCCGGATGTCTATAAATTTAATCATTTCATAATTAGTCACATTATACTATCTACTAAAATATTGTTGTGATATTTCTTGCCTTTCTTGATGTTGCAATTTGAATAGCCAGTTGTATATATATATATATATATATCTATATATAATTTTGTCACTGTAACCGTAACTTTGAGAGGTTTATTGTTCTACAGCATCACAAGCTTGACTCCACACAGTCAAATAATTACATCTAAACTTTTATTTCAATTTTTTGAATGATTCTTCCACTAAGGACTCATAATAATTGACTGTGTGGAGTCAAGCTTGTGATGCTGTAGAACAATAAACCTCTCAAAGTTACGGTTACAGTGACAAAATTTGAAATTTTTGAATGGCAACACTCTATTTTCTTAATGCGCAAATTTATCAGTGTTTGGAAAACCTTAAATGGCGTTGGAACGAGACCTGTATGACGTAAATTAGTTACGTGATACATTTGCAAAGAAAAGTATCGTTAAAAACCAATCACATATAAAAAGGAAGGTGAATTTGATAGGATTCACTGGAATGGGAATCACCAATCATAGAGCACTCTTGTAAAGCAATGCTTTTGACATAAGCAGTATGAAAAGATTGTTTTTTTCCATTTTATATAAATATAAAATATAATGCAATAATCCGTCTCGTTTAATGTGAGGTAGATGATACTTTCAAGATAACAACGGTGAACTTTGAAATATTCACCTCTTTCAGCATTTTCTCTGCTTAGATAAATCTGCTTTATCTAAAAGGAGAAAATGCTGTCGAAACAGTGTGAGTTCATTGTAAACTAATACAAAGCCCAAGATCCGTGAAAAGTGTAAGTAATTTCTTAAAGATATATGAGAAAATGGGATGAGCATGTAATAGATCGAGATCCGAATGACCTCGTGTTCCTGTTGAAGTTGTTGCAGAAGTGCATAATACAATTACTGTAGGTCTATTACATACAGCAATAAGTGTTTCACTCAACTTGAATGTACCAAAAACCACAGTTTTCCAAATTCTGCGCTCTATTCAGCTGATGTTTCCTAATCGATTCCAGGGCGACCAGGTGTTAGCACCAGGAAAAATCCAACAGTGTATTGACTTTGCGAATTTTTTCCTCATCAGATATGATGAAGATAGAAGGTGGTAGTTGCGGAAATTATGGAAAAATGCGGCACATTTCATCCTGAATGGAAACGTTAGCTCCAAGAACTGCTTCATTGGAGCGAAAAAAATCTTCACAGTGTTTCACTTGTTCCTTTATATGAAAGATATGTGACTGTGTGTGTTGCGTCACAAGAATATTCATTCTGGGTCCTTACTTCTTAGAAGAAGTCCCGTCCAGGGGCATGAAAACTTGCTTCATTAAATTTGCTCTGTATAAAGAAATATTGGAGAATTACGTAATTCCAGAATTGTGATAGGGGAATGTCATTTCCTGCCGCAATTCTGGTACAGTATGACATTGTATGAGCGCAAGATGGTACTCCTTTACACATATCCAGAAGTGTTTGACAAGTGCTGTAACAATACTTTAGTGACAAGATCAAAGAGCGTACCTTTGCTGTTTCGTGGTCTCTTTTGGTTCCCGACCACACTCCAATGGATTTCTGGCTCTGCGATTAACTGAAATCTTGGGTTACATCAAGTTCCTGGAATTTTTCAGATTTGAAAGATGTCATAAAACTGGAAGTTCCACAATTTTTTCCTGTCATGATACGTTCATCATTGTTACCGATGATCTCCAGCATGAATGCGTTATCGTGTACGAAGGTGGATGCATAGAAAACTTATAATTCGAATAAAAGTTCTTTCTCTCTCTCCTCTCTTTTGTTATCATTAGTTGCTTACGATGCTCTTTTTATCAAACGTTTTATGCCACTGATATACGTCATATATATCCCATTCAACACCATTTAAAATTTTTCCATGTTCTGGTCAATTAAACCACGAAAATAGTAAGTGTTGTCATTCGAAAATTTCGGATTTTTGTCAATGTAACCATAAATGTGAGAGGTTTATTGTTTTAAGTCATCGACGTTTGTACTCTATACCTTCAATTTACCATATCTTAACTTTCAATAGGGGAAGTCTTTTAGACCACTAGTAATATATATATATATATATATATATATATAAGTTCTTATGCTCAATTTTTGATTAAATGACCTTTAATTACATAGATCTATGGCAGGTTCTATGAAAACTCATTGAAAATGATTTCTTGTATCAATGAAATCAGCTTTGATATCCGTTAATCTACAACTAATCCTTCAAAAAAGGAAGAAAACGACAAATTTGTGTCGTTTAATATATAAAATCGATCTTTCCCAAAATTTAAATAAAAATAATTCACTTCAAAATTCACAAATTTAATTCAGTACAATCACACACCTCACATTTCATTGCACCAGCATTACATGTATTATTTTAAGAAACTATAACACGAAATGAGATGAATAATTGTTTTTTTGAATTATTGCTACTATTTATTGAAATTTCTTTAGAACAAAACCTAAAATAATTATTTTAAAAAGAGTCCATTAAGAATCCACAGGATTCCAGCTTTTATAAATTAATTTTGGAACTATCATGAAAACAATTTGAAGATATTATAATAAACATCAGAGATTATATATAGCAACTGAAATTTACATGGAAGCGGAAGAAAGTATCTTCGATATTTGTGCACAATTTTTAATATTCGCTTATGGAACTTGTTCTTTAGCATTATAATATATGTATCAAATTAAAAAAAGGATAATTATATATATATATATATATATATATATATATATATATATATATATATATATATATATATCTTATATATCTATATACATATATATCTATATATATATGTATGTATGTATGTATATATATATATACATACATACATATACATTATATATATATATATATATATATATATAATATTGAAATCTATAAAATTGAAAACAAGAAAATGATTGTAATAAAATAAGAATTCAAATATGTGGTGCTAACACTTTCCACTTTATTCAGAAATTGATGATACTTAAAATACACAAAAAGTAACATTAACGTAAGGACTCCATTCTTTCTAAAATTTTGCTTTCAAAAAAAATTTATTTCAGCGGCTATACATGTATGAAAATAAATTCATAAAATTTCTCGTCTAGTATTAATTAAATTTAGAAACAATCCTTAAGTTTCTTATGAAGGTAACAATAAATCAACTTCAGCAAAAAGAACGAAAACATTTATTTTTTCAATCTTTTGATAGAATGTTGAATTTACCTTTTTTTGGTAGTTTTCATCAGTTTGTTTTGGTGACAAAATGTATCACACACAAGCCTAGTTTATAATATAATGAGTAAACCAAGTCAGGCTTGATATATTAGATATTTCAAGCACTCATAAATTGGTTTACTTAAATATCACATCTATTACTTAAATCCACTGTAATTATGCTTTTTACAATCATGATCATTGATTTAGATACTGAATTTGGGTGTATCTTGAAAGAAAAATTGTATGTTTTATCTATATTTTTATTATTATAGAAAACAACAATTTAACATTTAAGCTTTAAATCAATTCTCTTATTGCATTCATGCTTGTATAATAAAATAATATAAAAAATATTAATGTAATATAAAACATTAATAAAGTTAATCTTAATGTATATATATATATATCTTATATTATATGTATCTTAAACTTTATTTATACCTTACATTAAGTTTGATGCTTATATTCAAAATTACTTACATCTTAATTTTAAAAATATTGGAAGAATTCCAAGATTAAAATAATATTTTTTATTTCAAAAGGGTATGTAATTGTTTAAAATCTAACGAAGAAATTGCAAGAAGAAAATAAATCTATAAGAATAATTTACTTTTTTCGTAAACATTATTAATAAGATATTTAGATTTAGTTATTAGTTATACTTTTTCATCGTCATTCATAGCGCAGTAGAGGAGGATGGTATGAGCTAAAGACTCCAGACTGGACATCGACGGGATAAGCAACAAAACTTTTACTTTAAATTTCAACTACTAAATAATTTTAATCCGGGGCATCTGTATGACGAAATCTTAGATTTTCCGGTACTTTTTTCCCTGCTTATTCTGACTAAAAAAGATTCTTTCATAATGTTAAATCGTATTTTCCACTCCAGTTGATGCTTCTTTTTAGTATTGTGAAAATATTTGTCTCTTTAAGCAAAGATTGTAAGCGATAAATTATAATTCATAGTTAAGTGCACAATTACATGCCTTATAACAGATAAAATTTTCTTAAATTTTATCAAAAATCTTAAGTTGTTAACTTTTAAAAGCAAAATATTTTCCTCCTATATCAAAGATTATATCTCTCATTATATTGTTCTTAGCATATTGATAACAGTTTTCGATTAACCAGTCACAGGATTTTTGTAAAATACTTAACATTATCTATAATCTTCACAGTGGATATCGTGGTACTCATTTTTCAACTTGGAAAACTTCACCACGGAAGAATATTTCCTTTCATATGCTTTCTATATTGGATGGAGTATCATATTCTCAATTTTAGCTTGTACTATGGTAATGACGTTTGCACCATATGCTTGTGGATCTGGTATTCCAGAGGTAACAATAATTCAGTTTTTTATAAAAAAAAATTTTAATTCATAATATTACTTGTGGTTAGAACTATTTTAAGAAATTATAACACGAAATGAGATGAATAATTGTTTTTTTGAATTATTGCTACTATTTGTTGAAATTTCTTTAGAACAAAACACAAAATAATTATTTTAGTATAGGAATTTCAATTCCAAGATAATCAGCAGATAAAATTTATATTACGAAAAAATATCATAAATATTTTACCTAATTAGTTAATTACTGTTCAATTTGGATTGTTTTTATTATCGATTTGTAAGAAATTGGATTTGACATAGATGAAAACCAAACATTATATTGATGCCTCTTTTGAGCCATCCGGAAGTTTTTGGCATCCGTTTTATAATGAAAATTTGAGGATGCCATATTTGCCTATTGAAACATTTTTCCCATAACTAACATAATTTAAATAAATTTGCTGCATAAAAGAAGCTCAAAAATTATTCTAATGAAAGAAATAAACATTTTGTTAAAATAGTTTGGAAAATATGTTTTGCCGATTGTAACGAAGCACAACAGCTCTATTATAAATATTAGCAAAATATATTCATGAAAACTTATTACATGATATCGAGGGTTTGTAAATTAGTCAAACGTTATTTACAAAGACTTCAAATTTTAACTCTTGAGGATGATTTGCTTCGAAAATTTTAATTACGATGCACTGCAAACTATAAACAAAATTATTTAATAGAGAAAACGTCATAAAATTACTTTATTTCTAAGTTTTCATAATTTAATATTTTTTAGGTTCCAAAGAGTTATAAAAAAGCAAAATACATCAAAGTAGACCCATTTTACAAAAAAGTAATTTTGTGTAAAATAGATTTCTTGATCAAAATTCAGAAATTGAAATAAAAAGTTGAAAAATTAATTTAACAAAATTTAGAAGATTTAATATTTGTTGTTACTTTAAGCAATATTTTTTGCATATACAAAGCAATATTGGAATCACATCAATCAATTATACCATCCACTAACAAATTTCTGTCAAATAATCAATGAATGAGATAAAGATAGTTGAAGCTATTAAATGCCTACCTAAAAGCTGCAAGTATGAAAAGTTTTCCTTCATAAATAGCATAAAACTAAGTTACTTTAGCACAACCCTTATGACATTGTTTTAATAGATAGAAAAAGGATCCCACATTGTATGGATTAATAATAAGACTACAGTTATTGAAATAACAAGTTCAGTACTTGCCATTGCTAAGCAACAGTAGATAGATGCTTCTTTTCTGCTGGAGAGGATGTAAAGAATATTTAAGGGTTTTACTCTCTTAAGACACGTAAATTTTAACATTTAACACATAAAGGGTATTGAGAATGCTCAAATTTCGATAGACTATTCCTTCTAAGACGCCATATTTACATAAAAATAAAAAAAGCATCAACTATTAAACTTCTATTAAAAACCACTAATTTTTATATGTAAATATTTCCAAAAACATCAAGGAAAAAATTTCAACAGTCTTTCGTGAAGGATTTTGTAATGTATTTTGTTAATTTGCTCAATAAAAATATTAATTAAGAATTAACTCTACCCAAGAATTATCTTTAATATTTTTATCTTTTAAAATACTCTTAAGACAGATGGCCAACTTTGAAGGAGTTAATGTCTATCAGAAAATTTAAAATTCAAATTTTTAAAATCAAACCACCACTAGTTACGTAAATTTAGAAAAATGAGCTAATCACTAGTCGCTAATGAGGCAAGATTTTTAATAACGCAGAAATTCTAAGATTAAATAATATGCAAATTGCATTTTCAAACTTTCCTACAAAGAGAAGAAATTATTTCCCAATATTTCACAACTTACAACATTTGACTTTTAAAGAACTCAGAAAGCTGATCAACTTATGAAATTTCGTAAGAATATTTTATAAATGTAACATTTTTAAACCAATATTTTCAAAATTAATAAGAAATGAACTTCAAAATAAGTGAGTTAAGCCCTTAAATCAATTATATTTCTTAATGTTAATAAAACTAAGATATTTGAATAAAAAAATTTAATATATTTTTCTAGTTTTCAAAATACTTTAGAGACAGTTGTACAAGAAAGAATGTTTACCGATATTATTTTAAGTAGAAAATTTATTCTGGAAAAATGATCGATTCCCTTTGTAAATTTTATGAATGTATTTAAAATCTTCTGTGTCAGAAAATTGAAGACAATAAAATATGTATGCAAGCCATTGTCATGTAGCACTAAAAATTCTAAAAATACAATACTGACTTAAAAATCCCAAAATTAAAGAAATAAAATAATTTCTAACAGATAACATTGAGTGATTATTTTACATGAGACAAGAATAGAAGCAAAAATATTGTGTAAAATTACATTAGTCTCAGTTATAACTTTATACAATAGAAAGAAAGCTGAAGATATTGCTATTTTATGGTCAGACGGAAATGTTTTGTGATGAATCATAGTCTTAATATTTATTGACTGGATTCCTTAAGAGCGTTAAAAACCAGCAAAAAGTTAATACAAGAAAAGAAAGAGAATATTTCCTGTACACCATTATCAGAGTTGCAATGATTACTAACACGCATTAATTTAACATACATTATTTTCAATAATAAATATAAAAATTATACAAACTCATTATGTATATAGTATATTTATTTTGTTGGTTTCCATTTGTAATATTTATTTGATATCAGAGTAATAATCATTTACTTTCCTACTGCTCATGGTTATATAACTTAAATAATAGTTATGGTTTAAATTATTAAATTATGTATATTATATAAATTAAAGTAAGCTCCTGTTTTCATATATTTCAAGATCAAAACCATCCTGAGTGGGTTCATAATGAGAGGGTACCTCGGCAAATGGACTCTCGTCATCAAATCCGTGGCCACCATGTTGGCTGTGGCTGCAGGGTTGAGCCTGGGCAAAGAAGGACCCATGGTGCACATAGTGTGCTGCATCGGAAATATATTTTCATATTTCTTTCCTAAATATGGTAAAAATGAAGCCAAGAAAAGAGAGGTAGCTGGAAAATGTATTTCTAAATCGATTTTATGAAAGAAAATTTTCTTTTAATAAACAAAACATTAATTATTGACATTTTTTAAAAATAAAAAAACATGCATTTCAGGTTTTATCTGCAGCTGCTGCTGCAGGAGTTTCAACTGCTTTTGGTGCTCCTATTGGAGGAGTTTTGTTTAGCTTAGAAGAAGTAAGCTATTTTATATAAAAACTTATTTCCAAATTAAAATTTTGTAGAAATATATTGATAATAACGTGAATTATTAAATTTTAAAAACGTATTTAATATTTATAATTTACAATAATTACCATAATATGTTATTTATGGAAATGACTTACTTAGCAGATATTTTTGTAATAATTCAAAATAAATAAAGCATAAAATCTTAAGCTCAAGATATTTAATAACACTTATAGCATGTTTTGTGTAATAGCCAATAACTAAATTACTTTACACAGAAGTACATTTTTATTCATGTTATGTTTTATTCAAGAATTTATATAAATTATCTAAATAATGTAATAATATCTAAGAATTTCTTTAAAATTGTATATTATTGAAAAACAATAGAGTATATAATAACATTTTTTACATTTTACATTGGTATTTTGTTCATATTTAAAATATAACATTTTATTATTTTCAAGTATTTCGCAAACAATAACTTTTAATAAAATATTTGAAGTTATACTTTATAAACTATAATTGGGTATTAGAACTTTTGTAGGGAGCTCTTATCAAGATTAACATTTTTTATGAATATTTTCTAAGATAATTGCATTTTTCGTGCAAAGGTACTGTTTAATACACCGTGTTTAACTGTTTCTAACCATAGGAATAAAAAATTCACAAGTAGCTAATAAAATAACTTATACAGAAGCCTAACAAAAGCACGAATATAAAATTATTATGGATATAAATGACCAAAAAAAAAAGCATGTTTAACAACGAAATTCAAAAAGAATTATGCAACGATAAAACATGCTATTATGAGACAAGCAAATATACGAAACTACAAAATAAAAAAACAACATGTTGTATGTCCTTGTAACTTTCTTGTTAAGACACTTATATCTTTTAGTTGCACAAAGTGAAATTCTCCTTCTATGTATTTATGAGCAATGAAAATATTAGAAGAGTGAATTATGGAATTTGCATCTATTTATCTCGATATATATCTATCAACACATTTTTAGACAGATATTCTACCAATATATATATATATATATATATATATATATTATATATATATATATTATATATATATATATATATATATATATATATATATATATATATATATAACTTCAATCTATCTATCTATTTTTTGCGATGTATGAAAGCATTAAGCTTTCAAATATCACTAAAGAATTCTTCTCATTAAAGTACCAACCAAAAATGTGTGTGTGTGTCGAGAAAAAATTGGTTGCAAAATAAAAATTGAAACTAGCAAATTAAAAATGATAAGCTTATAACATAATGTTGCTACTGAAAAACCGTTCTCTTGTTCAAATGCTCTATTTTTTTAGCACATCTCAAGAGTATATTTGTTCCGTTCCAGGTGAGTTATTACTTTCCGATGAAGACCCTCTGGCGCAGTTTCTTCTGTGCTCTTGTTGCAGCTTTCGTTCTTCGATCCATTGATCCTTTCGGCACGGACCACGTCGTCAAGTACTACATGTACTCCACGCAAAAATGGATACTCATTGAACTGATCCCTTTCATCCTTCTCGGAGTTATTGGAGTGAGAAGAGCGATTCCTCTTTGTTTCTTTTAATTAATAAGTATTTATAAAGTCTAATTTTTTAAAAGGAAAGATGTACAACAGAGAAAAAATAGGACAAGTTTTTTCTATTAATTAGCAATAATATTATCAAAAATCATTAGCTATCAATAAAAATTTATATATATATATATATATATATATATATATATATATATATATATATATATATATATATATATATATATAATATATATAATATAATACATATATATATAATATAATATATATATATATGTGTGTATATATACAGTAAACTCTCGCTACAACGATACCCGAGACAATAACTCCCTCTACTACAATAATGTTTTGTGGTTCCGGTGATTTTGCATATAAACTAATGTTAATCTCCCCTCAATATTGCGATATTCTCTAGAACAATAAAGCTCTGTAAAACGATTTTTACAATCTAAATTTCAGTTAATCGTGTCCAACGTCGGGGATCTTGCAAATAGTCGCAATCGGAATCTTCTTCATCACATGTAATGTTATATTCCAACGTTTCTGATCCTGATGAAGAACGAAAATAGTCATCCAGCTCATTGTCATCACTATCAGACATATTAGACAAAAAAAATAAACAGTTTTTATAACACACTCTAACGAAAATGAAAAGAAGCTCAAATAATAACTGCAACGCATGAAACAAAAACAACTTTCCGCGTTCCAAGAAATATGAAATATATTCCCCTCTCCAAATCACTTCTTTGAAATAAGCAAGTCCATCGTAAACAATGTCAAGGACATTCTGTTATCAGTAAAACCTCGATCAGTAAAGCTAGACACATGCCAAAGCCATGTGTCTAGCTTTACTGATAAGAAAGCATTGCAGAGAACCGTACTTCGGAAAGCCGTATAATACGCCCGGGGCAGTCTACGCATCGGCTTAGCGCGGCGTATATATACGCCCGCGGGAGGCAAGGGGTTAAGACTCATTGTGGATATTCAACTTATCCCTGAATAAATCGCTATTGTTCAGATTTCAAAACAGATGAAGACCACCCTTTTGGGAATTGGAGTGGGTGAGGGGGGTGAAGTGTAAATGTATGCCTAGTCTCATTTCCCAGAAAGCTTTAGAATTCTGATCAGGTTTAAGGACATCTAGACATGTCTGGTCACCTTGTCAAAGAACAAGTGCCCTTTGTTAAAGGAAAAGGGAGAGATGGAGGCGGAGTGTTTTTAAGTGACAAACTGAAAAGTGAGTTCAAAGTTGTTTTATAGTCTTTAACGATTTTCAGTTCTACGCGAAACATTTGGTTTAAACTTTTCTTTCTTTCATGCGATATTGTTCCCTAAGATGGCAGGACAAAAACAACTATCTTTTCGAGGTAAACTGAACGTTATCAATGATATTGATGATGGAATGAATTAAGCACAGATTGATGCAGCTAAGAAACATGGATTATCGCAGTCTACAGTTGCAACTTTCCTAAAGAAGAGAAAGCAAATCGAAGATGCTGTAACTTCAAATGAAATTAACCCAAAGCGAAAAGGACTGAAAGTTGTGACAAATGAAAACACTGATGCTGCTGTTTTAAAATGGTTTCAAGAGATGAGAGCAACAAATGTCCCAATAAATGGATCTTTATTATGTGCAAAAGCACGGAAATTTGCAGCAATGCAAGGGAACGAAACTTTCAAAGCGAGAAATGGTTGGTTAATGCTTTTTCAAGATCGTTATGGTATAACTTTCCAAGAAGTTCACGGAGAGAAAAAGTCAGCCCCGATAAACGACGCAAATAAATGGCGGCAAAACAAGATGAAAGAAATCTTAGAAAAGTATGCTCCAGAAGACATTAGATGAAGCTGAGCTGTTTTTCCAACTCCTACCCGATCGAACATTGGCATTCAAGGGTGAAAAATATTATGGAGGGAAGAAATCAAAGCAGAGACTGTCTGTCTTCTGTGTACAAATAGCACAGGAACGCATAGAATACAACCTCTTGTTCTTGGTAAATCATTGAAGCCAAGGTGCTTTAAGAACGTGAAAAGTTTTCCCGTGGAGTATAAAGCAAATAAGAAGGCTTGGATGACGTCTAAATTTTTTTCCGAATGGTTACAGAAGTTAGACAATGAAATGAAGAAGAGAAAGAGAAAAAATCATTTTGTTGATAGATAACTGTGGTGCTCACACGTCATTTCCAAAGCTACAAAATATCGAAATCGCTTTTTTCCATGCCAATAGCACTTCAATTTTACAGCCTCTTGACATGGGCATAATTAAATGCTTCAAAAGATATTACAGAAAACGGTTGGTGGACTCCATACTTGTAAACTTTGAAAATAAAGTAGAAGACCCTTTCAAAGCTGTAAATGTCAAGGAAGCGTGAGACAATATTGCTGGAAGTTGGAGGGGAAGTAACAGAAAAACCCATTCGGAATTGCTGGAAATAGGCCGGTCTTTGTGTTAGGAAAGATAAGAAATCTGGTAATGATGAAAATTCTATAGACAAGGATCTCTCAAATGATCAAGAATGTGTTTTGCACATCAAAAAATCCGTATCCCAACTTGAGGAAACAAGCGGTAAAAAGTTTGGAATTAGTATAGAAGACTATTTAACAGCAGATGATGATGATCTTATGGTTTTCGCGGGAGTTACTGATGAACATATTCTCTCTGAAATTACTGATGAGATGGGAAACAATGATGAAGATGATGATGATAATACAGGTCTATCGCAGTCCTTATTGTCATCCCAAGAAGCTCTTCAATCTGTGAATTCTCTACGGACATTTTTTTCAAGCTTTCCGTCGACAAATGAAGAACATTTTCATGCACTAAACTCAATGCATACAGTATTGGTGAAGTTAACAGTTAAAAAAAATGAGTAAAGAAACAAAAATATTGGATTATTTTCAATAAAAAGGGTTTTCAAGTATGTGAATATTTCTGAGCTTATTTTCTGATTTTATGTTATTTATTTAGTATTTAAACCACTATTATTAGTATTTTACAAATTAATTTCTTCTAAATAAAGACTTAAAAGTAATATGTTATGCACCTTAAATTAATAATAATAAAAAAAAAACTCTTATTAAATGCTCAAAATATGTGAACCCTCGATATTACAATATGCCTCTCTACAACAATATATTTATTTGGTCCCTAAAATATTGTTGTAATGAGGTTTCATTGTATATATATATATATATATATATATATATATATATATACGAGGGTCGCTCTGAAATTTTGAGATACAACTAGGTTTAAACTTACAAAATTCTAGGTGTTCAAAGTAGTCTCCTCCAGCAACAATGCACTTTTATCGACACATTTTCCACAGATTAAATGCCTCAAGCTATTCATTTCTTGGAATAGATGAAAAAAATGCATTTATAGCCACGTCAATCTCTTCTTCTGAATGAAAACGATGTCCACGTAGTTCTTTTTTAGATTAAAGAATAACCAAAAGTTACACATAGCTAGATAAAGTGAATACGGCGGATGTTCGACCACTTTGTTTTTGTTAAAGAAACTCAATTGTTAATCCGGCTGTATGTGAAGATGCATTGTCATTGTGAAGCATTAGTCCCCTAACATTCAGTTCTTGTAGAATTTCTGGAAGACATTGAGTGGTATACCAGTTTGCTGTTTGTGATCCATTGAGATCCATTGATTGCTGTTTGTGAGTGTTATAAGTTCCTTCTGTATCATTTGATAGGTACAGCGATTATCATCCATTAACATTTTTCGTATGGTAGACACATTATCCGGGATTACTACCGACGGCAGACTTCCTGTGTGTTCTTCATCCTGAAGATAATTGCGACCTCTTCTAAATTCTCTAAACCATCTGAATAGAGTAGCACGAGCTGCAGATTCATCACCAAATGCTAATTGCAACCGTTGAACGCATTCTTCTTGATTTAATCGTGCTTTAGAATCGTAGAAAATCATAGCGCGAAAATGTTCTCGCGACAACTCAACCATTTTCTTTTCTGTTTAAAATTTATTCTACGCTAAACAAGTTAAAGTAAGTCAGTAAAAAAATCATCTGCGTTAAAATACTTTGTATTTTGAAATTCTCGTCTGCGCGTACCTCAAAAATTTCAGAGTAACCCTCGTGTGTGTGTGTATATATATATATATATATATATATATATATATATATATAAATATATATATATATATATCAATTCTTAGTTATATTGATACCTTAAAAATATTAATAAATATTAATATCAATAGATAATAATATTAATTATTAATGTGAAGAGATAATATCTATTATCCTTATGTCAGAGTAAATCATATTAAATCGGATTGTTTTACGTTGTTTATATTCCATAAAAATATCAATGTATTCTTTGTTAGCAGCATCCTATCTAAGATGAAAATGTGACTCTAAATAATTTTACATTCAAAATTACTGAGAACAATTCAAATGTAATTACTAGAAAGTAAAATTTAATAAAGTATTTAATAAATATCACTGAAATACACGCAAGGAAACAAAATATCTCAATATAAACAAATTATATACCTAATGTTTAATATTAAAAATAGGATGATACTCCTAAATTTTGTTACTGTACATTCACAAGTTTAACTATTAGCCCACTACTGTGATAGAAGTACTGGAATTTCAAAAGCATATTCAAAATTTGAATAGTGGTTTTTCTCAAAATTAACTAATTGTAAATATTTTTAAAACACACAGGCAAAATCTCTTAAAATGTTTTCACTGAAGATAACATTAAATATCAAAACTTTCAAAGTTCTGAAAATAAAAAAGTTATTTTTACTTTAAATTAAGAATACTTAATAAGAAGCTTCACTATTTTTATGTATCAGATAATTTAACATATTATTTAACACAAAACATTATTATTACAAAATTTCTGTGTATGCCGATAACATATATATATATATAAAAACTTCGTTGATATTTTAATATGTTTTAGGGTATTATTGGCACAGCATTTATACGAGGTAATATCGCCTGGAGTCGTTATAGGAAGTCAACAAAACTACGAAATTACCCCATATTAGAGGTAGTGAAATAGTTTTCTGTGCATATGATTTTTTAATTTTTTTATTATAATGTTAACCAGTTTTTGATTTCCCCGAAATAAAGGGTAAAGATTACTATATTTTTGTTAGATTTTTTGATGCAATATTTCATTTACTATGTACTTTTCATTATGTAAATATTTGTCCTGGTTTTATTTGCAATAAACAAACACAAATGCAAATAAACTCATAAATTGCATATCTCAAGACTTTCGAAGATTTCCTTGGTTTTGCTGCTCAGAAAACACTGTGTACACATACACATAAATTACTGTGGGAATAAACTCCTAACTAAAGGTAAAGCGTAATTAATGTTTCAAAAATCTCAAAATTTTCTATTTCTAGACCATCTAAAACACCCAGATAAAATGTTTCATATATTTTCCTTTCAGTCAATTATACCACAAAAAAGCTCCATAGACAAATCTATATTGTTGCTAAAATATAGGATAGGAAATGAATTAATATATTTCTATTCTACCCATTTTGACTTCGTTTAGATGAATAGAAATTTAGTAGTATAATTCTATTTAGAAATGATAAAGAGGTTAAGCGCATTAAATAAAAAAAATAAATCATCAATAAAATAGAGTTACCAAACAACTTTTACTTAATAATTTTTGTGAACTCTACTGAAAATCCAATAATTTACAAAGTATATTTATTAAACTAATTATTTTTCTACAAATAAAAGACAACGAATTAATTCAACTATATGAATGAAATATTAAATACATAAAAACTTTGGATATCATTTTAGAAGCATTTTTAAATTAACTATTCCATTTATAGTATCGCATTTTTCAATACAACTCTGTAATAAAGAAAATATCGAAACTTTAAATACCGATTAAATTCAAAATAATCGTTAAAGTAATCATTTGTTTCTTTACCTTTTCGAGTGATAAGAAATAAAATAAAATAATTTGCCATGTTTTCACTTATCTGTCCTTGTAGGTATTGGGAGTCACTTTACTTACGTCCTTAATCAGTTTTCCAAATGAATTCACCCGGATGAACGCCAGCGATCTCATCAAAACATTATTCAGTCAATGCGGCATCCACGACGTTTCGCCTCTGTGGTAAGCACTTTTTAAATACTTTGCAATATTTGCCTTTCCATTGTAGTAATTTATGAGGAATCACTTCAATATAATAGAAATAGCATGCTATATATTCTTTAAAGGAAAAAGTAAAACAAAAATATATTATGACGTCACCGTTATTGCTTGAAACCCCCAAGTTACTTCCAGACTTTAGATGGAAGTTAACATCTTTGCAGCTGTCAACGAGATTGATTCCCCACGTTTGAATTCCAGGAACAGCAAAGTACCCAAAAACAGTCAATTTGTTCTGGGAACGGCAAACAGGATTCGTGAAGGGTCATTATAATTCCTTATGTCCTTTGTGACAAATGTAATTTTGCGAATTTAAATGGAATCATCTGGTGAATGGGCCTTGTGCTTTCGAATAATTGATTGCCTCTTCACTCGTTGTGGTTCGAATCGGTGGAGGGGCTGGCAATAGAGGTCAAAAAGTTACATTAAAAGATGAATCTGGAAATAGCTGGAGACCAGGTGTTGGTAGAAAATTTAAGATAAATAGCATGCCCTTGTGGAGCTATTAACGTAGAGAAGCTTCGACTTACGTATTGTGTTCCTGATACTACTCTGAAACAGGTCCGGGAGACGACAAGTTCCAGTGACGGAACGAGGAGTCTAAGAAAAATAAAGATCAGAGAGACGCCAGGCTTCGAGTTTGGCTATCCTAATGCCCCTGTGCTATCCGGAGAGGATCGTCGACGTTATCGAGTGTCTGTTCGAAACGGTGTTCCCGAGTTCGGAATTTAGTAGTCCGGTTCCCAGAACCAGCGAGGAGTTTTTCCCCAATCGAATGTCCAGCGAACGTTCCAGAAAGTGAGAAATTCATCAGTTTTCCTGGAGCCTACAATTTACGACAGTTTTTGTACATAATCCAGTTAATTTGTAAATAAATATTTAATCAAGAATATTAAATTACGTAAGTCTGATTCCTTAACACCCCTTGCTACCTAGAAGTCAGCCTATCCAGACTGAATACGTTACAATATATTCAAATAAAAGCAATGAAATAAATATACCTACCTAGTTTTAGTTTATTTTAAAAATCATCACTTGTAGAAATATTATTGTATTTTTGCTGAATAAAATTTAAAGACATGAGCAGAAATACTTGATGTATTCTCTTTTTCTTATATTAGTGATTACAAAAGAAATTTCACTTCACTTGATCGACACATTGAAATTATTGAAGCTGGCCCGGGCGTATACAAATCCTTGTATCTACTTCTTCTAGCACTCATTTGCAAATTTGTTATAACAGTGTTCACTTTTGGAATCAAAGTAAGAAATAAAAACATTCTATGCTTCGTGTCACATTTAAAAACTATCCAACTTCGCAAGTGAGAATTTTTATAAAGCTATAGATTCTCTTTGATATGAAAAAAATGTACAACTCTGGATCCTTATTTAATGCATATAAAATAAATCCATATACACAACATAATACAGTTTTTCGACTTTTGACATATTTTCTGTTTTTCTGCCAAATAATGCATAGCAAATTTTAAATTATATTTGCTTATAATTTTACTAAGAAAAATTTAATTTGCAAAATTTATATATTTCAAAGAATAAATATATATGTGTAAGAAGTACATAAAAAGAGATTTAATAACATATACATATAATAAAAAATATTTTGAAAAATCAATATATTTTAAAAAATATATTTTGAAATATATTCAAAATAAAAAATATATACAAAATATATGAAGTAAAAATATTTTGAAAAAATATTCTGATTATCATTTTACACTGTGATAATCAGAATTTTCAAATTCTGAGTTCATTATTAAATAAGACTTTTAAACAAGAATATATTTGCTGAAAAATAAAAACTGTATTTGAGATATTGCAGATAAGTCATTAATTTCCTTATAAAAGTTCGTCTATTTATCTTTATTTACCTGTCTGTCTAATTTGTCAGAAATGCAACATAAAATCCCCTTTTTGGAAACGCATATTTTAATATTATGAATCTAAAACCAAACATATGTGAAATAAATCCAATTTGTTAGTACGTATGAAAGTATAAAAAGATCTTTCAAGAATGTATCGTTGTTATCTCTGGAAAAAAAATTATAATTTAAAAAAATTTTGAATTTTCTCTTTCAACAAATTACTAATAACGATGTTTAAATTCTTTTTGCTCTATTATGTAAACAAACAGTTGATAACAACAATCGATATAAATCCTGGAAAATTATTAAAAATTAGCATTTTTACTTTTAGGTATAAATATGTTACAGCATGTAAGCTTTAAATTAAGTGATATGAGTATCTGGAAACTAATTTCAACTAAATACATTAATTCAATGTATCATTTACATTTAATCTCGAACAAAAATAACTGTAAATTTCTTTCGTTTTACAATGATAATTAGAATCATCCTTTTTCTCTGAAACTTGAGAAAATGCGAGTATTGTTTTTAGTTTTGAACACCTATAAGACAAAAGAACCATATCAAGAGCTAAGATAATTTCATCAAATTAAAAATTATTTCTTGTCATTTTTTTATTCATTTGGCCCCACTAAGAAATATAGAATTCATTAAATAAATTTGTAGAGCTCCAATGGCTCAGTAGCAAAATGTAAGCATCATTTGCGGCAGGCAGTGGTTGACTACATTAGGTTTCACTGGAGTTATTTTATTTTGTCGCTTCCGTTGGCGTGGAAGATATCAGCTCACGTGTCATATCGTCACCTAAATGGGGTTCAAAATGACGAGGCACTTGGTGATGACCAAATCCGTTGACGGTGGAGCACTATTATATATGTATGTAAATAAAATTTGCTAGTAATTATGTTTTCAATACTGATTATTTTTATTTATCATAATATTTTAATTTATGCTATATTTAGTATGTTAAACATGCATTTTTTATAAAATAAAAAAATTATTTATTACAAATGAATATATGAAAATTAATGAAAAACTGCTCAAAAACATACAAAAATGTAATAAAACTAATGTTAGTTGCATCATTTTATTATTTTCATCAAAAATAAGTAATCCATGTTAACTTTATTATCTTTTAAAATACTTTTATTTCCACGAACTCATACAGAAACTCATAAACTGAGATACAGGATTAAGCTTAATCAATGTTTCTTGTTGTTTATGTAGAATAATTGATGTAGAATGTTCGTAATCGCTTGTTTCTGAAGAAGACTCAACTTCAACATAGAGAGAGAGTGAGACAACAAAAATGGCTACAGCTTTCAAAATATATTTAAAATTTAAGTTAAAATATGTGATTAAGACAAATTTTTCTAAATTAATTTAATGCACAGTTCTGAATTAAAATTATTTTATTTACAGCTACCAACAGGACTTTTTATTCCAAGTTTATCCATGGGTGCTATCGCTGGCAGGATAGTGGGAGTCGGGATGCAAGAACTTGCTGTGTGAGAAAATGTATTTTATATTTATAGTGAAAAAGAAGTTTTACACGTCAGTACACGTCTACCAGTTAAACTTTGGATATTTTAGTTTAGCAGATAAATCTTAAAATTCAATTAAAACGTGCAGAACTATTAGTTGGGAACTAATTCTTAGTAAAACAAATTTACACACTCATTAGCAAAGAAAATCTCACATAAGGAATAAATTGACATGAAAATAATTTAACGACAATTTTTCTGAATAATGTCTATCAATTCATTTTGGAAAGAGATCATTATGCTATACTGAAACTCGCAGTGATCAATTAACAAATATATGCTGAAAATAGAAATGAATTAGAATAACCATGAAATCAGTGAAAAATAATATGTAAACCAAAAATACAAATAAAAACTATTTATTTAATATATCATATCTAATCACAGAAGATATTCTTTAGACACTTTATAAACCATTTTGCTATTTCATTCTTAATATTAAGGGCTATTTTACAATTGAGAAAGAAAATCGTGAAGCAACCGTACTAGAGAAACTCATATAATACTATAGCCCTCATTTAATCTAACAATGAATATACTCGTAAGTATTGAATGATATTAGTCATATAGTCTGTAAATCAATAAAATCATAATACTCACTATTCATATTAAAACTACATTCGTTAAAAAATGTAAAGTTTCCCATTGTGATTCGAGACACGGTTTTAATGGACGGTAAGAATATGATCCATTAATTTCAATCTATATTAATAGAATTTTATCACGGCTTTTCTGAGTGGCAAATATGACAAACTATGTAATGAGCTTCTGAAAAAAAGCAGAAAACTTGGTGGTATGTAACACAATTTGTAGTTATGATTTTAAGTACAGTACGCAAATATTTTCAGTGATGATGATTGTTGAAAAGAAAAATAAATATTCAATAAAACTTTAATGTTCTTTGATGCCGAAAAAAAGGGATACAAGAGAAGAAATTGTAATTTCACAAATTTTTCTCAATACTTTTACAAATATTTTATTGTTCTGCTTCCTTTTTAGAAAAGTAACTTGAAAATATCAAAATTGGATTTATAAGACTCCACAGTAATCCGAATAAGTACAAAAATATGAATAAGTACAAAAATATGTATCAAATAATAGTGCAATGCAAAAAAGCGGAAAAAACTGGACACCAAATTTAACATGGTCACCTGTATATAATCAATATAAAGGAAGATCGATATATCTTATTAGTAGCTCATTGAAGCAAAATATTTAATCATACATCAAACACTATTATTTAGCACCAGAACAAAGGATTTCCATCAAAACAATCTGAAATAAGCTTCATTATGATCACTATACAAGTAAACCAATTGGTTTAGTTTGTTTACGTCAAGAAGGTGAGTTGCTGAACATTAAGATTGAATACAAAACGAATAATGTCAAGCGTTGCATATTAACAAGTCCTGATTCAATTTGGATTATTAGATACCCAATAATAGTTGATATGAAGAAAAAGTAATAAAAGTAATTCCAGGTTTCTTATGAGTGGAATAATTATTATGGATAAGAATCAGCAGAAATGGGTGACTAAACCTTTTTATTATTCAAAAAAAACAATCTGATTGTTCGAAAATTTCAAAACTAGCTACTGTAACCAATGTGGCTTATGCTATAGATGTAGATGAACGCGTTTTTACCGTAATATACACTGCTCGCCACCCAACTGCAACACCAAGAAAGACAAGAAATATCACAGATGAATTTATTTTGTAGATAACATATTGACCAAGTATCAAATGATTAAATTTATAGACTTCTGTGAAGTGTGGTTCCTGCCAAAATCAATAGCCAGAGTATTCACCATTGTTGGATATCACCGCTGCCACACGAATCGGCATTGATTCAAAGAAAATTTTGGTGTGTTCTTGGGGTACAGCAGATCAAGCAGCTTCAAAACGTTACCAAAGTTGATCTGGTGTGATAGCTGGGGATGTAATCTGAGTCAAACATTGAGCAACCATAAACCACATGTTTTGTAACGGTGAAAGCTCCGGATTGTAAGCCGGCCAGGGAGTATTTCAATCTGGCGATTGACGAAGTACCCTTCGACAATGCGTTCCACGTGTGGTAGCGCATTATCCTGTTGAAATATGAATGTAGGATAGACCTGAAAGTAAAGAAGGATAACTGGCTCCAATACCGCGGAGATGTAGTTCTGGCTGTTTAAAGTGCCGGAAATGCGTACTAGTGAAGTACGGTGGGGGAGAATGATATCTAATACTGCCTTATATTAAAATACCCGATGCAGGACAAGGGTGGCGGTGCATAACTCAGATGTTCAGCATCCTCTCTCCATGGTGTCTCCAAACTTGAATGCGACATTCGTTGTGCTCAAGACAGAAGCGTGACTCGTCAATAAAGGCAATTTCATTCAATTCTGCAGTCCACATCTTTCTTTTATCGCACCATTGGCGGCGGATACATGTGGTTCTGCGTCAGGGTAAAGGAAGCAATGAACGTCTTGCGGACAGACAACTCTGCTTTAAAGGGTGTCGAATGGTACGCGTAGATATTGGATGATGCGTTACAAACTGAATGTGATGTTCTTTGGTTTGTGAAGTGGCCAAGACATCCGTCACTGCCATGCACACAATTTGCTTGTCATCACGTGAAGTGGTGCACTGAAGTGGATGCGATGGAACACGTCAGTTCGTTGTACCCTCCTGCATTCAATGATCACATATCCGCATTATAGTTGTTTGGTTTCTTCCTACGACTATTGATTTCCCTACAAAATAATCTACAGTATCTGTAAACTAATATCCTTCCTCTGTAGAACTAGAATACTTGATTAAAAAATGATCGCTGTTTTCTATGAGGTATAACCGATCGTTTTTTATTTATTTACTTTTTTTTTTTAACTTACAAGAAGAACACAATTGCCGAACTTGAAATCGTTGCTATCTCTAAGCCTTTAATAGTGCTTTGAAGTGGCGCCACAGGCGCACATGATGTGCGTCTGCGCTGATATTCTTATCATTTGTGTATCTCACCTACTCTAATGCATGTTATAAATTTCGTGTTATTTGCATGCTTCCTTCACGGTGTTGCATTTACGGTGGCCAGCAGAATAATTTTGTACCACATAAAACTCATTGAGTAATTCAAGCCAAAACAATAAAGGGCATAGAGTAGTGAATCAGCTTTTAGAATTGACAGAATATGTTTGAGGCTCACTCAGACAATGGATTACAGAGAAACGAATGTTCACAATCCAAAATTTGGAGAGTGTATTCTCTCAAGTACTCAGTATTTTCTAAATACTTATAGATAAACTCATAACCGCACAAAATGGATGTACAACTGTTGTAGATACCGTGGTAACATTATTTCCATGCCAACTCACAATTTTAAATACATATATTGCTTCCATATATAAAATAATTAAGTGAAAGTAATTATTAATATTCATTATTAACGCTTCTTTAAGACAAATAGTGTTATATAAACGCAAATTACTATTATTCAAAAAGTTAATTCAATGTATTTGCGAAAAAAACTATTTTAATGCATTTGTCTCTAGTTTTAGTTTTAATTATAAATTATGATTTGTTAGAGCTTGGTTTATCAAAGGGTAGTTACAGGCCTAAGCCTTGACGTTTTGATTTTCCTAAGCTCGTGATTATGGTCAAAATCTTTAAATAAAATTCCTTTTTTTTTTATGCTTTATTTAAGAAACTATGCCATATATAATGGTGAAAAGATATTTTTAGAGTAAAAAGCTGGAATATATCCTAGATACTTTTAAACAATCACCTATAGTTGCTATATTTCTGAATTTTACATACACTTCTATTCTGGTTAAGTGCTGAGAAGACTCTGGGTTTACACACCTCAGCAAATGAATTTATAATTTCTGAAATTTCGTTGCATAGATTCTTAATGCCTTTCAACATCCTTCAGTTATTAATATCACACAAACAATAGATTCTAGCTAAGAACTGAGAAAGTATTCAGACAAATTTCATCTGCTTTCATTAAAATTACTTAGATGTATCATTACAGAAATAAATTCCAAATTGGGCATTAATTCATTATTAAACAATGAATATTTATGTATATGAATCGTTTTAAAAACATTCTCTTATTAATAACACCAAAATTTAACTTACACACGATTAATTATATCTCGTATTTAAGGTATATATTTACAGATAGAGATAGATAAGTATAAATAAGATAAAAAGAATATAATAGTTTGAATCAATGTCAGCACAAGGGCAAATAGCTATGCTTTATCAACAAACATTGAAACTTGAAAGCAATTCGTTGTTATTTCTTTAACTGAAATGTTCTGCAATCAATTTCATTTTTTCAGCATAAAAATGGAATTTCACTTAAGATCATTTTTAAAACATTTCAGAGAATAAAATACTATAATATGGATATATACTTTTTAGGAAAATTATGTAATAATTACATTCCGTATTTTTTTATTTTAGGAAATATAAAGATACTTGGCCTTTTCGCACAGCCTGTGTAACTAATGATAAATGTATGGCACCAAGCCTGTACGCCATGATTGGAGCTACAGCTTGCCTTGCAGGTGTTACTAGAATGACTGGTAAATAAGTAATTAATCAATGTGTGAAGTTAATTTTAAATTTGTACTGAATAATAAACTACTTTTATTAAAAGAAAACCTAAAAATAATCTTCTATAAAATAGTTTCATAATTTATTTTATATTTTAGTCTCATTGGTCGTCATCATGTTCGAATTGACGGGGAGTGTGGATTATATAGTACCAGTGATGGCGACTGTTGTTGTTAGCAAATGGGTCGGTGACGCAATTGAAAAGAACGGAATGTATCTTTTTTAAAGGTTTGTGAAATTCAATCAAAATTTAAGCTTAAAAAATAAAAAGTAGAGAAATTGAATAATGGGTACTTACCACTGATTTGTATCTTATTTCATTTTGTGTGGTTGGTTTCATTTGGTTTAGTATCTCATGAAAGCAATACTACGCCTCTTCTGTAGATTAATTTCATGAGACATGAGGTATTCTGTGCATCTTACTCTAACCATGCATGAACATTGTTTAAAAGGTATCATGTAAGAAAAGTTATGTATATCATCTTGGGTAGTTTTCTCTCTTTAAATTCTAATCAGTCACTGTATCATCATCAAATCATCATGCGTCTCCAAATTAAAGTATTATTTCGTCACTTTTCAGCATTCCAGAGAGAAATAACTTTAATCTCATCGTAAAAAAGATGTTGCTCTCAAAATAGCAAATAACGTGGGAAAAATATTTTGAGCGTTGAAGCTGATACATACATATGTAAATAACCAAAAGAAAATTCGCAAAATTCTATTGTACGATTACATATACCCTTAAAACTGGTGAGCTTAATATTAGCACGTTATTCTCTATATCATTTTTATTGAAACTAATACGAGCACTCTGATTTATTAAATGAGTATTTACCAGAATTCAAATCAGTACATATATTAATATATTAAATGACTTAATATTCTCTACCCAGGGATTTCTGTTGTATAAAATCATTGATTATTACCTTACAATATCTAGAATCGACAAACCTAAAACCTAAAGTCGTGAGCAACAAATAACTTGCGAAGCATTTCCGGTAGATAGCATAAGTGCTCCAATTGGCTAACTTTGATTTCTCCAGTAAGCTGACGTTGGGGACTGGTAGCACTGATAACAAATGTTTATTTATTTCATTTTTATTTGTTTATTTATTTATATTATTTTGCGCTCTTGTCATTGTTATTTTTATCTTATGCTTGGTTTTCCATGTGTACATTGGACGTTCGCTAACTTTGAGAGTTTGATTTACGCATTGATAAAGTACGTCTGTTCAAATAATGGCGTGTTTAAATAAAAAGCAAAATATCACTTTCATTCTGAATGTGAAACTAATTTTCCTTTACATAGGTAAAGAATAAATTATTATGCGTTTCTTTAACAGTGGGATTTTTCAATTACTCCCAGAGTATCCTAATGCAAAATCAAGACAAGAACAGATACTTGGAATTAGCTTTCTTCTCAGAAATTATAAGAACTTTAAAAAGAGTACCACACAAGATAAATACTTTCACTTTATCCATTTAAAAGAATCCTTAAAGAATCTTCAACACTTCCTTGCAACAGCAAAGAATACGTTGAAACAATTTTAAATATGAGAAATGAATTCAATAAATATTTCTAGAATTTCAATTGTTTGACAATATGAAATTAACTTTCACCGAGACTGATCCTGAAGTGTTTTCTACTTGTGTCCTAATTCCTTTGATCTTCAAAAAAACGATACTGCACAGTGCAATTCTAATTGATTGGTTTTAAAAGTGATTTATGTGTAAAATCGCTTCTTCAAACTTTGAAATTGTTGGTAATTTATTTCTAAAGAAAAATATTCAATTTTGATCCCTGATTGTTTTAAAGTGAAACTAATTATATCTCTGTGAGATTTTTTTTTTCTTCTCCAGTATGATATTCTTTAAAAATATGTGTAGAAACAGATTCCAACTGATGAACATTTGGACTACTGCTTTCGAATTAAAACCATAACATATTCTCCAAACATTAAAAAAATCTTTTAATACATTTTAAGATAATAAAAATGTGATGAAAAAATCTTTTGTTTTTTATTTATTCCAGTCACATTTCAGTTTCTTTCTTATGTATAACTTAATTTTTTAGTAAAAAATTTAGTGAAATTGATTTTATATTTACTATATGAAATAAAGATTTTTAAACAGTCGAGTTTTTCATTTATCGGTTGGTTGGTAATAAACGGTCGTCAGTAGCTATGAAGCCTCATACGTTTGGCGATCACTGTTCTATAATGTCTTATATAATAATAAATCCAAACTTAAATACAGTTACAGTTTCTAGTTTCATATATTATTCTGTTTCGACAAATCTTGTTTTATATAATTGAAATGTCGATTTTGTCCAATTTTCTATCATGCGAGCGACTGCAGCACCATATTATGGTCTAAGTCTCTAATTCGGTTGCTCTCTGCCTTCCCTTCAAATTCAGCAATAAATTTTGAACTAATATGTAGAAACCTTTATAAAATATATGTATCTTAGAATCAATATATAAATAGAAATGTCTTAATATAATCCTCAGATATGATGCTCATATTCAGCTTAATCACTATCCATTTCTCGACAATAAGAAATCTTTCAAGGAATCTACAACAGCAGTCGATCTCATCACAAAAATGCGGTAAGAATTTAAATAAATTTTGTTAAAATTTTATAATAAAATGATTTTAATCTTTAATATGCATTTTTATAATGTCATATTCATTAAAATATAAGCATTATAACATATTAAGAAAAATTAAAATTTCAATACAATATTTTTATATAAGAACTTGGATTTATTATTATTATTGGTATGTTCGTATTTTTTTTAATACAATATCACTGGGAATTTCAAATTTGGACAATATGGAAATTTAATTCAGAATTTTCATCTTCAGTTGTGGCAGGAAATAAATTCCCAAAAAACAAGACTTTAAGTTAAAACTGAGAAAGAATTATTCTAAATTTTTCCCAGGTAACCAGAACTGTTAAAAGAGTAATTTTTATACATAAATAATTAGATTATTTTTGTTGACGCTTTCATTTTATATCTTTTTACACACAATATACACCTTACCACACTTTGAATAAAAGCTAAATTTTTTACATCCTTTTCATGACATTTTTCATTCTCCATGGAAGGCATTATTAAACTCGTCGTGTTTTTAGAAAAATAGAATTCAAAATATAATCAGTATAATCTAATTTGCTAAACCTATAATTCAAAAATTGAAACAGATAGTGAAATCCTTTTTTATAGTAATATAAGAAATACCTAAAAATATATAGCAGAAAATATTGATGAAAGATATTTTCCTAAAAGCTACTTTACTTAATAAAACAGATTAAAGAAAATCTAATATAAAATGTATATTATTGAATAAGAAATGATAAGTATATATAAATAAATGCCTTTATCAAGCAATCTATTAACTTTTAACTATTAATATGCAATCTCTTAAGACAAATAGATTTATATATAACTGAATGTGTGTGTCCTGCACATAAAATAATTCACAAATTATGTTTTAAAATAATTTTAATGGCTTTGACAGATTTGTCAGTGTATATTGTAAATTACATGAATATTTTTTTCAATAGGAATAAAAATCCGTTAGTTTGTTTCAGTCAGAAAGGAATGATATTGTCCGATATAGGTAAATTTATTCAAATTACATTACTTTATCTCCTATTTTGAAAAGTTATTTCCTTTTTTTAAAATAAATCATTGTAAATATAATGTTATTAAAAGAAATAACGATTACATAAACATTATACCACAGTTAAAGCAGATTTAAGCCAAAAAAAAAATAGCAATTGTCAACCTTTTCCTAATTGTTAAATAAACGAATGCTTAATGTTTTCCTACATTAAAAGCAATTACACTCCACTTTGAACAGACTTTCCAATTGTATTCGGATATTATTAGTTTATTATTTTGATAGATGCTTTCTTAAAGTCTATGAAGATTATTTAATATTTTTGAATATCAATCAAGTTTTTAAAATATTTCTGTACACATAGATTCATTCACTATTCAAAAAAATTTTACACTGAATAATTTTATAGTTGAGGAAATATAAATTTTTCTATTATTACAATAGATGATTTTAATTTTGCTTATCAATATACTTACTTTACTTATTTAAAAAATTACAATGAGCTGATAAAATGTTTTAGAAAAAAATTAACATTTATTTACATAAATTAAATATAAAGTAAAACTAGTTTTGTTTCTGATTTTTTATGAAATTCAAAATAAAAAAATGTACTTTATGTCATATATTAAATTAACATATTTTCAATGTTTTCTTTTCCATAAATTTTATTGTTTTACATGCATTGATAATTCGTATAAATTCACATTTTTTGGATTATTATTACTTTAATTATAAATTATTTTAACATTTGAATACATACTAATTATTTTCAATAAATAGGGTTTATTGTAAGTATGCAAGAAAGCCCATTTTGAATTAAAAGTTCACAATTTATTAAAATAATATTTCAAATTTTTATTACATGATATGCATTAAATAGTAACATGAATGCATTTCCAAAGAAAGTAACTTGGCAAGTAAATAATGTTACTTTACATTAAGACAGTTCAATTTGATTTCAGAGGAAGTTCTAAAAAGAACAACACACAATGGTTTCCCGGTGATTTTTTCACGTGATGTGCCATTTTTAATTGGTTTTGTATTAAGAAGAGACCTTTGCTTGACAATTGGTAAGAATCAAACCAATATATCTCACAATTATAATCCTTTCTTACATTGTATAATGAAATACTGAAATGCAACAATTTTGATAAGAAAGAATATTCACACTTAAGAAATTTCATCAATGTTTCAAAACAGATTAAGTTTTTTTTTTTTTTTTTTTTTTTTTTTTTTAACACTTTATATTAATACAATCAAGCAATGACAATGTTTTGCGAAAAAAAATATTTAGAGCAAGGATGAAATATCTATCGGTATGACTTTTTTGTACATCGTTTGCCATTCAATCTCTCCATTACAAACCGCATATAATTCCATCATATTAAAGAATTCATTTTACAATCAAAGCTTTTTATGAATTTCTCAAATTATAGCATAACAAGCCGATTAAATTTCTGAATTTTAAATTGTTATAGAAAAATCAAAATAAGTCTCGATTTTCAGGTAGCATAATTAAAGCAAAATAAAGAGCACAGTTGTAGGTTCACTAATGTTAACTCTTCCCACACATCCTTCACTTGATTCAAAAATTCGTGGCAGATTTGGCAATGAGCAAGATTTATTGCTCATCAGAAGCTTTGGCGACGCACTGTAAATCGTCTCTAAAATGAATTTTTTGCGGAAGTTGCTTTACGAAAATATCATTTATTGCTAATATTACCCAAGACATAGGAATGTTTAAATTCAGTATAGAAAAATAAAATTTATTTGTTAAATGATAGCCTTACAATTTAGAAGGCTAAACTAAAAGAATAAAATAATTTTTGAGAGTATTGTTTTACAATGCTTATAAGCAATGCTCGTTTTCCTTTATATTGTAAATGTAATTTCTCTATTAAAAAGTACTTACTTGTAATTTTATTTGGCACCAATTTATTTGAGAAAAATCATGAAGCCTCTATTGAATAAATGATTTTCATTGCAAAGTCTTTTTGAAAAACACTTCAAGGTTAATGTTAGAGAAGTTTGAAAAAATTGCATCTAGATATAATGGTAAATCTAGATATTGGCCAAATTCGATCCACATATCTCATAACATTTTAAAAATGTCAGTTAATTTAAAGTAGTCAAATACATGTTTCATACAATTCAAGGCACAGCATGCTCAAGATGAAAGAATTAAAATTTTAGCAAACCTATTTATAATGTGATAACTCATATTGTCAAAAAAGGCAAATATTACACAATAATTTTTGATCTTACACACCAGATATTAGAACAGAACAAATAACTTCTGTAGTTTGACGTGTAAACACTATTGATGATAAGGTAGATAGTTTAGAATTTTTTTCTTGGATTTTTTCACTAACTACTACCACTGAAGGTCTGCACAATTTTCTATTAGCAAAACTATTACTTTGCCAATAGCTCGTTATTAAAAGTTCAACACTACGACAAGGAATCGAACATCAAGGGAAAATTTATGTTGCTTCAGAAGCGGATTTTCGATATTATTTCCAGAGCATTATATGTTCAATGTGCGACTCACACATTAAATTAAAAACTTACTCGCTCAGTTTTTTCTTTTTTCTTTTCTTTTTTTTTTTAATTTTTATTATATTGGATTGGTGTTTAATTACTTTTCTGCATTATCAATTGGAATTTATAAAAAAAATAAGTGTAAAGTCTCACTTATTTTTTTTATAAATTTTTGCATTTCATGAAATATTTAAGGTCTATTTTATTACATTCACACGTAATAGAAACAATGAACATACACAATACTATGTATCGTTCTAAAACTTAATTGATTTCATGGAACTTATTGACACATTCTTTCTCAGAAAAATCAGAAAATTAATGTTACAGTTATTTTTGTGTAAGGACTGATTTATGTATTTTTCATTTCAAGAGATTTATATTTTAGTACTTTTTTTATTAATAGATTTTACTTTCTGAGTAAATATTATTGTCTAGCACTGATAATTATAAAATGTATACTTTTATTTTAAAAATGATATTTTATAATTAGTTTATTATTTTGTTAAAGTGTTTTGTCGCTATTATAACCTATTAGCTGTTCCAAAAATAAAGTTTTGATATTTAAATTCTATTTGCCTCTTTTACTGATAGACGAGTCTGTAACATTAACTGGTAGTCAAAATATGTAAAGATATATCGGCATGTTAGGTATTTGCAGGCGACTCACTAGGATCAGACTCCATGAATTCACTGTCAAAAGGAATGATTAGCCCTATTCAGTCAGTTAACAAAAAGGAATTCAAATCTTCAGAATAAATACCAAAGAGTTAGAATTGAAATGGAAAAACTTTTATAACTTACATCTTTTAATTAATTTTAGCTTCCATTATGTCACACTAATGTAATATTCAATATGAAAATGCTACAACTTATTCAATAACTCTATAACTTATTTTCTTTTAACAAACTCTTTCCACATAATTAATATTTAAAAAGTGTGTCACAAGGCTTAAGAGCATAGGGGGAAAAATCAGATATCACTGTGAAATCGATACAAATCATATTTCATGAATATTTAAGAAATAAATACAAATTAAAATATACAATAACATTATATTTTGCGTGAAGGATGTTTAAATGCATTTCATGATATATTTAAGGTCTATTTTATTACATTCACACGTAATAGAAACAATGAACATACACAATACTATGTATCGTTCTAAAACTTAATTTAATCAATTAAATTTCTGCCTAAATATTAAATTTTCTTTGATAATTTTGTCATAAAACAGTATAATACATAAATTTTAATGCATACCAAAAATAAATTAAACTTGCACAATCTATTTAAGACTATCGCACTTTTATTTCCTTTTAGTCTGTTTATATGTTAAAAAAAAATTGGATTCGGTATAAAAAATATGTTATTTTAGATTAATGTTTTATACTTTTGAGAAGCATTTAAATACTTCAACTAATTAATTTTCAATTTAGAGCACAAGAAAAAAGATAAAAATATAAATGAGAGAACATTAGTTGATTTTGGACAAAAAATGTTTGAAGCATCAAAAGGACCAATAGTTTTGAATCTTAATAGAATTGTTGATATGGTAAGTTGCTAATATTGAATTTGATAATTTCCCATTGTATACCATTTCATTTATAATGTCATAAATATTTTGAATTTACCACAGGCACCAGTTACAATCACAGTACAGACTCCAATGGAGACAATTATTGACATGTTTTGCAAGTTGGGGTTACGTCAAATACTAGTTACAGAAAATGGGTAAATTTATGAAAATCATTGATATTGATATAATAACCTAAAAGGATCTATTAATTTTAGTAAAGTTTCTTAACATAAATTATTAACTTGTGATAGATATTGCATCAAATTTTAAGATAGAGAGAGATATTTCTTTTTATTTAAACTACTTTAAAAATTAAATAGTTATGTATTTATAAGGATTGCAATATATCCATTTTTTTTCTCTTCTTAAGAAATCTAACATTATAGTTAAGTATTTAAAAAACATCATAAAATTGTTAAAAACATTTACTTGTTTCATTAGAAAGTTTAATAGGACGTTTTATAGAAAGAAATTTTCATTTTTACCTTACTTATGTAGAAAGCCTCTCTCTCTTCATTCAGAAAACAAATATCGCAGTAACTTTACCTGTCTATAGAACCTGTCAATTTTAATCAATGTACAAAATTATATAAAATAACATTCTATTTTTTATTAAGATTATATTTACTTATTAACCATAAAATAGTTATTTCATTCAATCCAGTTGAGATCGTGATTATGTCTTTCTCATTACAATTCTCATTGGTTTAAAATATCCATGATATCAGATAAAGTTTCATCAATTGAGACGAAACCGCATTCAGATGGCATCGTAAATCAAACATGTCAGTGAATTTACCACCTGCTTTCAAATCACATTCTTCACGTGGCAGCAAACAAAGCAAAGCTCCCCACTGAATGTCTGAGTGTCGTCGACAATAATAAAAAATCCGTTCATGAATTTTACCAGTAATAAAGAAGTATTCTTTAATATAATTTTTCCCATTTGTAAAAGTTTTCAAAATCATGAAAATTACCAGTTGCGCTAATTTTTAATTCTCTAACTACGTATTTTAGTTCTCAAATTTTCAAATCTTTAGTGATAATGCTTTCACAATTAAACACATTGAAAGCAGAACAGAAGAAAAAGCCAAATAAAAAAAGACAAAACAAAAATATCCATTTTATGGTTAATTTAAATTGGCAAGGATGATTTAAATTTTTACCTTTTTATTCTTAAATAATTCCCATATTTTCTTCAGAAATTGATCTTTAAACATATTAATTCATTCTATATTTTTTTTATAAAATCATTGCTATCTCAATTTGTAGATTTTGTTACCTCCTGTTAATAGATACTTCATGTTTCAGGAAAATAATTGGAATCATCACAAAGAAAGATGTTTTGTATCACATAAATGAAATGAATACTGAGTGAATGATGCAAAAAGAATTAACAAGAAACTTTTTGTGAAAAATATTATACATTTCTTAAAAAAAATTATTCAAAATAACAACATATAGTTTATAAAAAATCTTGTACCAATCAATGTACTTACAGTTCAACAATATTAAAATTATGATTTAATAACCTTACAATATTCAAGTTTCCATTTCTTCTTAATATATTTTCATGCACTTTTCCATGAAATAATTCTGATTCTTGTGATAAATTTTAAATATCTTGATAATGAACTAGATATTTCTAAAACATCTTCAACTCTAACATTATTTCTTTCCACACGATGTTATCTGGATTAGCAATCACATTTGATTTTATATGTTCCTGGGTTTCTTTCTCTAACTTATCCTTAGAGCAAAGAAGTGTTTGAAAATGATTTAGTACTTCATCAAAAGTTAGAGTTATATCACTGGTGGTCAAAGGCCTGTTCAAAAAAATTATTTCATTGCAAAAGGAAATTATAAAGAAAAATAAAGTAATGTAAACATACATTTATAAACATAGTTAAATAAATCATAGAACACTTTCTTCAAAAACAAAAATTTTAAATGCATCAAAAATAAATCTTAATATTAAACATGAATTGAAATATTATGAATTAATATGAAACTAATTATGAAGGGTTCTTCTCTATTTAAGAGTAACACAATAGAATTTTTATATTGAAGACAATAAAAGTATATTTTTTCATTTTAGTGGCTTTCTCATGTTTAAAAAAAAATTTATGACAAAATTATAGAAATTTGGTAGAAACTCAAACAAAAAAAAAAAAAATTTAATACTTAACAAGATTTTAATTGTAATTCGTTTTTTACATATTTTCATGCTGATTAGGAATTCTAATAAGAAATTCATAATACAAAATGTAAAATGAAAATCTGTATTATGCAGTTATATTTTGTAAGTGTTCTATTTTATTCAGTTTTCCTACATCACAAAGCTGTCACATTTTGCTTTACAGAAATTTTTAGAGAAATAAAGCCATATTTAGTGCTACAAATTAAAGTCAAAAATCAATAACTTAATATTCATCCTTCTTGAGATAAGAAAAAAACCTTATAAAATGCATATCAATGGAAATTATTAATCATTTTGTTAACACAAATCATTCAGTATTTCAGAAAATATATTATGGGTATTTTATTTTTGAAAGCTATTTTATAAGAAAAACTTAGCAGTTATTTTATAACTACCTTTAAAATGAACAAAAATATCATGAAAATAATACATATAATGTTTAATTATAAGAGCGTAAATAAAATAAATATATTAAAACAAACACCTAGAGTAAAAGAAACCTTATTAATCAATACATAACATGATACAAGTAAAAGTAATCTTTTTTAATTTATTTGAAAAAATATACAAAAGGATAGAAAATTGAAATTATTATTCTAAATAATTCTGATTTTTAATTTCAAAAAAAATTTTATTGAATCGATAAATAACAAATTTGATTTAAGTGTACTTTTAAAAAGCATAAAGACATGAAATAACAGGAAACAAACTCTGCAGTAAATATTAAAACGATATAATAGAAAAATAAGATTACGAACCAAAAGTTCCAAGAATCTCTATTAGTTCCAACAATTTCTTTCAAAGAATTTACACACTTTCCAATTAAATTGAGATAATAAAAACTGAATGCTTCATCTTTGACAGCAAGCTCTCTCATCTTTATAGGAGGCTGTTTCCACAAAAACTTAGCTAAGCTACAATTATTATCACTATAAAGTTGTAGGAGCATCCAATTAAAGGCAAAACGTTGAATTTCAGCAGCTATAGCATCGCTATCGACATCATATATGGTTACGTTTAAAAGTATTTCCTAGGAAAACAAATATTAAACTTTTAAAAAATGATTCTTTTAAATTACTTGCCTAAATATAAGATATTTAAAACATAGAAATTATGAAGGATTATTTAATGAAAAAATATATTTAATTAACTAACTACAATCTATAACAAAAAAGTCGGCGCATCAGGAAGAAATTGTCCAATGAAGACAAAAATTGGTGGATATAATTGATGTACAGAATAGAAAATGATTAAAATTTCAAAACTGAATAATTTATTTCAGAGTCACATAGTTACGAAGTAATGGGCTCAATAATGTGTTGACCCACTTCTAACCTGGATGTAAGCTGCCACATGGAATGGCATAGACTAATATAGCACCTGCATTCTCTTCTGCGATATTTCTAGCCAAATTTACTCTGATTGTTAGACAAAGTCATTTCTTGATAGATGCAGTTGTCTGCCCATCAAATCTGAAACGTGTTTGATAGGAGAGAGATCTGACTGACCAAGGAAGTGTTTGATAAGTTGTAAAACGTTTCATCGCAATATGTGCCATATGTGGTCCGATATTACCCCATAGAAAAATAAGACCAGGTTACTGCAAAAGGAACTGTAGAAAAATAGATCATCACAGAATGTCATCAACGTGTGCTCTAAGTGTTCCTTTAATTATGACCAGAGTTTCCGCCATCAAGGAAGCTATAACTTCAGCCAGAGTGACATGCAACGCTGTTCTGCGCATCTCCTGATGCCTTTTCCATGATCTTCAGGAAACTATACTTCCCCAGTCAGCATCATGCCAACCTGACCGAGCCAAGGGTCACAGTAATCTGGCACTACAGGCGGGAGTAAAAGGTGGCGAAACGGTAGGAACGATTATATTTCGCTCTATCAGTAGAGTGTGAATGACTATGAAGGGCACTCGTGTGGGTCGCATTACCAGTTCATAAAATTCTGCATAACAAACAAGTTCAGAACGCCAAAACTAACAAAATTACTTTCCTTCACTAAAAAGGGCTCAAAATGTGTAAAGACCTGTCCACCAACAGGATACATATAATTCAGAAGCAGAGTGAACAGATTTTGAAGACTTAATTAGTCTTCAAAATCTGTTCACTCTGCAGATCTAGATCTAGATTCTTCAATTCCAGTAATAGACAAACAAACTAACCCCCAGTCTTTAAAATTTTCAAAAATTCTAGAGCTTAGTACAGATCTAAATTTAAATTCTGTAAAGAATTAACTGTATTTTATTCCTATCAAATTCTAATTACATAAACTTTAATAAACATATGTTGTACAGTATGTAAATAATTTAGTCATCTATTCTTAAATTTATATAATTTATTTTAAAAATCAATTTTTCATTTCACTTTCTCCTTTTCCATTAATTTTGTTATTTCAAATTTGTATTCTGAATTGTGATACAGAGATCTACTGTATAGATGACAGTAGGTTTGAAAGCCCCATCTTTGTAAAGCTTTTATCACTAAAAAAATGTGCATTCTGGGGGGCTTCTTAAGGGTCGTGCTGCCAGGCACAATCTGATAGCCATAAGAATAGACCTCGGCTTTTTCTTATTATCTGTCTGTCTGTCTGTGTGGATCACACGTCTAAAGGTTGACAGCAATGGATCAAGCTTTGTGACAACTGATCTGATAATCAGTCTATCTTCTCGATCTGTTGTGGATCTAGATTGATCCCTACCATCATGACACTGATTAATAACAATGTCCACCCATTCTTGCTAGCATCTTCTAATCGCTTTTTTATTATTATTTTGTATTGATTAAATCGAGAATTGCTCATCGTATGGGCAATTCTCAATTTAACCAAATGACAGCCGCTATTAATCCAAAGATATGACATATTTTAAACTCCGACAGTCGCTTCTAATGAACTCAAATCCTGCAGCGAAACCTCTTGAAAGACATTTTTAATTGTTCAATAACAAACTCCTTATATACATCTGGTAGATACCACAATTCAGGTGCGCTGAAAATCGCATTATGCATTCAAAAGACATCAAATCTGGATCATTTGTATATTTTATCAAAACATTTATGCATACAAAATTTCAAAGTAATCAGATGATTTCTCATTGGTAAATCAACTTTTTTGCTATAGGGAGCATATATAAAATTTACAGTGATAGTATATTTATTAAATTAAAAAAAAAACATTGAATGAAAAATTTCTTATAGATTGAAAATATTTTCCATAAATTTAGTACAGAATATATAAACTAATGAAATAAAATTTTATTGACCTTTGCCAAACACACAGGTTATATAAAAATATATAATATATAAACATAAGAATATATAATTTTTTACTCAAATAAATTTTAAAGTTTAGTTGATTGTACTATAATAAAATTTGTTTTGAAAAAATAATATATTTATAATGATATTTTGACTTCTATTTCATACAAAATATTTTACATGAAAATAATATGTGCATAATAAACCTTTATTTAATGATCAATGGCATACACAAACATTAACAGGATAAAATTCATTGACTCCTAAATTTGATTAAAATGAATTAGTATCATTTTGGTCTAATCTAAAGTATTTTTTTTTTTTTACTGTATTTAAAATGATTTATAAATGCGTTAAAAAACTGCTAAGTAGACTTTTCATCAAAAATTTGTTGAATACATTAATTTTATAAATTCAAATTGTAACATTAAACTCTAAGAATTGAACACAAAAACAAGTGCACTGATATAGATGATTAAAGTTTTAGATGAAATAAGCAGTTTTTTACTAAAAATTTATAAAAGGTTCCAAGGGTTCAAAGTTTTAATACAACACTTTTAAATATCTGTACATGTGATATTAGAAAATGTTTATTGATATATTGAGGCATTTTTCACAAGAATATGTGCTAACTGATTGAAATCAGTTAGACATGTAAAAAATTTAAACAGCAATTCTAGGAAAATCTTGAATAATAAACCAATCCTATATAAAATAGTTACACTTATAAAAGTATCTTAACTCATTATAACAATTTTTTTAATGTGGTTCGACACTGCCTTGAAACATGATACCTAATAACTGCAATGACTGCCAACATAAGCAGGCACAAGAACCTTTGAATTATTATTAATATGAATGATTGAAAATCTAAAAAAATTAGCAAAAAAAATATAAATGCCGTATGTAACAGATAAAATAATTTATTGACCCAATAAGAAAAACAGGATCAAAAAGTTGATCTTGAAACCTTCAAAAACAAACAGACCATTATCAAAGGTTGGATGAAATTTCAATGAAATCAATTGTATATAAAGACAAACTGATTTAAAGTATTGGCAAAAATCAAATTCTTATTTGAGACTCTGAGATTGCCGCTTGTTCATTTTTAACACCTTAACCCGTTTTCAACCAGCATAATATTTATAGGACAGTTCATTTTCACCATTATAAATCAGCAACACAATGTTTTGCCTATTCATTCTCCATCCCCTGATGTGTAATGGTTTTACCCTACTTACTTAAATTGCTTTTTCAGTCAGCGCCATTTTCATGACTTTTTTCATTCTGAATTTCATTGTAATCATATGAAAAGATTTTAAAGGTAAGTTTAAATATTTTTCCAGAATTTATATTGCAGATTTTTTATTTACAAATATCTTATAACGTTTTAAAATTATTTTACTTTCATTAGTTTTAATCACAAATTTAAAACTACTTTAGTAAAAATAGGATGCTGGGCGGATTCGTTAAAGTTTTTGATATTTAGTTTATTTAATAGGTGCTTAAGATGTTGTGGAAACTTCCAAGAAGTTGTATAATATCTATTTTCTGAGGAATTAGATTCCAAAATGATTGCTTTTCCACCTGAGGTAGATGAATTAACAGAGGAAGAAGGTTGTGATGACACTGAAACTCTTGACCCATCTGTAAGAGATGTCGCAGGTAGTATTGAAATTTCTGCACCTTATGAAAACTATGATGATCATAGAGAGAAAGATTTATCAAACAAAAATAAAAAGCGAAATTGCTCTGAATCAGGATCAAATGCACATAAGGAAGAGTTAATAGCAGAGTGGAAAAAAAGTTCTACCAAATAATAATTTTCAGATGAAAGTAATGGGCCGCAAAAATAAACTATGAAAATGCTGTAAGCACTTTAGAAGGTCTATCACCATTAGAAGTTTTTTCTCTCCGACATATTTGGAGCATATTTTAATAGAAACTGAAAAATACACAAAAACAAACCAGATTTTTCTTTAACAACTGAAGAATTAAGATTTATCAGTTTTTTTTTTTTTTTATTTTCTCTGGATATCATACTGTATCAAGTGAAAGTTACAATTGGTCAAATGTAGAATATTTAATGGTTCCTATTGTAAAAATCTCAATGATCAGAAACAGATACATAGAAATAAAATCTACGACTCATTTTGCTGAGATAATAATGAAGCAAGTCCCAAACAAATGACAGAGCTTTCAAAATTCAACATTTAATTACTGAAATGAACGAAAATTTTCAAAAATGGGTAATTTTTGACAAGCACCTATCTATTGACGAAATGATTATTCTATATTACAGTCTTCATTATTTCAAGCAATACATTAAAGGAAAATCCATAAGGTTTGGATATAAGATGTGGGCATTATGTGGGAACAATGCCTACTGTTATAATTTTGACTTGTACTGAGGTAAGGAAGTTGTTGATGCTGCTTCTACCTTAGTTATTTCAAAACAGCCCTTATGAACTCAGTAAAAATTTTTAATACTCAATTCTTTTCATTTTAATATCACAAGAAGTTATTTTTAAAATTTGAACAAAGACTCTTACTTGTTTAATCATGAAAAAATATATTCTTTGTTTATTCATGAATGAATTACTTTAATAATGAAATTTACAGTAATTTCTGAAGTAATTAATTCAGTGATACAAGGCTAAAAATATCCCTAACTAAATGCAAATATGAAAATAACATCGAGTTTTACTAATGAAAGAAAGAAAATGACCCCATTTCAATTACTTGGAAAAAACTTTTTTACGTTTTCTATAAAGCAGTTTTATCCATAACTATGAAAAAATAAATTAATATGAATTATCTAGAATTCAAAATTGTATGTCTGAAATTTTAATCAATTTAGTAAAAGGGATTTACATTATTTTATTTTTATTGGATTCTATCTGATGATTTTTTGTGAGGAAGACTAAAATGTGCTACCAAATTTAATACAAAATTACATTTGCAAATAATATCTAACGATCTAAATAAGTCAAGGTTAAGAAATAAATGAAAAAATAAGTATACAATGCCATTTAAATGCAGTGTACAAAAAATTATAAACAACATTTACTTTTAACTTTCACATTAATATGTTTGATAATAAAGTGTTTTAATAATTCTTATTTATCTTGTAAAGTTTATTTATATAAAAAAAAGTTTATTTCTTATTTAAGTATGATTTCAGCTGTGTTTCCTTTCTTCCAAAAGTTTCTTAATTTTGAATCAAACATGAATTTTTATCTGAAACAAATTTTCAGACAATTTAAAGTAACTACCATTTTATCACATAATTTTCTTATTTTATAAAATAAATTTCTAATTTCACTTATTCTTAATATGTATTAAGATTGTATTTTACAAATATTTCTAAACTTCAAAAAACAATATTTTTCATTAAGCATTTTAAAAGAAATTTTAAAGATTTCTTATGAAAATAAATATTAAAAAAAGTCAGTCAATATCACTATCAATAATAGTTACTTTGAAATAATATTAATCATAGTGATACTACTATTAAAATTCTTGAAAATATTTTAATAATAACCAAAATATGCAATGGTTAACAAAAATCTAGTTGTGATAATAAAGTTTGAAATTGCTGTTTCTAAATCAATAAAATAAGAATCCAATGTTATATTATGCTAATTTTGTTTGTTATAATTTTACATTATAATAAAAAACTTAAATTCTCTAAGTAGCAGTAGTTTAATTTAAAAAATATGAAAAATATAATATTTTCAAATTTATAAAGTGAGTTAATCTAACAATAAGTAACAACTTAACAGTAAGCTGGTTGTCCAGTACCAAGACAAAATTTCAGTCAGAAGATGGCTGCATTAACGGAAATATGGTACATAATTGAAATAAGAAATATAATAAGAATTTGGCATTTATAAATAAATTCTCAGCTGAAATTCATTGGCAACTGTTGGAAGTGTATGGTAAATGTGTTGGGTCACAACAACAGGTGTGGTTTTGGTCAACACCTCCTACAGTGAAAGCCAAAGCACCACTATTTTTAAATTGAATCTACAAATATAGTCAGATATTGTTACAAACTAACAACAAAATCTTTATGTCCTTCAAATTTGGAAAGACAGAATGTGAAATTAGTTTTGCATGTTTTTAATCGACATTGTTTCTTCTGACAGAAGAACTAAAAGTTGCAGGTCCCATTTATGATTTATCAAATTATGAAGGAACAGCAACATTTATCAAACTGATCTCAATTTGGTGGGATATTGTTAATGTGAGAACATTATATAAGGGAATTGCAAAAAAAAAAAAAAGAAGAAGAAGAAGAAGAGTATCAACAGCCACTCACTAATTTACCATCAGATGTTAGATTAATATTTTTGCAAAAAGTTTTCCTTGTGTCAAGAAATGGAAACATTTTTCTTTAGACCCAGGAAAATTAAGCTTTGAGATTCATCTAGCTTTGACTCACACCATCAATGCTATTATTGAAATTGTTAATTATTGTTCAAAAGAATTAAATATGAATTTCCTATTGACTGGAATGTTGCAAACCGATTCTTTAGAAGAACGATTTGGAATTTATAGGCAATTAGCTGGTTCTCAATACAATATATCGCTTACCGAGATTTATGAAACAGAAAATAAATTAGAAGTTCAAAGTTTAATTTCCTTGACACTAAAATCTCATACACGTGGAAATATCATTGTCAAAACTTTTGATGATGATATTCATACTTTTATTTTAGATGGCAATGAAATAATAAACGATTTAAATATAGTTACATGTAATATTGATTTAGAAAGCATAAATCATCTGTCCACAATCCTAACCTATATAGCTGGATATTGCAGCCATGCTTGTTTAAAAAAAATTAAGTGTGAAACATGTAGCAGTTCCCTCATTAAAGAATATGATGAATTAAGCGATGGTAGTGATATTTTAATTCAAAGTATGAATACAGGGGAATTGAAGCTTCCTATCAATGAAACAGTAAAAATTAACTATTGTGTAATTGTTATATTGTTACAAAAATTTGAAAAACAATCTATGCAATGTAAAAAATCAGAGATCCCTTGCTTGCAACATAACATTATATAATCTTAGATTATTAGAAATTTATTTTCAATTTGATTGTAATAAACATGATGTGTATAATATTAGGAAAATTATTGTGTATGCTTCAACAAATACTTTACTAAAAGATTACTGTAAGAAAGTTAATGATGATCTGATAAAAAAGAAATGTAATAATACAAAAAAAAGGAAAATTAGAAATATTCAAAAAATGATTTTGTGCTATGTATTTGAAATATTGTATAATTTATTGTTTTCAATAAATATTTTTCCTGATATATTTGCTTGTTTATTTACTGTGTAAAATATTAGATAAAATTTCATGTTGTTTACATTATCAAAATAGTTTTAAGACATGTTAAGGTAATACATAAATTTAAGAAATATTTACCAAAATATGAATTATAATCTTAAATAATAATCCCAAAATCTTAATTTTAAACCCTCAAAAATTGTTTGTGACAAAAATGTATACTTATCTATAAATGTCTATTCATACATTAAAATTCACATTTTTGTAAACATGATCATTAAATGTTGAACAGCTTATCAAATAATAGAAATTTTCATGTACAAATTATTTTCAATTGCTACAAATATTTATTTTAAAATATTTTTTTATGAAATTGAAATTTAGAGAATAAAAATCTTTGGGCATATTAATATTTTCTTCATTATAAGTAAATTAATGTGTTTATAAAATTCTAAACAATCCCCTTCGTAAGAAATGCAAATTAACACATTCTGCAAGGAAAGTAATGGCCACAGTTTTTAGGGGCCATCAAGGAGTACTATTGATTGATTTTCTCACTCATGGAACAACAGTAAATGCTGCCAATTATTTTGCAATGCTGGGTCGATTACAAGAGCCAATTCACCATAAACGACAGGATTACTCAAAACAGACTTCATGCTATAGTATGTGAATGCCCAAATATATACATCCACAGCTAAAAGCGATTAGTTTTAGCGTTTCTGATGGGAGGTATTGGACCAACCTCTTTACAGTCCCAACCTCATACCAAGTGATTACCATATCTTTGTACTTTTCAAGAAGTACTTGGGATATCAGCAATCAAAACCAATGCTGAAGTTCAGCAAGAAGTCTTGACATGAATGCCCAACCATGACACTAATTTCATTGATGCCAGTTTCAATGATTTGGTGTACCAATAGATGCCTAAATAGTCATGGTAACTATGTAGAAAAGTAAGATGCATATGTGCTTTCCTACCTTGTATATATTCTGAATAAGCGTTTTCTTTAAATGGGCTTGTTGCCTTACTTTTTGAAACACCCTCATATAATTTTATTGAATATTAAAAATATATAATTTTGCACAATACTTTCAGAAATATAAGAAATATTAAAAATTTCAGTTTCACATTTTCCATATGAATGTTTTGGTTTAATTTGGTAAAATTAGTCTCACACAAAAATTTTTAAACTTAAATATCTTTTAATTACAAAATAAATATGAATACCAATAATAAATGCATGTTAGCTTTTATTTTGCAAGGTAATCTATGCAAACATTTGTTGAAAAGAAAGTATCTCCAATCCTTTTAATACTCAAAATTTAATTTTCAAAGCTTTTAACTACATAAATATTGCCTTCAGTCCATTTAATGGAAAGTCCTCAAATAATATTTAAGCATGCAGTTGTGATAATTAATTGAAAACAATTGTAATTTATAAATAATATAATTGTTTAGTAAATAAGAATTGATATACAAATAGAACTTAACAAAGTTCATCATATTACTCTTAATTGTAATTTGAAATAATATCATACTTCAATAAAAATTTTATGATATTTTAATAACACAAAACTCTAAGCAGAACAAATTAACAAACATTAAAGCAATATAAACATCATTAGAAGATCTGAAAGGGCAGTGAAATAGGCCTTTCAAGCACTAAAAATAACTGCTGCAAATACGGGACTTACCATAGATGAAGTTAAAACAAAGTTTATGAAGGTCTCATCTTCAACTGTGAGCAATAACACTCCATTTTACATAGACGGTCATACCTTTGAAAAGTATGTGAATTCAAATACCTCGGAGCAATTATTAATGATAAAAACAAGCTGAAAGTTGAAATCACTAACAGAATCAAATCAACTAATAAATCCTTTTTTGGGCTAAAAAGCAACTAAGATATAAATTTATCAGCAGAAAAACAAAACTGAGAATTTAGAATACACTCATATTACCCATGCTGTTATATACAAGTGAAACATGGATATTAAATGTTGATGTACAGCGAACCCTGGAAACCTTTGAGAGGAAAGTATTAAGAACTATCTATGAGCCTGTACAAGAAAAGGGTAGCTGGCAAACCAGATATAATTTTGGATTGTATAGGCTGTACAACCAGCCCCAGATTACCCAGGTTATTAGAAGTAACAGGCTTAGATGGCTTGGCCACGTCTGGAGAAGCCGAAAATAACCTCACTAGAATATGAATGTTTAAGAACACCGAAGGATCCTGTGCTTGAGGAAGACCACCAACAAAATGGCTCATTGATGCTGAAAATGGCCTCAAGATACTGAAAGTTAGGAACTGGCAAAATGTCGCTATGGACAGACTGGACTGGAAAGGCGTGCTGTAGAGGCAGTTGAGATCATCCTGTAATAGGTTGTTACGCTATTAAAGAAGAAGAAAATAAATTTTTCACTACTGATTTAGTAAGTCATAAATCAGACAATTATGCTAACCTTTTAGTGGTTAGATATTTGACAATACAATTCCAAGTTCTACCCTTATAAATGATAGAAAATCTTTAAATATTTAAACCTTTTTTCCTCATAATGAAATTTTTAACCACCAGAAATATGAAGGTGACAACAAATTATAACTGTAAGCTGTTCACTATTATGCAAATTATTTTTATATTTTTACTTCAGATATCAAGTTATATATAAATTCCCACATTTACTATTCAGATGATTTTAAGTACATAGTATGTAAAAATAAATTCTATGAATCAAACAATTTAAGGATCTACATACCATGTTTTCTTCATCAGAACAAAGCTTTGCAAGTGCAGAGGACAAATAATTTTCGCTATAAAAAACAAATTTATATTAGAGAAATTTAATCAAATGTTTTATCAGCTAGCATTTATTCAAATTAAAACTAACATATCTTATCTTTAAGTTCACATATATAATATCTACCATAAGATTTATACCATAATTACTTAAAAAATAAAGAAATAAGGAATTATTATTCAATTTTAATATATATTAATTTATTTTGATTACTTGTCTATTCCTACATTTTTAAATACCCTTCTTGTATCCATCTAATTTTAAATATAAAAATTGAAAAATATTTTTTGAAATAAATAACACAAATTTTTAAAAATTACTTTTTTTTTTTTTTTTTTTTTTTTTTTTGTAATTACATGAAAGAAACAATCAAACAATCATAAAAACATATTACTGTTATATTGAATACATATTATTATTGGACTATTATGTTAAAATAACTCTCAGTTAGATCACAAATTTCCCATAAAGTATTAAAGGTAAATTTTAAAAAATAAATGCTAAAGTTTAAACATTTCTTTTAGTAGATTAATAAATATCTTGTCAGTAGATTACTGTTGAAGTAAAACTTAGTTTAAGTAAAAGTAGACAAAACACAATCAATAATTTGACTGATATAAGAATTGCTAGCAGTAATTTTTTATTTATTTAAATGAATTGCATAGCTTGAATATTATTATGTGATGATAAAAAAAGAAGAAATGTAAAATTTCCATTTAACAATATTGTAATGTAACTTCTTCTTAGACATTTCATCTAGGTTGAATAGAGTGAAAAATATTTTGTAGCAAATGCAATAATTCAATTAACATTTTAATTAGATATTTACTAAAAGTAAAAAACCTTAATTGTACTTTTGCTTACCTTTAATGTGGATTTATGATTCCCATTATTAATAAAATGTATTTAAAGCACAATTACTGTATTTAGAGCTAAATAAATTTAAAACGTTTATATTATCATGTTGCAAAATTTAATATAATTATGTCTCAATTGATTTTGAATTTCATAAAACATCACAAGCATTATTCACTAAATATGCAATTTTTTAAGAAACTAAAAGCTTGAATATGAATACCAAATTTCAATAATCTTACAAGTTTCCAGTAGATTGCTGTTGAAGAGAATTCTTCAGAAAATCAAGGAATAGTTCACTCCTTGTTTCATAATATAGAGAAAAATCAGATTTTTCCATTTCTATGGGCTTGATGCTTTCAATTAGATCACAGCATAAAGAGCTCAATAGAGTCATATCTGTCATATTCTAAAATTTCAGAATGCTTAGCATAAATAATAATCGCTTATACAAATTTAGCAGAAAACTTTTAACAGAGAAAGAATATTTTTAATGGTGATAATATCAAATCTAGAAATTTTTCAAACTTATAGAATAGAAATAGAATATGTAAAACATATTAATTAAATATAAATAAGTAAAAATAATAAAATAAATTTCTTCAAAGAATGTTATATCAGCACAATAACAAGTACAGCTTAAATATACCTATAACCCATACTTGTTATTCTTTGTAATTCTGGCTGCTATCAAAGTTTTTATCTTCTTCTTCTTTCTTATCCCCTGGTCTAAATCAGACCAGGTTTATGACATCCCTTGCCTTCAAAGAATCAAGGACAGCTCCAAGGCTGTATAAAAGTTTACGCTTTGAAAAGCCAACGCAGTTCAGAGGGTGTTCAGGGCTGGTTTCATTAGTATTGCACGAAGTGCAGGAGGGAAAGTTTTTATAATTATTATATCAGCACAATAATAATTATAAAAATTTAGAAAGGCATTATGTTATTTATATGAATTAATTATGCTCTAAAATATTAAACTATCTATTTAAATACTACTATCACTCTTAACCAAAATGTCACTATGGACAATCACAATTAGTTATAAGAAAGTATAAATTAAAAAGTTCATAAAAGATGCCTTTTACTGTTAGATTTTAAAAGTAAAAATTTCTATTGTAACTATTATTTTATAAACTTGTTATTTAAATATATTGTCACTTATTTTATTTTCATGAACTCTCATGACAGAACATTCATTAGAGAAAATTTTGAAGAAAGTCTAGAAAATAAAATTTTATTGAGCTTGAAATCAAAAACAAAATTTTTATCAAATGAAAATTTCTCTGTAACAAAATGTCTCACAGACTAATTGATAACAATATATATGTTATAAAAAATCCTTATAAAACTCTAAGCATTAAATAATAGCCAAATATATGAATATATTATTTAAAAATTAAAAAGTTGGCCATTCAAATCATGTTTCGCAGAAAAGTAATTAAAATAATTTTGGTAAAACTGAGATATTTTGGATAATATTAATAAGTTATAGTTAATTTAATATATACAAAAAGCAAATACAAAGCCTTACACAAATCAGTTGTTTATATCAAATAAAAGCATGTGAGTATTCAATTGAGCTGAAAAACACAATACATTAACAATAGAGAAAAAAATAATTAGAATTGGTGCAGACTACTCTTAGGAATTAATATAACATAATTAGAGTATATAATTAATAGCTAGAGTAATATTTTATTATATATAATATTCTACCAGGCATTTATTAACTATTTCTCAATATATGCAATATTATAGAGTCTAAATCTGACAGTCTTCAGTGATGAAGTCACTTTTGATCTGAAAAAAACTTGTTGACTTTATTGGCCAACAGTAAGTAATGGGACAAATGGTCCAACAAAATTCACAAGGTAATTGTTCTTGCTTTTAGAAATGACTGCCATCATTAATTGCTATTCAGCATAAATAAACATATTTTGAATAGCCAAAATGTTCACATAAAGTGTTTGGCGTTATTAAGCTTTACAATCTGCATACCTGAAAAAAATGTTGACATTTTAAGCCCATTGTGATTAAAGGCACCTAAAAAAATCAGGAGAAGCTTGTAATTTAGATAAGTTTGCCCATTCCTAGCCAACAACATTAATTGCAAAGTCCATATATATGAGAGGTATATGGACTTCATTGGCTTACCATTGCCAATAAAGGGCATGTCATGAAGCATAGTGATATTATCCATTGGAGGAATCAACATATCCTTTGTGTGTTTAAAATTGTGCAGTGGAAGATTAAAGATAAACCGCTTTTACACAGAAGAGCAAACAACATTAAGAAATGTGTAATGGTTGTATGACTTTGTAAGCCAAAGAGTAATTCAGATAATGATGAGAATAATAATCAGCTTCCATCGTGACCATCTACTCCATTGTAAGGCGTTATTGAAACGCTCAATTCTGAACCACTACTGGGAGGCCAGGGGCCTTTTAGATACATATACTATTGTTACAGCTGTTTTATTTTTATTTTTCATTTTTCTTGTTACCTGTATTTTTGCTGTAATTGTCTTTTTATCTGTGCCATTGGAAATAAAAATAATAATAATCAGCTTCCATATAAAATTATACCAATCTAAGAGAGAAATAAGATTCATTGATGAAAATCAGGACAGTCTAATGGCAACCCCACTGACCAACTATAACATCTATGTAGTGTAACATATAAGATATCATGACGATTAACATAAACATAACCCCACCTTAGCCAAGTGGATCAAAGTAGTTGAAAGACCTGTATATAATATGAAAGAGATACAATGGATAGTGAACCAACTTTGGATAAAAAACAACAATGAAGCAGTTGAATCCTGGTCATAATCTTGCCTTGTATTTGAGCCTTTCAGAAATCCTATATTTCACCAATAAGCTTCCTGAGGTAATTATTGCAGCTAACAACTGCATAGATCTATGTTTAAACAGTGCAAGAGACAGCCTATTGTTTTGTTTACCCCTCCAGCTTTATATGTTCGGATTATGTTACACATTCAAAATCATCCAGTTGGATACCAAATCTTTAACAACATAATAATGGCATTAATCCTTGTGTCTCCAGGAAGTCTCATTAGTGTGTCCAGAAAGGATGAGAAGAACTTCCACAAATATTACCACTTTCATACCATGAAATGCACATTAGAAATCTGAGCTATACTTAGAGTTAATATTTTTTGATTCTCTGAAAATTTAATCACATTTATGTTTAGCATAAAGAAATTTTAAAACTATGAAATTATAAGTTCTATGAATAATAAGTTTTCTTACATTTTTACAAACGAGTAAATATATAAGATATGTAAATAACTAAATAATTTCAATGAAAAATATTCAAGTTAAACATACTTTTGTAAAATAATTCTCAGCTAATTCATCACTTTCAAGAGCTGTTTGTATTTCAGAATCATCAATACTAGCATTGTCAAAAAATGACTGTAAAGTAAAATAATATAATTTTAAAAGAAATGTCATCAGTTAAAATTACAGTGGTGAATTATCCAGAAAATATACATATCTCTAAATAAATAAATTAATTAAATTCCTAAGTTTGCTTAAAAATTCAATACAAAGACAGAAATTTATAAATTTACACTAATTTTCTTACAGGTCTTCTGTTAAATTTGAATTTATAAAAAAGTCATTAGTTTAATCGAAAGTCCAATTATATAAATATGGCCACCACATATTTCAAAGATGGCATTAAAGAACCAATCACAGAAAGCAGGTGGCAGCACAGTGCAGTTCAGAGTATATAAAAGGTGCACACAGGTTTAAAAAAAAACACTGCAATCATTGGCATAATGCAGAAATAGGGCAATTTATCTGATATCTAAATGGGCATGATCATTGGCTTTTGGACCAAAGATGGAAGCATTTCTGAAATGATTAAGTTTGAGAACTGTTTGTATTCCATCATGGTAAAAGTATACTATGTTTGGCAAAATGAGACTATCCAAAATTAAAAACATAGCAAATGTGGTGCACCATGGATCATATGTAACAGAGGTGAAAGACAGCTGTGGAGATGCATTTGAACAAATAGACATGCTGCAGTGGAGCAACTGATCGCCAAAATGAACTAAAGGATAACAACAATGTCTTCCAAACTATCATTCAGCAAATGTTCTGTATTTATCTCTCCAAAGCAGACGACTGGTTGACGGAACCAAGCTGACTGCCATCCATCAGCAACAAAGGCAGGAATTTACCCACAAGTACTGCAACTAGACATTCCCTGGATGGTGACTGGAATATCTTAATGTATATTTTTTAACAGCAGTTTATTTTCCGAGATTATTTTTATTCCTATACAATAACTTGTAAATTTATTGCAAATACCTCAATAAATTTACAAGTTATTTCATAAGAAAATTACTTTGTAAATTTGTTACATATCCCCTTATATGCACATTGTATTTCCTCAGAATTGTAAAGAATCCTTGCTTCTCTAATGAAGAAAGATCAAGTGGGGTCTGGAAGAGCATGGGAGGGAAAATCAGGGGTCTAGAAGAGTCGAGTGAATGAACTTCGAGGAGTAAAGAGGAAGGTCTTGCTGTAGAGGAACCCTAAATTTTTATTCTCTTCAATGTAATTATTTAAACAATGAGTGTAATGTTTTGTATGTGTATGTGGTGTGTGTGTTTAAATGTAATAAATAATTAACTTAAATTCGCTTTTTTTTGCTACACCACACACCTAGTGATCTAGTGGTAGCGTCTGGATTTGACCCAGCTTTTGGATTAGATTCATCTTGATCATCGATGATAAATGAGTGTGAGGGAAAGTACCATATTTATTAAAGGCAATCAATTATTATTTATTGCTATGATTTTTTGTGCATCATTGCTTAAATTTTATTTTGCAATTGTTATGTATACAAATTGTTGTGATTTTGTGCATCATTGTATTTTAGATTCAATTTATTACATAAAAAATAAAACATCATTGCTTAAATTCTTTTAAAATTGATAATTATGTATGTGATCATCTTTGATCATAAAATTTAAGTTTTAGCATCATTGCTATTTTTTACCAAGAAACTTGTATTATATAAGGAACCACATTATTGGTTTAAATATACACTCTATTTCGTCACTTAGAAGTTTAGTGTAATTGCTAAGGTTATATATAAACAAATATGTTGTTTTTGTTGATAAGTGATAATCATTCTTTTATTAATAAATATTTATTTTAATTAAAGAATATTTGGTTTAATTAATATTATTATTATGTGTGATATATATATTTCTTTTTAATATAAGAAATTTTGTATTCTTAATTATTGTTAATTTTAAATCACTTAAAAAGTTATTAATGTGTGTAGTATTCTATTAAGTGTATTTAATACTGTGGAAATTGAAACATTCCTACTTTTTATTTTTGAAATTAAAACTCATGATTATGAGTTTAATTTTTCATGCATTAGTGTTGCAGTTTATATATGATGAAAATAAAGTTATCATTGTCTATATGTTTAAATTGTATTAACATATATTAAAAGAAAGTTATTTCATACAAATTGTTTCATAAAAGTTGTATGTGTAAGTATGTTAATTAATGTTATGTAGACGAAGTGTCACATAAAAATTATATTTGTGTACTATGATATATGAATAAAACTAAGTTTTATTTTAAAAGTAATCATTTTAAAATTATTGATTAAATAATTTTAAGAAAATGTTATACTTTTTAAATAGTAATAACTAAAATATAGTTAAAAAGAGATAATGTTTTGAATATATAACTTGTTTTTGAAATATCAATGCATATTAAGTAAAAGCGTTGTTATACAAGTCAGTACATATTATTTTCATTGTTTATCAAAAATTTTATGATTTTTGCAGCACTTCCTTCTTAATAGAATTCTGTTTCTTACTAAGTGATTAGATAATTTCTTTTTATCTTGATTATAAATTATTCTAGGTTTTATAAAGATTAATTTGAATTAAAAGTATATAAGTAGAAAAGTGTTTTTACATTTTACAATGTATTTATTTTACATCTTTCTGAGCTAACAGAAAATAATTTATAATGTTTATTGATAAAAAATTTTTATTTGGATTAAAAACAGATGTCATTTATGGCTTTTTTTATGTTTTTCTTCCAAGATTTAACTTTTATCAATAATTGAATTTTTTTTTGTGGAAATATTTATAAATAGAGTGTAATTTATTATGAGTAAGAATTTGAATAAGCTATATTGAGTATTGTATTTAGTATACTTTAACTTAAGTTTCAATTATTTATATATAAATATTTGATTTTTAAGTTAAAAGTTTTATTTGATAAATCATTATCAGTTTTCCTTAGTGATATTTAATATACTTAATTTCACTCTAGCAATCAGTAAGTTAGTCATTCTTCATTGGCTTAATTATTTTAAAATTATAAGAAAAGTTAAAAAAAAAAAAAAAAAGAAGATCTACAAATTTTAGCTTCGGAGATGGGCTGTTCGACTTCAAAAATTTTAAAATAGCTCAATTAAAAAAATTAACCATTGTTTCTTATGAGTATAAAGAAAAATTTGTGAAGGAATTATTAAATAATATTATAATGCAGAGAATGAAAGAAGAGGAAGATGCGACATTTTAAACTTTTTTAATTTAAGCCTCAGCCCAGAAAGAATGTTTGTTAAACATCAAAGAAAGCATGAAATGCCTTAGAAGGATTCTGTTTTTGAAATACAGAATTATTTTAAAGAATGGATATCAAAATTAAAAATTTAAATGTTTAAACAACTATTGGATCTTATGGTAACTGATCAGTTGAAGTGTTGTGTATCACTTGATATTAAAGAATATTTTGTTAATGAGTGGGTAGAAATTATATCCCCTTTTGATTTAGAGAATAAGTTTGATACTTATGAAAATATTTGTGATATTAATAAAAAGAAGCTGAGTGCAATGCCAACTAGAGAAAAAACTTTTAATAAAAATAAGAATAACAATCAAAATTTCAATAATAAAAAAATATAATAGTTAAGAAATCGAAGAATTTTTCCTGAAAATAGAATAAAAAACAACTGTGCAGATTTAGATAGATGAAAGAAGTTGTAATGTTATGAAAGTGGCTCAAAGCAACATTTGAGATATCAATGTCCAAAACTTAAGCCTGAAAGTGAGCATACAATGAGTATCAATAGTGTAAGTGGACTATCGGACGATGAATATTTGTTACCATATACAATGAAAGGAATGATGAATAGTTTTGAAATTTCAATACTTTGTGATTCTGGTGCAAGTACTGTGAGTCAGAAATATATTAAACCTGAGATGTGTACAGGAGAAAATGTGTGGATCCAATAACCTTTAGATTTTGAGCATACTCGTTTACCAATAGCCAATTTGGTACGAACCTGTGAATTGGGTTCCGTGAAGACAAAAGCAGTTATAATTCGCAATGAATTGGATAAGGAAAGATATCTTTTATGAAATCACACAGCTGCATTGTTTAACAAGATCAATAAAGATATGGATGATGTCAAATCTGTCAATAAATGTAACTACCTCAATTGTTCTGAAGATAATGTTCATAAAACTGATTGTATGGCTCATAACAATAAAAGTGTTACAGTAAACACTTACTTTGACACGAGTAATATGAAATAGGCAAATGATTTAAATGATGTATTCAAAGAAGACAACCAAATCATCAATCCTCAACTTAATGAAATAGCAGATATGGATAGAGGTGGTGAAGGCAGAATGTATAATCGAAACCAATAAGATTCTGCTCCTAAGACTGATATGCGTGATGGTCTTCGAGGAAATGCTAGGAGTGGACATCCATGGCTTAGAAAGTTTTGGTCTACAAAATGACAGAAGAAAAAATGAAGAATGGGGTACACTAATGATTAAATCTAAGCAAAGTAATCAGCCTGATCATGGGCACTTCAACCGTGAGAGTCAGAGTAGATCTCAAGCTATGAAACCTAATGCCATTGTATCTCAACCTTTCATTGATTAACCACCCTCTCAAACAACAATGCCAACGTAAGCTGGTGCACCAGCAACTGCTCTTGTTGCTGAAAAGTTATCTTGGAATATACCAGTACCGAGGCAACAGTCAAAACTTGCTCAAATTGCTTATGGACAACCTGATCCAAAACAAAGGTTTAGTTATGCTACTTCATATGGCTTTCAATAGAAATTCAAACTATTGTACTTCAATAGCTTCAAATATTGAAAGATAGGTTTTTAAGGAATTATATTTTGAAATTTAAACGTTTATATTTTAATGAAGTTAATTTCTCATGTTCACATTTAAATGTGATTCAAATTAGAGAATTTTCTAAACAGTTAAATGTACAAGATATACAGTTTAGGGTGATCATTTTTACTTTCATTTATATTTAATATCACCTGTAATATATTTTATGGTGCTCACTCACTTAAAAAAAAATATTTTAAATATTTCACCTTCTTGAAATAATCATGTGGAAAATTCTATAATTATTATAATCAGCTGTTTTATAAAACTAAAAATTTAGTCACTTACATCGTCACTGTTATGGGAAGATTTTATAGCCTGAGAAGATAAATGCAAATTCAGATAGTTTAAGTACACAAATGCGATAACTTAATTTAAATGTTAGTGTAAAAAGTATTTTTGGTTTAACAATTTTATTATTTGAATTTATTGCAAAATTCCATAAATATAATAACATACTCATATTTTAATTGAAATGATCTGTTAATTGTATATTAGGTTGAATTTGTATATTTACAACACAATGTACTAAAAATAAAAACATTAGTTGAAATTTATCTTGAATACTCAATGATGTGTAAATTATGTGTTAAGAAAATTGTAAATGATTTTATTTAATTCAGAAAATATTGTGTATTTAGAGAAACATTTTGTGTTTAGTTTTTAAATAAATAAATATTATATATGATTGTATATGTTTTATATTATGTTAATATTTGTATTTGTGTTAATATAGTAATAGTTTTTTTTTTATGTTTTATAATTTTTAAAGCAACTTGATATAAAATATTTTCTTATTTTATTTTGCCTTCTAATAAAATGTCCATGGTACTCATAATCTTAGTATATTCTGATGTGTGAAAAAATCAAACTAACCAGTAGAAGAAAATGTTCTTCTGTCTCTTTTCAATTTGATGTTTTCTCCTGTTCCATGCAGAAAAAAAAACATTTATGGGGGCAGCTATTAAGACTGTAAAGAATCCTTGCTTCCCTATAGGAGGGGATCCAGAACAGTCGAGTGAATGAACTTCAAAGGAGTAGAGATGAAGGTCTTGCTGCAAAGATACCCTAATTTTTTTTCTATGTGATTATTTGAAACAATGAGTGTAATGTTTTGTATGTGTATATGGTGTGTGTTTAAATGTAATATTACATAAGCAGTAGGCAGTTTGGTGTATTGTAATTGTTACAATAGCCAAATTTTAATCTCAAACAAATGTTTCACTTTACTTATTTTAAAGTTATCATAAGTTGTAAAATCATAGATTTACAGAATTTTGATTTGAAATAGTTTCAAAAATTTGAAAATTTTACATCATTGCATTAAAACAAAATTTTAAATTAAAAAATGTTTTCTAACATTTTTAAAGGATCTAGATCTTACACAGGATGGAAAAATAGCACATCCAAATATTGTTGAATCCTTAGTTTTGATGCTACACAGACAAATGTTAAAAGATATATACAGAGAATTAATTTTATTTCACTTACAAAGTGCCACATTTTTCTCAGGAAATGTCATTATTTTATCAAGTTTACTAAGCACTTATTCCACACATTTTATATAAATACATCAATATGCATTTGTGTTAAATTGAACAAAAGTGGTAGTCAGTTGTAAAAACAAATGAAACCTATTTCTTAGACATGTGCATAAAAATATTAAAGAAATTACATTTTGAAATTGTATATAAAATCATGTCAAGAAACTACATCTAAATTGTAAAACTTAAACATGTAAAAACCCAAACTGGAAAACCTACAATTGAAACTAACTTAAAATTCTCAAAAATCATATTTTTACAATCTGCACAGTGCACTTGTATAAATTTATGTTTTTTAGGATTCTAATTTAATAGTAAAACTTAGACAATGTTTTATAATATACTCATTATCTTTAATTTATACTAGATAAAAAAAATTTAAATAATAAAAAGTAATACCTGACTCAAATACAAATTGCTATGAGGTAAATCTTCAAAGCAGAGCGGCATTTTATAAACATGTGTACATTCTTTGCCAACTGAATGGAGAATTTCATCAAGTTGTGGAACCTGATCACTGTCAGCATATTTCAAATACACCTATGTAGATATAGTATACTGATTTTTCAAATCATATATTTAAAAAAAATGCACACAATATACCTTATATGCTCTTTTCATCAGTTTTACTTATCAAGGATCACACAAGTAACTAGAAAATGCATAATATATTAAATAAGGACATATTATGTAAAGCATGTGAAAATGATTATATATATATATATATATATATATATATATATATATATATATATATATATATATATATATATATATATATATATATATATATATACAGTGCTAAAATCTTTTTTAATATTTAGTAAAAAAGTTTCAGAATTATTATTAAATACAATGCAACCAACACATTTCTAAAATGCAAAAAAATTATTTCAAAAGGCAATATTTACTTACTACTAAAATATTAAATATACGATTATTTTACTATATTATTCTCTTTCAACATGCTTCTAATAACAGTAATCTATTTTTAAAGAACTAGTATATAGAGTATTAAATATTGATATTTAACAAGTTTTATTTTTCAAATTCAAAAATGTTCTTTTTGTAGCATGATTACCATAAATGCAACGAAAAGTCTTTTGTTTTTCAACTATTTATTCCTACACGTACATTATATTTTTTGTTTAAAAATTATTGCATCAATTGAAGAAAATGTTGAGATAAATATTATTTTGAAACAAATGGTGCCAAATTGGATATAATAGATAGCTATTTAAATCTGATAAACTTAAATCTGAAAAATTCAGTAAACATGAGTTTTTTTACAGCAATCAGAATAGCAGACAAAAATATTAACACTGCTAACAATTACAAAAATAGTAATATAGCTTATAGATAAGATAAAGATAAACAGTAAAGAAACAAATTTGTATTTCTTAAAAACACTATAATTTTATAAATATCTTCTCTTTACATTTTAAATAATAAAACTATAGATAATTTTTTTTCAACAAATTGAAAACAAAATTCTTTCCTTAACCATTATTTTTATAAATGCTAGTCATACACACATATACCTTTTTATGTAAAATTATTTATAATGAAATAATTAACCATATTATGGTATTTTTTAATTTAAAAACAAAGTAAGAATTATAAAATCCAAATTTTGTAAAGCAGAAATAAGTAAAGAGAAACAAAATTTTATTTTCTCTGCCTAATTTGTGTTTTATTGAATGCAACAATTTTGAACTGTGAAGCAATTTTAACTTAAATATTATCCAGTAATACTTAAAGTAATACTTAAACAGGCATTCAGAAAATGAATTATGTAATATAGGGTGTTAATGTTAAACAATTTGATAAACTCATTGTTTTACGTAATGAGAATTTATAAGACTGAGATTAAAAATCTTCAGAACATACTCAAAATAATTGTATGTAATGATAATTGACTGATGTCTATTCTAGATGTTTTACTACTAATGGATAGTAAGAAATGACATCTGGCAAGAACAAAAAATCAAAGTAATAGATATGGAATGACAATTGTTCAGAGCAATAAAAATTACAATTCTAAATAGAATTTTTAGAAATTATTACATTCGATATTTGTCTAGACATTTTCCAGTGATGATCATATAGTAAGAATTTCTAAATAATAACCCTTTGTTAAATACAGAAAGTAGAATAGGAATTTAATATGAAAGATAATTTCAAACAAGAAACATCTGTTATATAAATAGTGTGTTCATTACAAAATCCAAATCATAGCTCACCATTTTATTGGTCCCTGAAAATATCGACAAGTTGGAATGAGTATCAAATCGAACTATAATTTGTCAGATATAAGAAAATAAAATCGCATGCATGTATTAACTTTGTCTAAGTACTACACTGTACATATTTGAGTTGCAATCCAAATAATTAATTTTCTTCCATGGTAATTTTCATGGCCAATTTCATAGTTTGTGAGAGTTGCTTATTGTTGACTACAATTTTATTCAATACAGTCAAATACAGCTACATATAATTAAGTTGTAAAATCCTAATCTCTGTCAAAAATGGATCAATAAGTAAATCCTTAATGCATTCCTATATAAGCAGTTCTTTTTGCATTATAAATTCATTTTGCATAAATCAATCTTACCAAGGTAAAATTTTGTATTATATAAATCTTTTTCACCACATCTCAGCTTCTAATAATCATATGCACAAACTACAATTTAAAATTCTGTTTTAAAACATTCTCTGTATTTTTATTTTATTCATAAATGCTAAATAATTTCCATTTATATTTTCTAAAAAAATTTCCTGTTAAAATTTTCGTTTATATAAAAAAATGTTTAAATATTAGTTAAAATGAAATCTAACTTGTTTCAGAATAAGCCTGTAAATGCATACTTATTTCTAATTCAATGAGGTAAAATTTGGCTTGAAACAAATTCACCTTTACTTGGGAATTAGCTGGAATTTCTAAAAAGTGATAATGTATTACCATTCAATAAGTTTTCAATTTTGTGTAGAAACCCCATTATTCGGAAAACTGATTCTAAATTTAAAAATAAAATACTTCAATAAATATTTCGATATAAGAGAATTTTTGTAAGTTTAAAATAAACAAAAAATTATAAGCATAATAAAAAAGAATGGAAGGTCATCAAAAAAATTTATTTTACAATTTTTACAAAATTATTTTTTATATGAAATTATTATAAAATAATATCTATCTTATGTAAAACATTGATGTCCCAGAATATATATCCACATGACCAATAGTTGTGAAAATAAAGACAAGCAAGGAGAATTCCCTTTAAAATATACATATCATAATACATTTCAAGAAAGAATAATTTATACAGCTGATATTCACTTTTTTAAATTATAATTTTGACAGTTAAAAAATTCCTTACATATCTAAATTATATTCTGTGAAATCCTCTTTGGAAGCCTTTAATTGAAACCTAAATTAATATAAAATTGACAATTCATAAAATTTATTTAAAAAATTTATTTTATTATCAAAAAATTTATTAAAAACAAAATTTATTTTAAATTATTGTTTTGGACAAGTCAAGAAAATTCATACATAAAATTGTTATTCAAGTATTTTAGTATACGAAATTTACATAATTATAAATTTCTTCTAAATGAACAAATTGGAAAATTTCATAATTAAACAGATAATTTGATTTTTATTAATTGGTAAAAATTTAATGTCACTAACTCAAAGTAAAAAGAAAGAAATTTTTAAATTGTAATATAAATAATTTATTGTTGAAATTGTTATAAATTTCTAACATAAAGTTTAAATGAATACAATTTCCATATTATCTTTTGAAACATAATTTGTCTTTGAATTTTTAGCTGTTTTTCAGTAACATATATGAAAAACAGTTATTATTTATTTATTTATTTCTTACATTTTTATTTTCTTCACAAGACTTTTTTTTATAAATTATTACAAAACTTTTCAAAAAAATTACATTACAAAGAGAATTGATAACATGAACCTGAATCAACAGAGGTAGACAACAAATCATTAAATGACAATTTGGTAGCTCAAATATATGAAGATGAGATATCTAAACCATACATTGCACTTTATATGCAATCATAAATGATTCCTTTAATTTCCTATATGACAATGCTGTATCTCATGCAATTCATCAAATAATTTGTAACAGAAGCAATACAACAGTAGGGCTAATATGATCTTCAGTTACAGATCCAACTGAGAAAACATATGATATAATCTGACAATTGTAAAAACAATTTAATAATTGCCAAAAATACAATAACTTTCTTTTATATTCAGACTAAAAGATATGTATTTCTTATAGCGTGGAGGAAAAAAAACTATTTTCCAGAATTTTATAAATAACCTCATCTTGTTCCTGCTAAATAGATGTGTTGCTATCTTAGATATTTCAGATTAGATATATTGAATTTTCTAAATGATTATTCTAAATGATTTTTGTCATCTATATGCAAACAAATTGCTGATTTCAAAATATCTTTCTTTCCACATTAGTTTCCATAATTACAAAAATTAAATTTTGCATATTTTATATACTGGATTTTATAACATATGTACTTGTTATTTTAGGGTTATGCATAACTTGAGTACAACAATTTTCATTGACATTCTGCTAGTTCCATTAATTTATTAAACATAAAATGAGGTTAACAAATTCTAGAAATTTCCTTCAGGATTTAACTTATATTTGTATATAACTCTAATAACTGAATTGCTCCTTAATATAAAATAATTTAATTCATGCATAGCATTATCTTTGTATATGATATTATGTCCATTTCTGTTTACACATTATATATATATATATATATATATATATATATATATATATATATATATATATATATATATATATATATATATATATATATATATATATATATCTTTTCTTTAAAAAATAAATTTTAGGATCTCCAATAAATTGCTGTTGATTTGGAGGGTTTACATTTTATTTTTAGTTCACTTTGTTTTTTTCAAGATACTATTAAAGTATTATTTTGATGTATTCTTTAAATTCAAACACTTTTTGAAACACACAAGTGCATATCTGCTGACATAAAATGTTAATTTCCAAACTGTTATTTCAAAACAAATTGAAAATAAAAATTCTAGGTTTATTTAGCTGTATTGCATTACTGACATACAGAATATCCATTTTCAATATAAAACGTTATACAAAATATGTATTTTTTCTTTTATAAACTATTTTTGTTTTTTTTTAAGAAGTCATAAAAGTTTATTATTTTATAACTACTAATGAGCACTAAGTTTATTTATGCTAAAGTTTCCACTAAATAAGTTATCATAAGCAATGCAGAGATGTTATTTTTAAATTTTCATATTTTTATTTATAACTATTATGAATCACATCTAAATCAAATAATATATAAAGTGTATAAAAATACTGAACATTAAAATTTTTTTTTATTTATTTACATTTAGATACTGCAGAAATTTAATACATTCTGTAGAAAATTTTCTTCAAATTATAAAAACTATATTTCATTAATTTTCAGAAAATGTAATGCATTACTGTAATAAAGATTTAACAATACTTTGCACAGCCATTTAAAATAATTTTTATACTTGAATAGGTATTTATTAACAGTAATAAACTTGTTTATATGAAATAATTTTTCTTTAATATTTTCAAAATTTTACTGTCTTGACAAAAATTATAAGGCTTTAAAATTCTGCAAAAAATCTTAAGGATAATAATTATTAAAAATTTCCTTTCATAAAGTGGTCCTAAAATTATAAAAGTCACTTTGACTTATTTTCTTTAAATTTAAAAGTATTGTGAATTTTAAATTTCAAATAACAATAGAATTTGCAAATAATATTGGTTAGACGTTTTGCTGGGTTTACTATATATAATTTATTGAATTAAACTAACTTAAGGTAAAATTTATAAAAAGCGACTCAAAATATTGTGTTTTTTCATTTTTTTATTTATAAATTTTAATTAAAGGCAAAACAGAGTTCCACAAGTCCAGTATTCAAATGATATAACATCATACAACTTTTTCATACTTCTATCATTGAAATCAATTCTTTGCAAACTTTGAATGATTTTTATTAAAAGGACTAAAAAAGTTTTAAGAATAGAAAATAATCTTGAATTATAATTAATCCCATATGTAAAATCACGAAACAATTTTTCAAAGAATTTGTCGATATAAAATATTTAGGTAAATAATATAACTTAAAGTGAATAATTGATTTCCGCATATAATAAGGAAGAAAAATCAGTAGATATAAGGTTTTTTTTTTCCAACAATAAAATCATTACTTTTTATTTTAAAAATAATGCTTATAAATTATTAATAATAACCATAATATTAAACAAACTAGAATAGATTAAACCATTGCTATTTAATGTTTTACATTTCTCTGGAAAAATAGAATAATTCTAATGTAAATAAAAATATGATTTTGTAAATAAGAAAGTAATCATGCTTAATTTTTCAACAATGTACAATATTATAACAGATATATTCTCAATTATGGAATGAAAAGTTAAAATAAGATTAGTGTAAAGTTAAAACAAGATCAAACAAATTAGTGGTAATTTAATACTCATCTAATGCAAGAATTCATATTTTTAAAGATTCCAATTCTTCCTCAACTTGAGTTAACTTTAACATAAATCTGTAATCAAATTGAATATTCCAGTATTTCTTTTTTGAGAGCAGCAGAAATGGTATTATACACATACTAAGTAAATACAACAGTGATTTAGTAGAAGAATGATGCTTTTTCCAGAATGGTTAAGTTAAATTACTTGGTTAATCAATGATCAATTTTTGCACATAAGGGTTAATAAGAACTACAGTTTAAAGTGAATTCAATAGCACAAAAAACCTTTAAGCCCAAGGTGATATTTGAACAAACAAAGCATTGAATAGAAGGCACAGCCCATTTTTCAGAATCAATGCATTAAGTTTGAATATGTGTAACAAAAATGATAATTAATTTCTATTTTGGATTAATTTCTATTTTGGATGTTTATCCTCTATATTATATGATTCAAAATTTACTTGAGTTTAAATTTTCAAAAATTATTTATGTTACAAGAATCATTTTTGTAATATAAACAGAACTCATTATCAATGAAAAGAACTACCAGAAAGCAATACTAAAACATTAAAAAAAAATCTTGTTAATAGTTATGTGATTAAAATACCAATAAATAAAACAATTTTCATTATATTATAAATTAAGAAAAAGAAACAAAAATGAAATGAACTATTAAAATTCTAATAAGGATACAACTTACAGACACAGATTTAGATATCAAATCTTAAGAAAGTCCTTAATGCAGCTATCATAAAAAAAAGCTTTTATCAGCTTATATATAATAATTAAAAAAATATTGCTTTAAATATTTAACTAAGCACCATCAAACTAGAGTTGAATCATGTTATCAAAATACATTACAATAAGCACAATCAATATATAATGATCATGTGGCTTTGCACAAAATAGACAACAAATAACAGATCACAAGACGAAACATTTCAAGTTAAATATTTATAAACACCTCAAATTATTAACATTGATGAAATCTTTTTTTTTTTTTTTTTTTTTTTACCTCCTCACAAAATTTTCCCCACTGGAAAGCTAGTACAATTTCTTGCTCATCCCAATCAGAGGAGTAAGTTGCCTTTGGAATAATAATCTCATAAAAATGTTGAACATGGTGTGACACATAATTAATATCTGATATATCCATAATTCTTTTACTATTTCTTATTCATCTACAAAATAAAATAAACAAATAAATGATAAAATGATTTTAAAAATTTATTTTAATGTATTAAACTGCTATTATTAAGACAAACTAATTTATAATAAAAATAAACAATTTATTGATATACTTCAAAACATGAATTATATTCTTAACTGCAGATTACATATTACATGAAGATTCTTATAATTTTACTAAATTAGTAAAACATTAAAAAGCAAGTAAATCCCTAACACTAAAGAATACACAATATAAACGAAGATTTTAAAAAACAGAATGTAAAAGAATTAATGATATAAATGCAGTAATAAATTATAGCAAATATGTTGAAATAATTTATCTGAAAACGAATTCATTGTATTCAGTTTAAATAAAAGACATATCATAATTAAGTTTCATTTAAGTCCAAATTAAGAAAAATATTTATTCAGAATATGTGACAATAACATTACCAAAGACTTTTATTTTTGAGAAGTTGAAACATTGACTTTTTTCATAATGGAGACAATACGCTAATTGCAATAGCAATATAGAGAAACCAAGCTTCTTGCTTCATGGATAGACTTACTTGTCACTTACTGGTCCCTTTTTGCACAAGGGTGAATTAGATTGGAACCAATGATTTAAAAAGAATTCCAAACCACTATAAACATCCAAACCCAAGGAGGGATTTGAACCAACAAATTGTTGAACTAAAGATAAGTTTTGTTCCATGGCAAAATACATGCAAATGAATTGAGAAAACACTTTGCCAATTTAATAACACTTTTTCACTTTGAAGCTTATTCTAAGCCATATTTTTATTTTCCAAGAAGAAAATGACAAATTCATAAGTTGTTAGTTACAAGCAATTGATGATAACTTCAAACAATTTTGAAGTATAAAAAAACTTAGTTCTAAATGCATTGATTAGTTCAATATTTAATCATATTCTGTAATTTCATGAAAAAAAATACTACCCAAAATAAATGTACAACAACTGCTAAATTCAATTAAAAATAATATAAGTGACTTGTTAGTTTCAATTGTTTAATAAAAATTGGCAAACAAATAACAATAAACTATTTTAATTTTAGTACATTATTTTGAAAAGTGAAACATTGCAGTGAGAGTAACTATGACTTCATTTCAAATTAAATTTTTATCAAATTTTTAATACATTTTAAATAGTAAAATGCACCGTTAAAATATTATAAATAAAAATTTATGCTCATTTAAGAGAACATTAAAATCTCAAAATATCATTTTAATTTATCTAAATTAAGAACTGAAAGAATAGAATAAAAAGTAAATACTTTAGTGAACACAACGTTTTGTAATGTAACTCAAAATTAAAAATAAATATAGTAACTTAAAACAAACATTCTGAAAAAAATTCATTTACTTTTTAAACTAACTATCTATCTTTATATCAAATTATAAATTATTCCCAATTTATATATATATATATATATATATATATATATATATATATATATATATATATATATATATAAACTTTAACTGGAAATAAAGAAAAATTTACTTGCCTTTTTGAGAAGTTCAAAATAATATTTTTTTCTTTTTATAATTTTTTTAAAAAATTTTCAAAATATGCAAACCAATAATATTGAAAACAAGCTGTTAGCTATTTCTATTAATTCTAATTATTTGTAAAACCAAGCATCGTATTCAGAAAATTAAACATATTTAATTTTCTACAGTAAAAAAAAGTTTAGGAGAATGTATAAAACTAAACAATCACTTCAAGACTAAATGATTGGAAATGGATGATAAAAATAACATATATGGTAATAAATATAAAAAATGCATAGTATTTCATTCTAATAAGAATTTTGTTTTTTAAATAAAAATTATAGCAATAAATTCTTTCACTGCTAGTGATTTTTTTAAGGAAGTAATTTTTTTCTGGGATATTCTGAATTGATTTTCAGTACAATGATACTTTCTTTAAATAATTTTTCATAATTCCAATACTGCTTGAAATTTGATAGAATTTAAATTACCAATTTTAAAAAGGAAAATTTATTACAAAACAATGATACCTGACAAAAGCATATCCATGTTATAAATATTTAACTGAATAAAAAGGATATAATGATATTATGATAAGAAGTAAAAACCTCACATTAAAAACAAGTAAAGCGATAATTTTTTTTTTCCTGAAATATTCACATTTGAATGTTAAACAATTCCCTTATAAAAATGAAAGACATCATGCAAAATATAAATGAATAAGCATTTTTAAATACACATGAAGATTTCATTAAAATAAACACAGAAAAATATATATTAATAAATTATAAACCAAAAATTTATTTGAATTGAGATTAAAAGATATGTCTTTTAATGATAAACTTAAATAAATCATGAAATGTTATTTAACAAGAAAATTATTTTGAGAAATGTTTATTTAAAGTACATACTTACAATTTTACACAATATTCAATCAAATATAAATGAATCTCAATATCCTATTAATAAAAAGAGAATAATTTACTTAATACCATATAGTGCAAAATAAATAGAAAAGCTTTGTTCCTAAATAAAAAAAAAAATTATTCCAGAAAAATAATTACAAAACAACTTAATACGTATAGAATTTTAGAATGAAATACAAACAAATAAATTATTTTTAAGCTTTATTTAAAATATAGGAATTTATAATACTTTCATCTTTTCCATTTAAGAAATATTTTTTAAGTATTGATTATAAGTTTTCACTTGTACAAAATATTTTTATAAACATGAAACAATTTCAAAAACATAATTTTTATAACTGTAAATAAATGATAATTAAATATAATTTAAGTGTTAATAAAAATGAATTAATGAAATACTTCTTAACATGACCATTCTTTCCAAATTTTAAGTATGCTTATAATCATAATTAAATTTTATAGTTATAATTTGCATTATATTTCCAACTAATATAAATGTTATTGTAAACAAAAAGTTTTTACTTTACAACATCATAATTTAAACATTCAAATCTTTCAATAAACATAAAAGCATTTCTACATTGACACTAATGAATATCATATTCAAATTGATTATGTAAATGATTCAAATACAGATTATGAAATAATCTTGAAATGATGCTTTTGTTACATTATGCTGACCAAACCTGTCGTTGAATACTATACAGACTAAAAATAATAAGAGAGCAAAGATACATTCACTTAAGATCAAAATAAATTCTAAAAGCAATAAGATTAAAAATTAAGTAAAAAGAAATGGATTTATTGCCTTAATTAATTTAACTTTGTTATTACAAATTAAAAATATTCAAAAGCCTTTTTTTTTTTTTTTTTTTTTTTTTTTTTTGACCAAAAAAAATCTATTTAAAAATGATTTAGAATCTATATTATAAATTACAAAATTACTTTTAAAATATCTGTGTTTGATAATGTATAAGCAAAAACAAAATTAAGTTTCACTACAAAATAAAAAAGAAATGTGGAAAGAAAATCCTCCATTTTTTAAAACATGTTTATTTTTTTCTAATTGGAATAGAACTATTAATTGCTTTCAGATTTTAATGAAGAATACAAGAATAAAACACAATCATAAATGTATCTACACTTAAAGTGTAAGAAAAATTAGACATAAATGTATCATATAAAATAGAAGAAAATTAAATATGCCAAAGCAAACAAACATTGAGAAAACTAATAAGTTTGCTTTAAATTAAATATCACAATTTTTCAATAATTTAAAAAGTTAGCTAAACTATACATTAAAGTCAAAATATAATGATTATATTTTCAAATAATTATGAATAAGAAATTAATAAAATATATGTTTTAAATCTTCATTTAATGATTGATAGATTACATTAAATGATATGCTAACAAAACATTAAACAGATAGATGATTTAATTATATTTAAATGCACAAGGGTACCACTTTAAAAAAATCGCCAAAGTAAAAAATTTCAAATTAAAATACTTATTGATCATTTTATTTAGTTTTACAATATAACTAATTTATGATATGAACTAGTGTTTTTTAAAAATATAGCAATTTTTTGTTGAGAAATTAGTTTCCTGTGCATAACTATTTTGAATATTAGACTAAAATTTTATGAATTTTTTTTCATACTTTACTGGCCACAGATAATTAACATTTATGAGTAGGGGTAGAGTAACCACTGAATTTCCTTTAGGCAAAATAAAGTTTTGATTAATTTTTTCTTCCAAAGATCCGTAATTTTAATTTTACTTCAATGTTTGTACTTATCAAGTTGTGATAATAACAAATAAAACTGGAACATGGTAGTACACTATTTCATAACTTCCTACATTTAACATTGCTCTGTCATTGATAAAAATATTCATATTACAAGAGAGCTTCAACATAAGGTTTTGAAAATGCAGTATAACAACTTTAATTAAAAAAGATAAAAATTAGCAATTTGGAACACCATCTTGAGTTATTCTAAAGGTGTGAGACCATAATTAAATTTTATTCAAATTGTACAATTTATTATTGCATGTTATGTGTAACTTCTAATTTTTCAAATAACCTGAAATTCTTAAGAGATCACAGTAGGTAAGCAGTACTTGAGCTTAATCATAAAGGCTTATTAGTTTCTAGATTTGATTCTGCATTTTGGATCGAATACAAAAAATAAATAGTTATTATCCTGAGGTATGCTTTAAAAAAGTTTACAGTTATAATCCTGATAAGCAATTTGTTTGATTATATCCTGATAAGCGTTTGTAGAGATTTGTGAAGTATTTCATGAATATAATACTTTCTCTCAGCAAATCTATGTTATTTGATAAACAGATCTATCAAAATATATAAATTTAATCCAATACTCCTCACAAAATTTTTAAGAGAAACTTTAAACCAAATAAATAAAGTAACAATAGTAAAACTTTATGCACAGCTCAAGTTTTATGAATATAAAACGTTTCACAAAAATTTCATGATTATCATGTATTATAGAAGGATCACAATGTATTACAGAAAAATAAGATTTTCTTCTGAAATTTTATTATTTTTTTTAAAATACTTACATACAAATTTATATATATATATATATATATATATATATATATATATATATATATATATATATATATATATATATTCTCATTAAGTCTAGTAAATTAAGTTTGACAATAAGTTAAAAAGCTTCTTGAATGAAATGCAGTTCAACAAATGTTATCCCAATTATTTCACAAGAATCTTACATCACTATCAAATTATCCATCACTATCAAATGATATTCCCTTTTCAGAAAAGCTTTTTTAACACAATTTTTAATCTATATATAATTGGGTAAATATCAACTAAACAATTTATTGAATACAAATATTAAATACTTTTTCTTTTCTTTTAATCACATTTTTTGCAGTTGATATATTTTATCTTTCAGAAATATTTTTACAATTCAGTTGATATAGTTTTTCTTTCCCTAAATATAAATAATCAATTTCTTCTCCTTATCAAAAACTTTAACTATATTATTTAGCATTTTAAATTGATTTCATGTAGAGTTTCACTAATATTTAATGATAAAAAATTCATTTTCTCATTAAAGATTCTTTTAGGTGGCACATCACCAAGCCCCACCAAGAGTAATTATACATAATGCACAAGCTTTTCCCATCTTTAGTCCAGACAAAGTTATTTATTAGCTAATCTCTTCAAAGTAACTTTTAAAACTAACTTTTAGAACTAAGATAAGTATTTTTGGGGGTTTTTGTTTGTCGCTCAATAGTTTTTTTTTTTTTTTTTTTTTTCTTTTTTGCACACGAGAGCTAATTAGACCAGGACCTAGGGTTTAAAGCGGATTCCGAACCACTACAAACATCCATGCCCAAGGAGGGATTCAAAACCACAAACTGTTGAACCAAAGGCAAGAGTGCTAACCATTTGGCTGCCAAATTGGCAGAACTAAAGAGAGTTTTTTCACTCAAAATGTACTTATTGCTGCTTTAGGTTTAGAAGTGCAATCACATATAAGTTTCAGATATCTAAAAGGATGAAATCACAATTACTCTCACACAAAAGACCAAGATTGTGTGTTGGATAAATGATAAACCTTGGCCAAAAACCCAATTAAATTTTGGATAAAACTACTCTCAAATGGATTCTTTCAACTGAATTAATTTAAGATATTAATGAAAAGAAATTCTAAAAATAATCAAAAAATTTTTAAGACACAATTTCTAAATTCAAATCTTAACTTTAAAAATTTTCAAAAGATGGAAATCTGTCTTCAAGATGGAAAAGTGACACCCTTGAATATAATGTTTTAAAAATATATAGTGTCATAATGAAAACAAATAAATGAGCACATACATATAATTTCACTATGAAAGTAAAATTAACAACATACACACAAACTAACAGCATCTTTTTTGTAAAAATTTGAAATAAAAAAATAATGCTCCAAATACTAATGTGGATAAAATAATTTTCTATATGTCTTCCATACATTGAAATTAAATCTAATAAACAATATTTCATTATATAAGAAATTATACAATTTAAAGCAAATACATACTGAATGAACTAAATTGAAAACACAATTTATTTTAAATATTGATTTTTAAATATTGATTATATCAAAGGGAGAGGAAACATATAAAATATATAGCAGAGTCAAAATATACTAAAATGCATTAAAATACAAATATCAGATATCTTTACTTTTAACACATAATTCATTAATAGAGAAGATAGTCTTATTAATACAATGTTGACTTATTAAAAAACTATAGATTGCTTATGTAATTTATAAATCAATTATAGAAATTAAACAAAATTTACTATGAACTGGAAAAAACGTATTTTGACACACTCTTTAAATAATACTGTAAAGTATTCATAAATATTTTAAAGTATTTATAATTATATTGTTTTATTAAATGGCAAACTTGTACAAGCCTAAATTGCACATACTAGTACAAATACGTACAATTTGTATCAATATATAAATCCAATATCCAATAATAATTATTGGATTGCCCAATATTCTTGAAAACATCTTTATGCTCCATCAGGAACAGAATTCATTTTTTGTCACTTTTTTTATTTTAAAATGGTGTAACCTAAATCTATTGACCAGTTCGTGTCATTTATTTTAAAAGATAGTTTTGAAAAATAATTTAAAACAAATTAAATTTATATCAACTGTAACTACAATAAAAGAAAAATAATTTATATAAATACTTAAGAGAAGAATTTTTCAAAATTCAAAATGTTTGATTATTTAATATTAGAATCTTTTATTAAAAATTATAATGTTTAACTGAAAAGTTTAATAATTATTGAAATTTAAACATTGTAAAGTAAAATTAGTATTAGTTCATAATTAGAATAAGTACCAAACTTGGTAACCATTTTTAATAAGCACAATTTCCTTTTTGTTGTGATTTCTGGATGAATATATTTTTACAACAAACATGGAGATTGTTAACAAAGATTTTGTTGGCAGAGTATTTTCCTTTTTTAAAATATCACTTTGTTCATTATTTTCATTTATTTATCAAAACTTATTTCATAAAAAGATGATTCAATGTGCAAATCAGATATTAAATTATAAAAAGCACATCATTTATTATGAAACATTCAAAGTTTTCCAATGTCCATATTGAGACAATTTAATGTTCTTTTATAAAGAAAAGAATATGATTAATTTCAAAATATATAATTTTCTTCATTAAATAACCCTTAAATATTTCTGAAATGGAGCTATTTCTTCACATTTGATATTCCAACATGAGGTAAGTGCTGGATTATGAGATTAAAAATACAATTACATTACATCAATTAAGTAATACTTTTTACTCAGCAAATACTTCTAAAATTTAAAACACAATTCTTCATATTGTAAAATACATTATAGCAATAGTAATCAACTTCCCCAGCAGATATAAATTCTTCATCATTGCATAAAAAGTCACTATTAATTCACAAATTTCAAACAGTACTAAATATTCACACAAATTTTATATATTTTATCCAATGACAAAATCTTAAAGACAATTTATAAAATATTTACAAGATCAAAATGTTACAAAAATATTTACCATACATAAAAATAATAAAGAAGATTGCATCTTTTAATACAACTACAATTTTATATATCTTAATTTAAACTTCATAAAAATATATAATTTTACATAATTAAGAAAAAAATGCAAAAGTAAAATATTTGCTTACTTGGTTACAAAATTAAGATTATATATTTGACCTTATAATCATATTCACTCAGTTCTCATATGACTACATGAAATACAAATTTTCACATTTTATACCTTAAGCACTGTAACATACATAAATAAAAGAATAAACAATAATCTCTAAGTGAATGCAATAAATCGAGACAGTAACAGATAAAATTGAGCAGAAAATCAAATTGAATAATACTTCTTCATTAAAATTATTAAAGCAGTTTATGGAGTTAAGGCAAATTCTTTCTATCTTCTGATTTATCTAAAATCAAAAAAATAAAATTTAAAACAATTTTATCATTTGAAATGCTTAAAATAATTACTCTTAAAAATATGTAATTTATGATTTACTTAGCACTCAAATGTAAATTAATCAAATCCTATAAATATATTCATATCCTATAAGAAAAAAGTTTCAATTAACTTTTAAAATCAATTATTTACCAGCATTGCATTATTTTAATAACAATTGAGAAATCAAACTTTTTTTTACTAAATAAATTATGAATTTTGAGAAATCATTTAAAAGAGAATTATTTCTGTTAGTAAAATTATCATAAATGTTTTGATAAGATTAAAACAATCTTTATTATAGTAAAAAAAATTAGTACTTAAAAAGTAATATTTCTGGAAAATAAAAATATACAATTTTAATCATACAATAATGAATAATCATACATTTTCCCAAATTAAAAGTTAGAAAAAATTGCATCATTAACATTTACTAGAATTTATAAAAACAAATTATTTGTTATTACAAATACAATAGAATAGGACTTAATAAATCTGAAATTATATAGACATATGAATAAAAATATTTTCTTTTTAATAAAACTCACATGTTCAATGTTAATAAAGTATACGCGACACTTCACTTTCATTAGCAATGCATTGGCATTTTTTTAATTCATAGAATTTGAATATTTTTTTCAACAAAGATTTAAGTCATGCTGCAACCAAGATTTGATTTTTTTAAGCATCAGAAAGAAATCAACAAAAAATATTTTTGTAAGCATATCGATGATCATTCACTTCTTTTTTATACATTATCTCCATCATTATTTTTCACTGATTGTCAAAATAAAGACAAATATTTTCAATTCTTAAAACCAGCATTACATATTTTATAAATTTAACATTGATTCAAAATCTGCACAGTAGTGAAAGAAAGAAATTAGTAATCAATTTTATAAAGATGTTTTGCACCTGACTTCAAAAAGTTCCTAACTGAAAAATAGTTACTGGGCTTGCAAATGTCAAAATATGATGCTATCAATATAACCATGGTCTCTCACTAGGTTAGATAGAGTTATTTATTCATAGCATACTTTAAGCTACACATACCTCCTAAATAGAGCTAAATGAATAGTAACAGCTATGCCATTGCAGCCCATGGATATATATCTTCTACAATACAATTCAGTGACCACTGTTCCAGAAAACAGTTATTTTCTACATTTGGATGATACAGATGACACGATCTTCTTCTGAGATACAGGCAGACTGTCTAGAACTAACTACACACAGTACAAACATATTATTGACTGAGAGAACACTAATAATTTTACCACTGCAGAAGCAGCTGTTTCACTGATTCAACTCAATGTTATCAGACCACGTCTTACAATCTTCTTTTTTAGGGAGTATTAAGTAGCTTTTAACATTTTTGGTGGCCATAAAAACTAGCATAGAAGTCATTTGAAATCTTATATAAAATGAAAGATAATAAATTTATGTATGTTGAATTAAACATATGGAAGAATAGTAGATGTACAAAAATTATTTTTACTTTCACTCAGAGAATAATGAACCAGCTGGATTCCAACTGCTAGATAGTACCATTGACAAACACTTTGATCAGAGATTTCAATTATCACTCTACTAGATGGGGCTATGCTCTACCAGTAAAGGAATGGCACATTTTATTGATACTTCTCTTATTAACAAAAGTTAATTCTCTGATAGCTACTCTTTTTTCATAATAGATAAAAAGAATTAATTTGGATTTATCTCACATAAACATCACATCTGGTTTTATTAAAATCCTGTTAAGCTCATGAATACTAAATCCTTCTAGTTGAGTCTATCAGTACCAGATTCTTCTTGCATGGTGATTAGGTACATGTGGAATTTTAAAAACTAAACTGTGAACATTACAGTATTCAGACCAATAATCTACTTGACATTTCCCTGATTGACAATGAAAACTTTTATGAATATTATGATAGAGAAATCACAATTATCAAGATTTGTATTTTGAATGTATTCCAAGAGGGAAAAAGAGAAGATATAAACTTTTTTGAACAAAAGATCTGAATGATTTAAAAAATCAAAGTGATCAGGCTCATCATCAGGCTGGATAAATGAAAAATCAAGAAAATAATATTGTGTTTCCTTGTTCAAAGCAAATTTAAAGTCATTTAAAATGTTAACATGCCAACTTTAAAACTATAGCTCCTAACATGGATTTAGAAAAAGATGGCTAAAATGTTCATGTATTTCTTTTCACTCTAAAAAATGAGCCAGCTGCACATAAAAATTACTCAATTCATTATAGAAGTGTAATGATCTCTTCTGATGAACTTAATTAATAACAGAAATAAGTCATTTCCCCTTCTCAACCCATCTGGAAGAGGTAAAATAAATTCTTGTGCTCTAAAGTAAGAAAATGCCAGTTGGACAGGAAATGCACTTCCTTCCCTTTTTCTTCTTAGGAAAAGAAGACATGTGAGTTTGAGAAGCCAGAGATACTAGTTGAAGAGAACTGTTTGAAGAACCCTAATACACTTGGTGCGTATGAGTGGCTCTATGATGTTGTAGATATATGTAATAAATATATTTCTTCCAAAAATAGAAATCTTAATTCTGACTATATTGACAATGCATTGCAATAATAGTAAACACTATTTAAACAATTCAAGAAAGGCTTTTTACATGCTAAATATGACAAGAATAGCAAAATATCAATTAAAAAACTTGTCGATTCAGCTACATCCCACACTACCTTACTTATTACAATAAAATAAATTTTAGTCCTGATTTCCCAACGGAAGAACTAAGACTTTTTTAAATAAAAGTGTACCCCTAATAGTTTAAAAACTTAATGGTATAAGAGTTTGATTCAAAGAGCTATTTCAGTCTTCATTAAACTATAATATTATCAGGAAAAAGAGCATATCCTCTGATTAAGGTAAAGCTATATTAGTACTTATTGTCAAATCTCACAACGCAACAAATAGCTTGAATCAGATAGCATAATGGACTATTGCTTGCATCAAAATAAATGGAAAAAATAATGGTTAATCAACTAAATTATAAGTTTGAATGAAACTGCTTAATTTCTGATTCTCATGTAAGTTTTAGAAGACATTGTAATACAATTGAACAAATTGCTTTCCTTATACAATGTATAGGATATGGCTGGTCAAAAAAAAAAAAGAATTAATTTTGTACGTATATTGAATTTAAATCAACCTGCAACAGAATTTGGACAAAATACTTCTTTGAGAAATTAGGTTTACATAGGTATCAGAAAAAACATTTTAAATTCATTTAAGACTTTTTTGAGCCAGCACTGTTCTAAGACTTCTTTTCTAAGTATGTACAGATTAAAAAATGGCTTGTCACAGGGTACTTTCACTGGTTGTAATCTTTTCAATAATATGATTAATGATTTCGTTAAGAGAATTCAGAATATTCCTACAATTATTTGCATATTATGTGCTTCTGATATCATTTACAAAACAGATTGTGATGTTTCTTTATTTAATGATAAAATGAACAAATCATTGAACATTTTGGAATTATGGTGTAATGGCAATCCTTTTCAAGTTAATATTGATAAAACAGTTTCTCAGCTTTTTACCATTCCTATAAAAGCAAAGGAAACTTGCTAGATCAGTAATAGTAAAAAAACTAATAAAAGAGACTATGTTTGGTAGTTAGGTTTATAACTTGATAGACTCCAATAGAGGAAGATATACAGAGAATTCTGCAGGTGGAGCTAAAAAGACTATAATTTATCAAAAGACTTTCTTTCATAATCTGAGAATCTAACTAAGAAGCCCTTTTTATTACACATAAATTCTCAACTGTAGAGTGGAGATGCCTCTGAAAGTTGCAACAATATTTTTTACAAAACTCAAAATAAGGCACTCAGACTTGTTACAGGAACAGCATGTTCATCACTTCTATAACTACATATAATATATTCTATAACTGCAATAGAAATCCAAACTTGACTCAATAAGAGAGAGAAACAGCTCTTGAAGCTCAAAGAAAGATGCATACAATTACCTATGCTTGATTAGACAAATCATCTGCCTGCTACTCCCCTAACCCAAAACTCAGAAAATAATCATAGTTACTACAAGTGAAAAGTATAACCTTAAGCAATACTAATCATGAATCCTTTTGTGTATCTACCACCTTACTTTCTATAATCCGTACATTAGCATTCAGATGAAGATATGTGAATCCTTTCAGACTTACCTTAGATCTTGTTCACTGGAAACCATTTCTAATAATTACCCCATAGAACAATAGCTGTACAAACACACTCATGGCTTTTCAATTTTTCAATGGAACTTCTGATTGAGGAGATTATAATGGAGATTTTGAAATTTCAACAGCAGTGTTGCCCTAAGCACCACTAACTATGCTAAAATAGAGGCACTCAAACAAGCAACTATTGGCCAATTGTTGTAACTGGACTCCATTACATCATACATAAACTGGAATCCATTACATCATATGCAGTTTTCTTGCAGACTCACATAGTGCAATTTTGACTCTCTGCTCTTCATTACACTATTTATTATTTCAAGCTATTTAAAACTTGCTAAGCAAAGCAATTCATTCTGGTTTGACTTTTATTTTTTAGTGGGTACCTAGCCATTGTAGCAACGGAAAAGCTGACATTCTTGATAAGGATTACAATCTCCAAAAACCAAATCTCCTTTTATCTTATTTCTCTGTATGTAAAATTACTATGAAATGTATTAAGAATTCTGTCAGACACTCATGTTTCTAATGCTAGAAGAAGTGGTGGCAGTTGTTGGACAGTCCTGTGCGAACAAAATTACCTCATCATATTTTTACTCAGAACTTCAGGACTCTCACGATTATTTATACTTTTAACTAAAGTATATTCATTTGGACAGTTCATTTAACTATCTTCTTTGTTCATTTGGAGAAATGATGGATTTTGATAACTACTTGACATGTATCTATTTGAAGAAATACTATTTTAAAACTGGGAATTTAAATATTTTTTAACAGAACTTATTTACATTGGGCAACATGTAGAAAGTTATGGTCTCTTGATTGACTTTCATCACAGGGAGAAAAATATCTTGCTTAAGACTTGTATATTGAAGATGATAAACAAATCGTACCTTGTAGATAATAAATAAACCAGATGGCATCATTAACCTTAAACAGATGCATAAATTGAATTATTTTTACATTATTGCTTGTGTAGAAATCTCAGATTTCTTGAATATTTTTTTAATATAATTATTGAAATAGTAAATTTCTATATTATTGATTTTAAATAAAGTTTTCAGATTAAAAAATGTTCTCTTTAAATTTTTAAAACATGGAAATCCATTCTGAAGATAGAAAAATAGCATTCACAGTCCAATTTTATAGTAAAACTATAAAATATGTATTATTTATAATTTTCTAGAAATATCAGAAGTGCATTTTATATTAATAAGAATTCAAATTTGATAAATATTTTTTCTTTAAAAAGAATTTAACAAAAAAAATTTATAAGTCTTTCTTAGTAAAAAGAGTTTAAATATAAATCTTTCTTAATAAAAATGTGTGACTTGAAAGTGCATAATAGGTTTGCTTCAAAAATATCATGAATGAATTAATTGATTTTTTTCAAAATATTTATAAAACAATTTTAAAAGCACAAACTTTCATATAATTTAGTATAAATAATAATTCCTAATAGCCTTTAATTATCTAAATTAAAATACATGCATGTCACGTGGCTTACATTATTTATGAAATATAAACAAGCTATACACTCATAAAGTGTTTATAAATACTTCCCTCCGTTTAGTAGTTTTATGATTTTTGTCATCTATAACTTTTAATAGATATATTCTAGCCCATTTCTTACTATATCATTCAAGTTTCAGATTGCAGTTTATAGAATAGCACATGTATAACTCATTTTCAAGATAAACAATTATTTTAATAAACTTTATGGATATTACAGTAATATCCCAGAAAATATACATATATCATTTTCTCCTAGCGAATTCTACTGCTCTTTGCATTTTGAGAAAACTAAAAAATATTATAGTGAAGTTTATTTAATACAATGAAAGATGAAAACTGCTTTTCAACATCATATGAATTTTTTCTTTTTGAAACTGAAAGTCTAAAAACTGATCTTCTTTCAATTAATCAACAGAAAATGTTTACTTACATACTTTATCAATATGCAATTACATAAAAATAATTGAATATATTTGCAACTCAATTAGTAGTCATTTTCCTATTTGAGATAAAAGGATCTCTATAAAAGCTGTGTGTGATTGATTTTTGCATCTTCTATTCTTTCACATCTTAACTTTAATATATATTTGTATCTGTCTTTATTGGAAATTAAGAAATAGATCATAAAATGAACTAACCAAAAATATTACAAATTTTATTATTATGTAATTAATATCTTGCACATTAAATTATTTGTAAGATTTTTAATACAAAAAGTAAAAAATTGCAAAATCTCAAAAATATAACTCACCCAAAACAAATGAAGAAAATATAATTGTAACAGTTACATTATCATCAGTTTTTGATACTTCAGCAGACTGAAATTTACCTAAAGCTGGTTCACTGATTGTGTTACGAAAGTCAATATTATTGTAAGCATAGCTCTGAAAAATACAACAAAGCAATCCCATATTTTAGCAAAATTTTATAGCCATTGTTATTTATCTTTTCTGGTAAAATTATTAAAATAAATATTGCAGTTAAACACACCTTTAAATTATTACATATGTAATCTAATTGTTGATGCCAATATCCTCGTCCTGGACTATGAGAAGGCAATTTGTGTTTTGGAACAGGTGAGACATTTTGAATTTTATTCATTTTGATTGGTGAAGTTTGAACTGATTTATCAAAATTCTTCACAGAATACTGTACACTGACTTCTTTAGTATTTAATCCATTGCTTGAATGAGACACCTATAATAACAGATTTTTTATTGGAAACTTATCATTTTTAATTAGTAAAATGCAACCCCTCATGAGTAAGGAATTGGGAAAATTAGAATGATTAAAATGCAAAAAAATTAAAATGCCAATTCCTTTTACTTTACAAATCAGGTAAAACATTAAAAAATACAGAAAATAAAATTTAAGATAAACTTTATATTCTTTAGGAAAATTTGACAAATAAATAACAAAAATTTATAATGTGCAATATAATATAAGTTTTGTAGTATTTTATTAAATTTTTTATCAGAAGTAGTATGCAATTTTATAATAAAAAAAACAGTTATTTTTACAATGATAACTATCATTCAATGCAAAGGAAAAAATTACAGCAATCATAAATATTTTTTATTATTTGAAATAATAATTACAATTTTTATTTTTACCAAAATATCATAACAAATGCACAAAAATAGGAAAAAGTATAGTAGAAATTACTTTCTTTTTTGCAGTCATAAATATTAGATAAATGTAAAATACACTGTTTTTTCAAGAGGATGAGGTGTAAAGAAAACACTATAATTTATGATTGTTTATATTGAAGATTTTGTAAGAAATTACTTAAATAACAGTTTAAACAAATTCATTAAAATATTTTTCAATAAAATTATGTACTGAAATACAAAATGGAAGTAAGCAGTAATAAATTGCCAAAATTACAAAAATATGTATTGCAATATGTGCATAATATCAAGAACATAACATTCAACATTGAAATAAAATTTAAAAAATAGTTATACCTTATCTTTCTCCAGAACCAGTCTTTTACCACAAAAATGGCAAAATGTAGCAATAACTTCGTTTAATTCTGCACAAATTCTACATTGCAGCTTCAATCTTTGACCACAATGCATACAAAATTTAGATGACACTGTATTCATTCCCTCACATGCAAAGCATTTTTGCAGATCATTTTCCAATTCAAAGTATTGATCAGGATTATCATCATTAATATTCATATGTTCCTAAGAATTTCAAATATGTTAGAAATTCTTAAAATAAAAAAGCAATTATTTTTATTTAAAAGAGTCAACAAACATATTTATTTAACATTTAAGAATTAAAAACTTAATGCTATAAAAAATTAAACTATTTATTTATGAATGCAAATTTTAAAATATTTACAAAATATACATCATTATATATATATATACATATTTAATTTTTTACATTTTTAAAATTTCCATGGCATAAAAAAAAAAAAAACTTATTTTAATTTAAGAAAACATTTTACTAAATTACATGAAAATAGTTATATGATATAAAAAAGCTTCTTCTTCTCACATAAAGTTACTGATGCATATTAATATTATGAGTATTGAATATACCTATAAATTTTATAGTTATGTTATAATTCACAGTAATTAATTTATTCATTAATGAATTCTGGGCCTTTCTTTTCCTTATGACAATGAATCACAAAGAACAGTAAAATAAATATAATTTACTTTAAAACTGTAAACAAACAGCACAATACAAACATTAATTAGAAGAATAAAACAGCAACTTCATTTATAAATGTTCCTAATAATGAAATGTATTGCAAAGCTTTATAATTAGAGAAATGATGATGCTAAACATTTCTGTCTATTTCAAATAGCTTTCTCCTAAGGCTTATAGCAGAAAATATTTTTATAATATACATATAAGTTCAAATAAACATAAAACTTATTTTTCTGGGAATAAAATATTTAATATGAAAAATTGGTCTTTGATAATGAGTTATAAAACTGTAATTTTAGATCACTGCGAAGTAATTTAGAGGGTATTAAATTGATGCACACATCTAACAAACAGAAAATTTCATCTCACTCCTTTACCATTTATATTGAGTATGGTAACAATTTCCAATTCTGTTAGAATGGCATTGAAACCTAAATTTATCCTTTCAATATGCACATTTCTATTTGATAGTTTTTCAAACATTTTTTCACATAAGCATGCCTAATTATCTATTATAATGGACTTATTAGTGTCCATTTTTACTCATGTACTTAACATTGTATGTAAAATGATATTCATTTGAATCCACGAAATTATATGTGAACATAGAATACAATACTATCTACTTTAAGTTCCCTCGATAGACAATACAAAGCAGATACTTGTATGCTTTATAACAAGGGTCAGTATTAAATGGACACCGATAAACTGATAGACTGAAAAGATATTTCGAAGTGAGTGCTGATGCTTAATTTTTTATGATTCGCATACCTCATTAAAAGTAGCTCATGATTCAGAAAAGTCTCACTCCTGCTTCATAACAATTTAGTTGTATGAAATTATAATTATTATTTTACATTCTATAAATAAATTAATTATATATATAAATCTATGTTTATAATAAATTTCCTTTCACTTTCCTCTAAATAAAATTGAATAAAATAAGAGTAGTAATGATTTTAAGAAGCTATGAACATAAAGTGCAGTAAAATATATCTTTAGTTGGCTCATAACAAAAAAATTACATTAAAAAGTAAAAAATATGAACAAAATTAATTTTTTTGTATTTTCAGGGTATAAAATATTTTTTTAAATAAACTTATTTTAGTATTAATTTTTACACTTTATTAAATTAATGAAATCCAAGTGTAGATTTAATTATTTATAACTATAACTGATTTCATCTGCTCATTTTAAAAGATATAAAAAAACACAAACTTTCAGTCATCCGGAAAATGTCTATTTAATGAAATTAATAATTATTTGTAATTACAGTTAATTTCTTTTATATTATAATACAAACTGAACTTAAAATTGAGCTTTAACAGAATGACTTAAACAAATATTAGAAATATTATTCTAATATATGTGCCTTTCTTTTTTATTAAAATTACTTAGTTTTCCAAGAATTTTTAATAAACATAAACAAAAAAAACCATTGGTGAGAAAATTTTGATAGAATTTTCTGCATGTATATATAATTTCATAAGTTTCAAAGAAATCTTATTGCTTTCATTCTTACAATTATACATGGTCATGATTCTCACAATTATTCAATGTACTGAAAGAGAAAAATTACATTTTAGTTGATAGTGTTCTTTGAGAGAATAAAAACAAATTTAATATTAATTTCCCTACTACATTAAATAACTATTTCAAAATCATTAAAGCAAAGGACCATATCACATTTTCAGATAGACAGATATTCTTCCATAAGGAAGATGAACCTATCACTTATGAGATACTTCTATGAGCCCCGAGTCTCTGGTTATGAGGCAAATGCTTTATGCAACAAAATTATTTAAATAAAATTTTAATATTTTAGGTAAATTTCATATCATAAAATATAAGATAACAAACCAATGAGAAAGTAAAGCAATATTATTCACTTTTCCAGGCACATTTTTTTAAATTTATTATTTATATAACACATGTATGAGAATGTAAACATTATAAATTAACTATACATTTTACAAAATATGAAAACAGAATTTTTTTTACTTCAAGGTTATCTTCTAGAAAAGTCCTGTCATTAGAAACTTTTAAAACATCTTCATTTTTCTTAAAATTAGACTCTGATTTTTCAAGCTCTAAATCATGCATCTCTGATAAAGATTTTTCTTCAGTGTCATAAATAGATTTATTATCTTCTAGATTTTCTTCCATGCTATTAGAATGGAATGACTCTTGGTCCTCATTTTTCGTAAAATCTTTTGCTTCAGAAAATTCAGAAGGAATACCTTCATTACAAATAACTCTGTTTAAAAAATGTAAATATATAAATTTAATCAGCACATCAAATTAATTTTCTTATAAAACACTTTTTAGACAGTAATATTTTAAAAGTAGAAAATTTTCCTCAAATAATTCTAAGTTGCTGAATAACCAAAAAAAGTTAACTAAAATTTTGAGAAATCTCTTTTTTGAGAACTTTTGTTCCAGAGAAATAATTTTCTTCTTTTTTATGATCTTATATATTTTAATTTTTTGATTTTCTACATATGTAAGCATTCAAGACATTGTGGGAACATTAGTTGAAAATATATGAATATCAGATATCCATTAGAAACTGTGGAGCTGAATTAAACTTTTATATTTCCCATACATAAGAACATAGAAAGGAAAAAATCTCTCTTCCTTATAAGTTCAAATGTAGAAAAAGAAAAAATCTCCTTAAAAGCCACTGCTCTCTTGTTCTGCAGTTGACTTTGTTTCATTGGAAATAATTAATTCATTATGAAGCTTTCTTTGTCAAGAGAGATTGAGTTGATTCCAAAGAAAATTTGTCACGTCTGAAGAAATGAGAGAGAGAAAGTATTTGTTAGCTGAAGTTAACAATAAAATCTTATTGTTAACTACAACTGACATACTTTAAGTAAATAAAGTAATTAATACTGAAAGTAAAGAAAAAATTAAACAAGAAAAAAATTGCGAAAAATATGGAATTCAAAAAACAACCCCTTGATAATTTTAAAAACCCAGAAAAATCTAAGAAAAAGAAAACAGTACCAGCAAAAATGCACCTTCTCAAAAATATTGTGGAGATGTAAAAACATGTTAAACTTTGCTTGCTTCTCTTAGAAAAATGAGAGGAATGAACATTCTTGTTGATGTCCTTAAAGAAAAAACCAAATACCTTGCTATAAAGCTGAAAACAAAAGACTTCAATGCATCAGATGGTTGACTTCAAAACTTTAAAGCCAGGCATGGCTTGAGCTTTAGACAATTATGTAGAGAAATCAAATCAATAAAATTAAAGTATAGTTTTTAAGTATAAGTCTTTATTTTACATGTTTCTCCCTCTTTTAAAGTGCATTTGAAATAATTCATTCTATAATAGAGTTTTTATTTATAAAGAAATAGTAGTGTGGTAGAAAAAAATGGATCTTAATAATCTAGTACATTATTTTTCTATTTTACAAATTTTCTTTTTTATGAACTCTTTTAACAATCCTTATGAGTTTATAAAAATGAGCATCTATTTTATAAAGATAATGTAATTTTTAAATAATTATCAAAATAATCATATGAAATAAATATAAACTTATAAAGGTGCTGATAAAATACTGATACCTTAAGTGTCAATAAAATAATAGAATATATTGATACCTTAAGTTAAAATATAAATAACTTAAGTTGCAATGGTCTTAAGAAAAAAATAAAACTTATATGCTATAAATATTATTCCAATTATATCATTGCACTGTTTTCTAACAATATAAACTTACAATTTCAAAAGTGTAAAAAATAAATTATTATAGATATTGTTTTTACAATAACATTTTAAAATATTTATATAAAAGAAACTAATTTTTAAACAATTGAACAATGTAATATACATAAAATTTCATTAACAAATAAATAACAAGTATAATAATACAGATTAATAATTCATCATCAAAATTTAAATCAGAACAGATTTTAGATATTTATATAGTTTCTTAAAAAAAATTATGAAACAAAAATTTCTTTTGAAATAATGTTAATAAAAACAAAAGCTTTCAACAAGTAAATGTAAAATATTTTAGCGAAATAATTAAATTTAGTATTAAAAATATAAAGAAAAATTGTGAAAAAAATTCTTTTGAAATAATATTAATATAAACAAAAGCTTCAGAGCAAGTGAAGTAAAATATTCCAGAGAAATATTCAAATTTAGAATCAAAATTAAAATTTCTTTATTTAAATATTTATTAAATGAATATATTTACTTGTCAGGATCTATTGCTTCATCAGAATTGAAATCAGGTGGCTCTTCAATGACATCATACAGAACAAGATCATTTAAGATAGAAGGACTAATTTCTTCAATCTTCTCTTTCTTCGTTAATTTTTTCTTTGTTTTGTATTTCACCTTAGGCTCAGATTCTTCTTTTACCACTTCAAAACATTTAGTAATAATACTACTACACATAGAATGAATATGAGCATGAATTGCTATAGCTTTTATGGTAACTTTACCCACTGGTAAGCAAAATGGGCCAGTATACTTAATTGTTTTACTGCCCTGAACTATGCCAGCATATGGCTGTGGTTTTGTTCCATCCACAGTATAAAATATTTCATGCTCAATGTTAGTATCACATAAAAGTTGAATTTTAATGTTGGTATTGATACTTTTGGGCCCTCCAAGTAAAGGCATGGGATAAGGAACAATACAAGGAGCAGGAATTGAATATGGTGCCATTAATATTATTGGAGAAGTCTTATTTACTCAGAAAATGGACACAACTAATAATTTTTTCAGGAGAATGTTACACATTGAAAACAAATTTATATTTATTGTTGAAAAGAAGTACTATTTATTTGATCATTAAAAAAAAATTAAATGTTGATAAACAATTTGCAGATATTACAGAGTAAATAATATCTAATTATTCATATCATTTTTATATTACTTTTATTAATAACTATTTATATAGCATTTCAGAGAAAAATGTATGTAATATTAAATTCTATCCAGCTTTGCTAGTAATTTTCTTACAGTTTTAAGAAAAAAATATTATCAGTGCACACTTGAAAAATTCATAAAATCAAAGCAATTTAAAGCATATTATTTCCATGAAGGCAAAAATGAATGTTGCATTATATATATAGTATTTTATAATACAATTAATAAAATAAACAACATAAAGTCTACTTGAGAAATCAAGCTGCCTAGCAAAAACAAAACACCTGACACATAAAGTTTTCAAAAAAAGTTGAATTTGTCAAGTGCCAATTTGGAAGATTGTAAACAATTAACATCTATGTTTGTTAGGTAATCAACAAATATATTGATAATTTATAAATCCACTAAAATAATTTTAATTATAGTATTCAATATAAAATATATTTCTATACAATATATATATATATATATATATATAACTTCAAAATAAGGATTTGTAATGTTTTGAAAAAAATTTATTCAATGAACTATACAAAATTTTATTTGATATTATAGGAATAAAAAGCACTTTAAAATAATTATTTAATAATTAAATATACTTTAGTCTTTTTGTTTTTCTTCCTCAAAAATACATAACTTTTCAAGACAAATTATTACTATGTTACATGTCATAAAATACATATTATTAACTTCAGAAAGAAATATATAATTTTACTAAATGAGCTAATAAACTCAGAAGTTCACATTTTAAATTATGAAAATATAAACCTAAAATATGTATTCATTTGAAAAGTAACATCAATACTTTTTAAGTAAAAAATATTTTTGATCAGCAAGTAATATTTTCTGAGATTAATAAAAAAAAATTTCAATTATTATTGATAAAAATATTAAATAAATTTTTAAGACTTTTCAGGAAGTAAAAAGTGTTTGAACAAATCCAAAATAAAGTTTAAAGAATAAAGAGTTAAATTCAAATACAATATAATTATATATAATTTATTAATTTAATTAAATTCAGCACAAAATCTAAACATTTAAGGACAGAAACATACTTCGTGATTATCATTTTAAACCTGAAAAAAAAAGAGAAAAGAAAAATTAGATTCACATATCAACAGAAAAAATATAAAAAAAAGCAATCAAAGTGAAAGTTATAAAGAATAGGCTATCAAATCTTATTTAAACAAGTTGTTTTTATATTCAAGTATTTCTTGTCAATAAGGTGCACATTCAATACACATTATTTCTTAGGGCAGGCAAAGTTTACATCAATAATTCAGAAAAATCAATTTTGAAATTTCTGTTATTTAATCAATTTCCTTTATTTTTTACGTAAACTCATTATACAGTAGATAAAATATTAGATTAGATGCTCCATAAAATAAATAATATATCATCATTCATATAAAGACAGAAAACTCAATATTAGCTTTACTGTTCAATGCATACTTCAAATTGACAGATCTTAAGCATACCAGAAATTGATTAAAATAATATTTTTTACAAAAATGTCAAATTCAAGCATGTTTAAGAAACATTAGTTTTCATTAATGAGGAAATGAGTAAAAAATATTTTTGATCAGCAAGTAATATTTTCTGAGATTAATAAAAAAAAATTTCAATTCTCTAATAGGACTAATTTTATCATATTATTTGTTGAAAATTTTCTGATTTCTCTAATAGGACTAAATTTATCATATTATTTGTTGAAAACATGTAGAAAAATTAACAAGAAAAAATTATTATATTTATACAATATAGATTTTTTAACAAGAATCTTTTTTGAGGGAAATTCTTATTATTTTATTAATTTGTTTCTTTTTCTATTTGCACAGAATTGTAACTAGAAGCCAATAACGTAATGGTAGCAGTTTGCTTTCCCAACATACAGATCTGAGGTTCAATCCTTGAATGGGCAAAGTCGACTCAACCTTTCATCTATCCATTGAGTCGCTAAAATTGAATATTGTACTAAGCATGCTTGGAAATCAAATCCTGGGGACTTCACATTAAATTGACCACTTAACCAGGACATATGTTTCACACTCCAGGGCCAACCATTTTGAAACATGGGCACTGTAAGTGTTGGACCCCCCGCCCCATATGGGCTGTTGTGAAACTGAGTTTTAGTATAATGATTGTATTACACATTTTGCTTATAATTTTAAAACTTATAAATAAATTATTCTATTTAATAATGAAATGAACAAAAAGCATAAATATTTAGTTTATGTAAGTTAACTGAAATTCTAAGACTGTCAGACCAGTGAAAATAATTACCTCTTTTATTGACATTCCACATTGAAAATAAAATCAGATTGATTTTGAATAAAATGACACCAATTTTGATTTGAAACTATATTAGTATTTTAAGGTTTGAGATTTTCTAATCAGAAAGTGTTTAGTTTTTTGTCTTTTTTTAATTCCCAAGTATTTGGGTATTAATTTACCTCTACTACTAAAGTGTTCAGTTACATGCCACTAAATTTTAATTAGAAATTAGAAATGTTAGCATGGAGTATAAATGATAGAGTAAATATTTATAACATAATCTATTTTTATTGAATCTAACTGATTGGATTATAAATATTAATAAATTATAGTTTTTGGCAGCAAGTTCTTAAAATGTTATAAGCAAATTTTTAATTGTTCAATTTTAAATTAATTCATAAAATTAATATTTTCTTTTACGGCCTAATAAATATATTTGCCCAATATTAAAGACAATTCAATAATAAAATTAACAAAAATGTAACAATGATCTTAAAAATGTTCCTTCATGGCAAATACGGAGAATGAAAAAAAGCCATATTGTTGGAAAACACTTTTTGTCAACATTCTATGTTTATTATATTTGGTATTTATTAAAATTTATTCCATAAAAATAATGATTCAATTTAAAACCCAGATATTAAATTACTTAATCACACTACTTGATATCTACCATGCAATGTCCATCTCAAGACAAATTTAGGTAAAACTGAGTATTACGGTCCCACCTTGGCGAATTTGCCGAAAATTTCCAGCACATATATCCACAGCGAAATACAAAACAAATAGATAGGATTAAAATTCCAGCACTATATCCAAACCGAAATAAAAAATGTGAATATAAAAGATAATATTTATATTCCACACTACATCCGAAGTGAAATAAAATATAAATATGAAAAAACAGGATTTAAATTACAGCACCTTACATCCCTTAAAAAAAAATCCAAAATAAAAATGGCAAGTGTTTCCAAGATATGCAGCAACGAGACATTCGGACGCTTTCCTTGGTGACACATTTGGCGAGGAAAAATAATTGCTAAATTTTACTGAGTTGGCGACTTTACGAGGTGAGACTGTAATACTCAGTTTAGTCCAAATTTAATTATTATTATAGAGAAAAAAATATCAAGTTTATTATCTTATTTATTAATTAACCATTTAATATTTAAAAAAAAATCAAGCTTTTTTTTTATTTTAACATGTTGTTTCACAAGACTGGTAACAAATATTTACAAGATCAAAATGTAGAACTGTTATTTTAAAATGTGAGTGTTGTATTCAAAGTTTATATTCACACTTTACAACTCAAAAGTTATTTTTACACTTTATATTGCAAGACAAGATATTGTTGATATATATTATTTTTCTTATTTCATGTGTTTAACCATTTCCAGTAAATAAAAAACCAAAACAAACGTTTTTGAAAAAAATTAAATAAAATGTAAAAATTTTGCAGCTAAGCACCCATTGTTACACATAAGTTTTGGTTTCATTGCAAATTAGAGTGATAACATAATTTTTTTTTTTTCATTTTATATGTTGTACTTGTGAACAAAATTTTTCTTTAGTGTATTTTACCATTTTATCATTCAAAGTTTATGTTTTGTATTGAATTTTTATCGTTATTAAAGATATTTATCGCTATCAATGAAGAATGATCTAAAGTCCAATTTAATCAATATTAAACAGATAAAAATTACTAACATTTAGCTTCATTAATCCAATTTGAAACATCTAAAATTAAAAAATGAATTCTTGCATATAATTCTTATAATCAAACTATAAGGTCTAATTGAACATTTATTTGGATCTTAAGTCGTTTCATTCAAGTTTTAAATTTTCTGTTTTGGTGTAGATATAAGTAATTTTAGGCGCGCTGAGTCAACTTCAAATATCTCTCCATCAAGGAGGAATAGAATTAATTTAGTAAATGTGCGTTTTTCCAAACCAAACAATGTTGAATTTTATACATATAATTGTGTCTATAATCAAATATATGCATAGTTGCTCTAGAATAAAGGAAAAAGTTATTCAGCAAGTTTATGGAATCATTTTGAGTTAAGTTTGAAGTTAAAAGCATTAACCTCCATACCTTGAAAGTAATTCAAAATGACCATTAGCTTTATGAATCCCGTACTATTTTGTCTGTTGTAAGCTTATTTACTGTTCATAGGAGATTAATTGTGTTGTAAAATGGCACCAGGGGATAATATGGTATTCGTGTTTGCTCCGCAAAATGACACATTTTATCGCCTTCTTCACCAAATCTGAAGTGATTGCCGGCTGGCAGTTTTCAGAGGTCGCTCCCTGGATCTGGCGATCCTCTATCCTCATTAGATAGCTGGTTCTTGGTTGGTGAGCTAGAACTAGAATCTGATTGGCTTAAAATGAGTTTGAAATTTTAATGGACTGGACTATGGTTATTTCATAAAATATATTTCAGAATTTAAAAAATTATTGTTGATTAATTTATCATTTATATATTTAAATTAAATGAAAGTAACAGAATAATAAAAGAACTAGTTAAGGAATAAATTGAGAGAAATAAGAATATTTACATAAGAACAGGTGAAGGTATTTACAAGAATTTAGACACGCTATAATATTTACAAGGTATAAATTGGTCTGTAATACAATATATTTATCTTTATCTTTTTTTATATATATATTTTATGTATTTACATATACATGTATATTTTTAAAAAAATCTGTTTTTATATACATTTAGTATGCACACTTATATATGCATTTTTCCTCATCATTTTTATTTTAAATAGTTTTTTTTCCACATATAGAATGAGATGTAACAAAAAAAATCCTTTTATCTTTTTAGTAGTCTCTTTTTTCTTTCCATACAAAGAAGTAGTTATCAAAGATAATTCTTTTTTCTATTTACAGTTTATTTCATTTTGGTTGGTGAGGAAACTTTGGGCAATATTTGAGCAATGAGAGAGGATGCAATCTATTATGGGTACTTAGGTCATTATAGGACGGAAGGCTAATTATTGTTTCGTCATTAGTTTTATCAATATTTTTAATCACGTTATACATTATTTTCGCGAAGAATTCTCTCAGGGTAGGGATTTTTAATTCTTGTTTGATTTTTTGGTTTCTAATGAACCATGGGGCCTTAACTGCCCATCTGAGGGCTTTATTTTGAAGAGTTTCCAGTTTTTTAATTTTACTATAGTGGGTGTAACCCCAGATAGGGCAGGCATAGGAAATAAGTGGTCGAAGATATGCTTTATAAATGGGCACTTTATTTTCCATGGAAAGTTTTGAATTCCAGTTGAAAAGTGGGTATAATGCAGCTGTTTGCCGTTTAAATTTGTTAATAATTTGGATCAGATGCAGGTGCCATGTTAATTTTCTGTCGAAAGTTACTCCCATGTATTTACAGGTTTGTGATCATGGTATAATTTCGTTATTGATCTTAATTACACTGGGTGGAAGTAGTCTTTTTTTTTGTTAAAAATTATGGATACACTTTTATTTACATTAATAAGAATTTTCCATTTAACGAACCAAAGCTCAATCTGTTCTAAATGTTTGTTAAACGATTCTGTTATATATGATGTTTTCCTACCTTGTGCTAGTATAAATGTGTCGTCTGCAAAAAAGTGCAGGGAAGTTAGTGTTGATGTAGGAATGTCGTTCACATAGATAAGAAAGAGTCTTGGTCCCAATTTGGACCCTTGTGGCACGCCAGCTAAGATTTGTCTATGTGTTGAGAATGTAGTACCGATGCGAACCTGGAACTTTCATCCCAAAAGATATGAAAGTAGTATTTTAATAAGTGGGTCGGGTAGACCAATATTAATGAGTTTGTGTACAAGTCCACCAATCCAAACTCGATCAAAAGCTATGGCAATATCAAGAGAAACTGCTCCTGTACTTTTTTTATGTTGAAATCCCTGGGTGATGATTTCCCTTACTCTCATAAGTTGATGCGTTGTTGAATGTGATTTTCTGAACCCGTGTTGTTCAGGGATAAGAATACTATTGTTTTCTAAAAATTCATCTAGTCTATTTAGAATAACTGCTTCGGTTATTTTGCTTAGAGACGGCAGTAGACTAATATGTCTATAGCTTGAGGGAAGGTAATTGTCTTGTTTTGGTTTTAATATTGGCACTATTACTGCAATTTTCCATTTTTGAGGAAAATACGTTTTTCTTAATATCTCGTTAATAAGTATCGTAACTTTGAATAATGTTTTGATTGGAATTTTCTTCAGCATTTGTTTGCTATTCCTTCAATTCCTGGGGATTTATTATCCTTTAATTTCTTGATTATTGCCATTACTTCCGAAGGGGTGGTGCTTTGTATGACTTGTGTTTGTGGTCTGGAGAGAAATCTGAGTATATTGCTGGCAACCAGATCTTCAGTTTTGGTGTCGTGTAGGTCATTAGTGGTGAATTGTGTTTCAAAAACGTCAGCAATTGCTTCTATTTTTTGTTTGTCTGTGTATGCAGTTGTATTTTGGCCTTGAATGGGCGGAAAATACTGTGGTTTCTTCTTGAACATACTGATGGCCTTCCAAATGGATCGGTCATGCGTATTTAATGATTCTAATTTTTCTCTCCATTTCTGTGAATTGTATGAACTTATCTTGGCTCTAAATACGTTATTCGCTTTATTATATTGATTTTTTATTCGGGGATCTCTGCTAACTTGATATAGTTTCCTGAGTTTGTTTCTATTTGCTTTCAAAATTCTGAGGTAGCGGGGTAGGAGGAGAGTGGGACGGGAGGAATGAGGTTTTTCTGATTCACGGTGCGCTGCAAGCAGTTCCGCCTCCAAGCGAATCGTCTCATTTTCAATTTCATCTCCTGTGTTTGTATGAATTATATTAAACGGGTAATTATTTAAAATTTGGTTGTATTTGATCCAATCCGTGTTATGAAGAGTGGGAGTATTAATCAAAGGAATATTAAAGTCAAACTCGACCATGACTGGATTGTGATCCGAACTGAGTTCCGTGATTGTATAAATTTTAGTGTTATAATTAATTCCTCTGATGCAATATCAATTGTTGTTGCTGAATTAGCACTAAAATGTGTGGGTGTGTCAGGTGCATGGATTTTTAGTTCGGCTATATCAACGAATTTTTTAATTATTTGACCTGTTTTGTTATGTGCCCTACAGTTCGTTGCAGTGTGCTTAGCATTAAGATTTCCAAATATTAAAATATCATAGTTTGTTGTAAGCATTGCTTCAAAATCCATGTTTATGTATTGATATTGTGGTCTAGATTTAATGTATGTGGAGCAGAATGTAATATGGGGTAGGGTTGGCAAGGTCAATGTGACCAAAGTTGCCTCTATTGTAATTAATTTGTGTGTTGTGTTTTGGTAGTGTGAGAGACTACTCTTGACAAAAATAACTGTCCCACCCCCTGCTAGTGTGGTATTTCTGGAGCGATCATTTCTATAGCATGCATATCCTAGAATGTGAATATTTACAATATTTGTTAGGAATGATTCCTGAATTAAAATTATATCTGGATTATGCTCATTGACAAAGTCACGAAATTCGACCATTTTGTTTCTAATACCACAGGAATTCCACGATAAAACTAGAAATCTCCGTTGTGTGGCACACATTAAGGGGTGTTATTAATTTGCTTAAACATGTCCATGAGGACAAACATTTTATCCATTGGGTCAGTTTTAGACTGAATTCGTTTGATGGCTTCGGGAATATTAATTCCATTAAATACTTCCCTTATTTTTCTTAAGAGTGTGAATAAATCATTAAAGTCGTTTTTATTTTATTTTGTCCATTGCTTGGAACAGTTGTATCGGTTGAGGGGGTGCGGGTTCCAGTGCCACGGTAGCGGAGGTTTCTTTATGACCAGCCACTATACGTGCGTATGAGATCTCCTCTCTTGTATGGTTATTTTTAAATATTTTTGTTTTCGGTTCGGGTTTAGGGAATTTCTCACACCCCCGATAGCTTGCAGGATGGTTACCATTACAATTGCAGCAGACTGGGGATTCTAGTTTTTTTGCCTTGGGACATTCTTCTGTATTATGTGCTTCTGCACATTTCACGCTGCGGGTCGCCATATGGCAGAAATCGCTTGAGTGGTGAAAACGTTGGCAATTAAAACACTGCATAACTGTTTTGTTTCCCCTATAATGTTCTATGGTAGGGTTTGAAATATGACACAAACTTTTTAATTTAAATATAGCACTTATTTCTGGGCCATTGTAGAGTTGAACCAAAAATAGAGGTAGGGGTTTTCCATTTCTTTGGCTAGTCATCCTGTTTACTTTGTGGACTTTATATCTTTGATTGGCTAAGTCAGAAACAATTTCCTCACTTTTTGTGGTCATGGGAAGTCCCCTGACTGCAAATTTACGGGATTTCTCATTTTTTCCTCTTAGGAGGATATATTCGTATGTGTTACATTCAAGAAATTTTGTAATTTCCCTATGGTGATCTGCTGATTTGGGCAGCAATTTCAAATTTTCACCTGAAGCTTTCGCTTTAATATTTATTCGTAATTCTTTTTTTAGTTTGGTCATGAATGAAACATGGCTTTCACCATACCTTAGAATTATGGGTGGAAAATTTGGGGCTATTTCTGTCACTGGCTGGTCATCCATTTTTTCGTGGTTTTCTTCCTCTGGAGTTAGCCCACTGAACGCGTTAACCACAGTTATGGGGGTCTTAGTGACACTCTCATTCACAACTTTGGCTGTTTTCTTTGGGAAAATGAAAGGTTTCTCACCATCATTAGTTCGTTTTTTATAAAATTTATCATTTTGATTGGCAATATTAGCCACTTTTACTATTATGGGGGTAGTAGGGGGGTTTGCCATATCAGAAACAAGACTATAGCTACCTGTGCTTGCAGTCTTTTAAGTTTCTCTGCAGGTTTTAATGTTGATATCCAGCATGTCCTAGATGTTTTGTTGTGGATGTACTTCAGTAGGGCAGTCTCTGCTACCCAGTAGCGCCTTCTGGATTTCCAAGAGTTGCTTCAAATGGAGTTCCGAGGCATTGTTGTATTTAGGATTCATAATGTCCGTCAGCTTGGCAGGTTGTATTATTCCTTTATTTGCAGCCATTGTCCCAGTCAGGTCCAGTCAGAGATCAAGAAAATCAGTCAGCTTAAAAAAAAGCAGCAGTTGATAGCACTAAAAAGTTCTGTTTTTGTTCGAACTGTATTCAAAAAATTTTCTTCAGTGAAGACGAAATAGTAATATCTCTAGGTAGCTCAACACGCGGGGCGTAAAAGGCTTAGCTTGCCTTGCGTGTCCGTTGTAGTTGTGAGCGGGGAGAAACCTTCAGGAACCGGTTGTGTGAAGAGCGAGTGAAAAACACGTTTTATCAGCTCGGCTAAATCTAAACGATTAAGCACCAAATCTAAGCGATTGGAGTCATAGCATGGTTACCCAGCTAACTGGACAGGTGATTATCGCGCTGTGTGAAAATGCGTTGTAGGCGGATCCATTGATGTGATTGAGTTAATAAAGGCGGAGTTATATATGATTGATAGTATTACATTTAGGGGCCTTTTTCCTTGTTCTAAGATATTTCCTTCTTAATTATATTAGGATTTTTCTGATAATCCCTTTCAGACAATCCCTTTAGGTTTGGAGTAATTAAGTTAAAAAAATTGTGCTTATTTCTAATCAATAAAGGGTGATTATCAAAAACATTAAAAAATAATTCTCCATGCTTTGGATGAGTAAAAATCTTTAAACATTTATTCCAGTTATAAGTCTTATTTTATTACATACTTAATTCCCCACTTTTTTTAGATTTAAAATTAAGTATTGTATTTAAATTCTTTTATCAATTAAAATTTTATAAATTATTGAAATATATGAAGCTACAATTAAATGGCAAATTAATTTGATAAAATAAAAATAAATTATAAGTATGATTTTAGATAAAGTAAATTGATCGAAGAAAAGATTAGAAATTTTATTTTAGAAGTAGTTGGACAAATGATCTATTTTGATTACAGAATACATTCCATGCAAATTTTATGCAATTTAAATGGAAAATAAATTTTACAATTATTCTGTCATTAATAATTTATGAATCAAAAATATTTCATTTTTTTTATTAAAGAGAAAAAATGAATACATGTATCATTATAATAAGCGATTTTAAATATTATTGCATTAATTTGCTTTTGGCTTCAAAAAATTTCTGTTGTTTTCCACATTTGCTTACATTTTAATAACCCGCCCTACGGTCACAGTTTACCTTGACAACACGACTTCGGTAAAACTCTCGTATTTTTATTATCATGTAATATCGCTAGCATCGGGTAGATGCAAACTCCATGAATAAGAACTTTGAAAGTATATCACAAAAATACTTATTTTCGATTTTGAAACTCAACATATATTAATGGTGATTGACAAGTTTGTAAAGCCACGTGCTTTAAAGAATATGAATATGGTTTCTAGTAGCAGAGGCTGAATGGTATTACAGTGGCCATTTACCAGTTTCATTGATAACTCACTTTACACTGAATTTTTTGACCGGTCCGTGCCCAGTAAATTACACATAAAACGGTCACTGTTTTTCCTACCGCATATTCTGAACGACACCGTCGTCGGCCGCTGGACGGCGGCTACAGCATTTACCATTGAGATTGAAGGAAAGTAAAATCATGCGCAGACTTATTAATAGATCTACGCATGCTTGGCGGTAATATTTAAAAATCAAAGTATTATTTACCTTTTCTGAATGTTTATTTAGTATTTTGCATAATAACATTATTTTTAACAGATAATTTAGTAAGTACTATCAATTCATTTGGCACATGTGCCGTATAATCCATGCTCCAAATTTTGAGTTTTTTTGGCGATGGCGAAACGTTGCCAATATAACGTCATTGTGACGTAATGCGGGGTGAATATGTTGTAATTGTGATATAATAAAATCGTTTTTGAAAAACTTTACAAATGTAAATATTAAATTTAAACTTGATAAATAAAAAGCGTGAATATATATTATTCAAATAATAAGATTTAAAAAATAATGAAGCATTAGAAGAGAAAGTGAAACATTAGAAAATACAAATATTTTCCTTATTCGTATTCGTTTCCAAAATTACTTCGGAAACGCGAATAAGCAAAATATGGGAACTTTCAAAAAGTAAATATCAGTTTTAAGAAAATTGGAATACGAATTCTAACAAAAATTCCAGAAGAATCCGAACACGAATAATAACGAAAAATAAAGCAACATTCGGAAATAAAGAAAGAATAAATTTAAATTATTAAATACAAATTAAACTGTTAAAAATGTATACATCAGTTATATATAGTATTTTATAGTAATAATATAAATTATAAAAATGCCATACATAAACTAAAGAAAGACTGTGTCGACACAATTTTAAACAGTAAATTTAAATTCAAATTAAATTTTTAAACTAAGGAAAAAGAGCAATACAACCTGGAATTTAAGTATCTAAAATGTCAAGCAAATTATAAAACACACTAAAAAAAACTTACGAAGTTAACTCGCACAAATTTCTAGTGAGTCGGGTGATTGTGGGTTTAATCAAAACAGCCTATAGTGTAACAATTATTTAATTATTTAAAGTTAAGTTACACACATAACAAACAGAAACACTAAATTAAAAGGATGAATAAAACACATCTTAAGAGTTCGAAATCAAAAGCCTAACTAACTGTCTTTCCTTCTACGCGCCAGGGGCGTTCTCGGAAAGAAAGAGAGAGAGTGAAGTGTCACAGGCTCCCCTTCTGGCTGTGAAGTCGTCTCGACGAGTAGCCAAGTGAAAAGTTTGACGATTGTTCACTTCTTAGCAAATTGTTTATTTGAGGTGTTTTAGGAGGTCGACCTCTTCTTTCAATAAGATTTGTAGGCACATTTGAGGTTTTGTGGGCTTCTAGGCATGGACGTAGAGCAGATGTGTGATAGGCTCCAAGAGAAATATTGGGTTGGTCCAGGCTGGCGATTTCGTAGCTTGTGGGGGAACGTTGTGCAAGTAAATTATACAGTCCATTTCGACGAGGTGAAAATTTGAATGTTATCTTTTTGGCTTTGTTGCTATGAGGATGTAAGGTTCTACTTGATCTCCAGATTTAAACTGGTGGCCTTTTCTTCTATCCTGATCTCCATATTTCTTCCTTTGATCTTATTTTTGTTCAACAATGTCTTTGATCTCTTTCGACATAGTTGCAAATTTTCTCAAATATGGAGTTATTTCCGCAATGAAGTTGTCATTGTAAATAACTGTGCGCATATCATGTTGGATATCATCAGGGATTCTAAGTTCCCTTCCGAATTGTAGAAATGCAGCCGTGTGTTCTGTCGAGTCACATACAGCTGTGTTCAATGCAAAACGTATTGTCGGAAGTTTTTGTACCCATTCAGCGTGTTTGTCTCGAACCAAGATTGTCAATCTCGGTTTGAGTTCTCTGTTCTTCCGCTCAACGGGATTAGCTTGTGGGCAACAAACTGGAGTAAGTATTGGTTTTATGTCAAGAAGATGACAAACTTGTTGAAGAACTGAACTGACAAACTGTGAACCATTGTCACTTATCAGTCTTCTTGGAATTCCGAAACGCAGGAATACTTCCATCAACACAGTAGCACACTCTCTCGCGGTAGCGTTTTTCAGTGAGAAAAGTTCTACCCATTTTGTTGCAGTATCTTTTGCAATGTAAATCCATTTTTTCCTTCTGTGGACTCAGGCAAAGGACCAAACATGTCGATGGCCAAAGTTTCAAAACGTTGTGAGAAGATTGGGGTTTTCAATAATCCTGCAGGTTTTTGATTTGATGGTTTGAACCTATTACAATAAAGGCAATTTTCAATATAGTTTGTAATATATTTTCGCATTCCTGGAAAATAATATCTTTTAGAAACTCTTTCATGTGTACCATCTGCTCTATAATGGTCTACTGTTGGAGCATCATGATGTTCTTTCAGTATTCTTTCACGCTCATGATTGGGAACCACAAATTGTGCCTCCTCTAAGTCAGATTCTTCGGAATAATGATGTAAAACACATTGATTCATGATATAACCTCTTCGAGTCCAATTTACAAAATTTTCATCTTTTGAATTGCTTTCAAAACTATCGTATTTTCCTTACATCGTCATCCTTCATTTGTTCTGCACGCAGATCGCTTGTTGTTTTGGAGGGCAAATCAACGATAACTGTGCAGATTTCGTAGGTTGCTCTTTCATGTACACAATTTGAGCGGGAAAGCCTGTCATCGATGACGTTCGCTTTACCCGGAGTGTATTCTATTTTAAGGTTGGAAGACTGTAATTGCAATGCCCATCTTGCAAGGCGACCTGTGGGAAATTTGAGGCTTAAGAGCCATTTTAAAGGTTGGTGGTCAGATGCCACAGTAACTTCTGAACCTTCGATATATCCTCTAAACTTTTCAAGGGCCCAGATCACTGCAAGCGTTTCTCTTTCAGTTGTGGAATAATTACGTTTAGCCGACGTCAGTAAATGGCTTGCGTATTCTATCGGGTGCTCTTCAAGACTTTGTCCTTGTAGTAAAACAGTTCCTAAAGCATAATTCGATTCATCTGATCTTAATATAAAAGTTTTTGATTCATCTATTTGTTTTAAAATTGGTGGTGAAATCAAACATTTCTTAAGAAATTTAAATCCACTTTACTCTTTTTCACCCCATTTCCAAGTAATTCTGTTTTTAGTGAGATTGCTTAAAGGATAAGAAATCTCAGCAATTTGAGAAATGTAGCGTCTATACCAGCTGCATGTTTGCAAAACTGATTTCACCTGTTTTACATTCTTTGGGGAAGGAATACTAATAATTGCTTCCACTTTAGCTGGGTCTATCTCAATACCAGAGTTAGTTATATAATGACCAAGGTATTTAATTTTGGAACAAGAAAAATTGCATTTCTCAGGATTAGCTCGTAAATTAAATTGTCTGAGTCTTTCAAATACTAAACGTAAGTCTTGGATGTGACTCTTGAAAGTGGGAGACAATACTATGATATCATCTAAGTAAGCAAGCGTATTAACGTTTAGTCCATTTCGAAAAATGTTCATTAGACTCTGGAATGTAGCTGGTGCTGTTTTAAGTCCGAAAGGCATTCTGTTGAACCTAAAGACACCAAGTTGGCATACAAAAGCAGTCTTGTCTTTGTCCTGTGGACGTACATTAATTTGATAATAACCAGATCCCAAATCTATAGTGGTCATAAAAGAGGTTTGTTTAGCATTATGCAGAAGATCATCCATTCGTGGTAACGGATATGGATCTGATTGGGTGATGCATATTGGGTAGTCGATGCAAAGTCTAAATTCACCATTTGGTTTAGGTATGAACACTACTGGCGATGTGTATGCTGAATCACATTCTTCTATTAGCCCAGAGGCAAGAAACTTTTCAATTTCCTGTCTTAAGATATCTTTTCTGGACAGAGAGAGTCGATAAGGAGGCGAAGCAATTAGAGCTGAATCCCCTGTATCGATTCGGTGTGCGATATAAGCTTTTGCTTCTCCCTCTTGTTGGAAGATATTTTCATAATCCTTCAACAAAGCATTAAGTTGTCTCCTCTGATTTGAATTCAGATTTTCCCCTTCATCTGATCGAAGGAGCATTGAGCTATCATCACTTTTAGTCTCGATGAAATTAGAACATTGTTCTGCAAATTCTGTTTGAAATATAAAAGAATTTTCTGGAAGAGTGGTATTTAAGTCTATGAAGGAATTGTCTTCTCACAGATATTCCCACTGTTTTGTTGGGTTAGCATTTTTTCCAATTTCAGAGGAATGATCTTGAGAATCTGGTTGATGTGAATCACAATTCACTGGAACATGGAGTTTTGCAAATGAGAAAGTTTTATGCGGTCTATCACTAAAATGCCACGAGTGTTCTTTAAGATGTAGAACGATCCCTGTTTTCTCTATAAAGTCGATTCCAAGTACAGAATTATTTCTCTGTGCGTCTGGAATAGCAAAAATTGGAAGTGAAAATCTTCTTCTCGGTATTCAGATCTTAGAGAAAGCTTTATATACTTCCTTTTTTGAATGGCTGCCATCTGCTATAGTTATGTCAAGGATTGATTTTTCGAAATGGATTTCCTTGTTCTTTAAGATGGTAAAGAGTTTCACCAGATACAGTATGAGTTGCAGCCGTGTCCAGGTAGGCTGTATCCCACATTCCATTAATGTTTATAGTTAATATTGCCATCTGGTTGGATGTTGACAGGCTGTTCAACTTTACAATGTGAAAACGAGTGGGATTAATTTCAGATTTGTAACAATTCGGACAGCTTGATTTAATATAGCCAGGCGTATGACAATTATAGCAATAAACGGGAGAGGGTTTGTCCTGCTTAAGCTGGTTGAATTTTCCACCTTTAACTTTTTTTTCAACAGAGTTGAATCTGAGATATTCTTCTCTGGTTTTGGGGAATTGTTTCTTATTGATGACGGATGGTCCTTCTTTATTAGCTTTGTGACGAAGATTGTCGTATGCATCGAGTTTTTCTATCAAATCAGTTGGAGAAGTGATGTCACCCCATTCATCCAAAAAAAGTGTTCTTTAAATTGAGGAGGGCATTTTTTTTATCTGATCGGTTATCATAAGGTCTTTCAATTTTTCAAACGAGTCTACTTTCCCTTCCTTTATCCAATTTTAAAAATAGCTTTGAATTTCAAAATATAAGTCATTCCATGTACTATCAGGATTCTTTTTATGTGTCACAAATATGTGACGAAAACGTTCAGCGCTTAATTTGAATCTTTTTAGCAAGATTTCTTTTATATAGTTGTAATTTTCAGCTTTTTCTTCTGGCTCGCGAGCGATTGTTTTTAACACGTCACTTGGAAGAAATTCTACTAGGTTAGCGATCCATTGATTTTCTGGAACCTTTAGAAACTTTAACTGTCTCTCAAAAAGATTGAGAAATAAAGAAATGTCGTCATCTTTTGTATTAAAGTTAGGAATTAACTTTTTAAACTCAAGTTTAGGTGGATCATTTGATTCAATGGGTAATATCGGCAATAGTGAAGACAATTTTTGGATTTCAAGTTGTAGCTTGATAACTTCCAGTTTATGGGCTCTTTCTTTTTCTATTCTGGCTTCTTTTGTTTTCTTCTATTTGTTTTTCTTTTGTTATAAGCTCACATTCTGATTCTTTTTCCCTTTCTAATCTCTCCTGCTCTTCTTTTGATACTCTTTCTTTAATAATACTGGATAATAAGTTTTTCGTTAGTTCCTCATCATACTTGTCAGATTTGACGATAAAATCCTTTAGCTGGATTACTTTCATGTTGTTCCCAACATGCAAACCCAATTCCTCAGCCAACAATATCAAATCATCTTTTTGACCTTTTGCGAGGTATGCCATCTTAAGTCTATCGTAAAAAGGATACCAATTTCAAAAGTCTTAAATGTCTATTAAAGTTGGGGGATAAATGAAAACATAATGGTTCATGTAAAGTTCTTACAATCTCTAACAAAATTTATTTTTAGTATACTTAAATTGATTAAAATAATTTTACTTAGTTTATTTTCACTACAGAATAAAATTTTAGTTATTTTTCATGAAACAATCAATCATCAATACATTATATATTTGTGTTTCGTAAAACCTTTTTTAATATTCTTTCAGAAATAAAATAATATGCATTTATATATTTTCAAATCGTAATGACGAAAAAAAAAAAAAAAAAAAAAAAAAACTATTCCTTCAAATAAAAAGAAAAAATTCAAACAACTAATAATTCCATGTGAAGAAGAAAAAAATATCTTACACTGATACTATTTTCAACATTTTTATTTATTTATGCATTTTAGACTGAACTAAAACATAAATAAAAATATCACCAAGGATTTGGCTAATACAATTTGATAATCAAAGGTAATATTTGTTCTAATTTAGAACACACACCATAAATTAACAATTTCTGGTTTGCCAGGAAGGCTTCTAAAATACAATTTCAACACAATAATATTAAAATGATTTATTTCAAATGCTATTCGATGCGAAGAGAGAAAAATAACATTTTAGAATAATATTTTAATTTTAAGGACAAAGTTATTCATTCAGAAAACGATGAGTAAGCTATCTCTTTCTTTTATTTATGTCTATCACTAACTTTAGAAAAGAAAGCTAATATCAAACTAAACAAATTAAATTTAGTTTTATTTAATTAAAGAGTAATCAACAATTTTAATAGTAGTTATGATTCCTTATAAAATTGATCACAATTATTTTAATAATAACACTTTCGAAATTTAGGAAAAAATATTAACATTACAATACTTTTAAATGACTTTTTTTTTCGGGATGAAAAGCAACAATACCTTGGAATCAGTTTTTCAAGATGAATATACTGTTCAAAATAAAAAAGAAAATCCAGGACTTACTATTCAATCATATACTCGGAGTAGTTTGGATTCCATTCACCTGAAATAAAACATGAATCAAGCCTTTATTTTCGATTACTAAGAATAGATCTCTGTTTGCAACAAAGGCTATAATTTTGAAAAGCGGTTGGGCGCCAATGTATCCGGTGGTTGTGGGTTTAATCAAAACAGCCTTTATTGTAACAATGATTTAATCATTCAAATTTAAGCTATACACAATAACAAACAGAAACATTAAATAAAAAGGATGATTAAAACACATCTTATGAGTTCGAAATCAAAAGCCTAACTAACTGTCTTTCCTTCTCCCCGCCAGGGGCGCTCTCAGAAAGGAAGAGAGAGAGAGAGAGTGAAGTGTCATACTAATAAAATGCTGAAATGGAACAAAATGTTTTAAATTTCGTCACGATGACGTAAGCACTAAGGTTGATAAAATTGAATTTCACCTTAATTCTTATTGGTCTTCATCTGTATGACGTAATAATAATCAGGTTGCCAGATACAAATGAATATCCGCCAAAAAATCACCAATCTCAGAATTTAGCGCGTGGATTATACTGCACCTGTGCCATTCATTTGAATAAATATAAAGTATATATCTTTAAGATGTCTATTTATTTAATTCTATTACATTATTTTTACGAAGTTAATTTTTATTTTGTGTTCGTAAAATTAAGTCAAAATAAGTATTCCAAATAATAATCTATTTTAAATAATATGAATTATATGTATAATTTTAATGATAAATTTCACTTTAGTTTGTTCATTGTTTTTGTGTGTGATGTTGAAACCATAGTATTAATAATCTAAGATTATTATGATAATTAAAAACCAGTAGCCACCCTAAAGGGCAATGTTCATAATTTCTTTTGTATATTTTTGATGTATGCTATTTTTAAATTAGATTTCTTTTTTTGTTATTAGCATTAATATGTGAAATTTGGCCATAGGTTAGTATTTTAAAATAAATTTAGTGATCTAACGCTTTATTCCAAAAGTATGTATTATAATATGTTTATATGTTATGTATGTGTGTATTATAATATGTTTATATTTACAAATAAATTCTTCTGTTGAACAGAAAGTAAAAAAGGTGCTTTTCTACTATACCCCTGTTTATAAACCTAAAGAAATAGCTTCGGTTCAACAGTTAATGGGTTTGAATCCCAGCTTGAGCTTGGATAGTGGTTTGGAATTATTTACTAAATATGTAAATCTTTTAAACATTACACGATGAAAATGGAATATTTAGGACTCATTTATGATTTTTTTCTTTCCCATTATTGATAGGGTATAATGGAAAAATACTGTTTTATAAATAAATAAATATATATATATATATATATATATATATATATATATATATATATATATATATATATATATATATATATTGTATATATATGTATATGTATAAAACCAAATTTTTATTTTTTATTTTATTACCTTATTTTTGTATTATAAACAACAATTTTTACAGAGCAATATATTGTATAATATAATAGCAAAATAATATTACAAATATTATTACATGGAAAATAGTTAAACTATACATTAGTGCCAATGCATACAATGTATTTCATACTGGCAGATATTGAAGTGTATATTTCTATATTGCTGCAAAATTATATTTAATGTAAATTTTTTACTGTAATATATATTTTTAAAAGAAATAATTCCGGAAAATTTGTCTGGTTTCCACCTTTCAGAATGTTATAAATTTGATTACAGGTTTGCATTTTATTTTTAAACTTTCTAAGGTGAACTACTTGTACAAATAAATTTTAAAAGTAATGTGCAGTGCAATATAAAAACATCATTAAATTCAAATGTAAAAGTTTAACTAATTCAATTTAATCAAAATATTTCAGAATAATAACTATTGTAATAAATCATAAGAAAATAATAATATATTTCTGTTATAATTTTTAATTACATGTTTTATTATCCTTTGTTTAATGTATGTAATTTTAGTTTTTATTGTTTCTGTAACTTAAAATTATGAAGAACTGTTATTTTCTGTTTTTCATTTATGCTTTGTGTGTGTGTGCTTACGTAATTTTTTAATACCAGGTTTACCATTTCATCAAAATGTTGAGTAGAGGATATGGATTTAATTTATAACTTTTTTCTATAAATTTAAACATTAATTGTAATATTTTAACAACTTTAATTTTCGTGACATTTCCATGTAATGTTTAAAATTGTTTTATAACAGAAGCAATTTAATGTTATCAATTATAAAAATGCTTGTAATGTTGATCTTACTTAGTTTCTGGCGTTATTTTATTTAACATTATTTATAGGAGCAAAATTTATTATTTGTAGCTTCTCTTTGCCATCGTGACAGCTGTATTACAGATATTGATGTACACCAATATATAAAGAAATGGTTGATGTATGCTCCTGACAAAGAATAAATTGTAGAAATAAATTTTAAAAGGTGTATAATGGTATACGAAAACATCATTAAATTCAATTGTAAAAATTTATTTTTACTAATTTAGTTTACTCTAAATATTTCAGAATCATAACTATTGTAAAAAATCATAAGAACAAAATATGTCTTATGCTCCTGTTATCCTTTGTTTAATGTATGTGATTTCTTTTTATGTAGTGTTTGTAATTTATGAAAAATTAATGGATAGTTTTTTTTTTCATTTATGTATTTATATGCTTATTAAATCATTTACGTATTTATATGCTTATTAAATGTGAAGTTTGCCACTGGATCAAAATGTTAATTGTAGTATAGGGATGTTAAATATGAAGATGTTAAAGAAATATGGGCTGATCTATTTTTTCAGAGAAAACTATGTTTAAAATAATCTTTTATTGTAATAAATGTTTTCTAAAGAAATACTTCAAGCAACCTGATTTAATTTTAATCTCTTTTGGAATTTTTTCCTAATGAATTTAAATTTCAAAATAACTTAAACCAGTTAAATAACGAAAAAAAGTTTAAAAACATTAAGTTTCTATATAAATATTTAGTTGACATGTAAATAACCATTACCATGGTTAATAGTGTTGGGGAACTGAAGCTTCATTTGAATTTTATATTTCTAATATTTTGTTATTATTTACAGCTGATTATTTTGACTAATAAAGGTGGCACAAGTTCCAGTGAAGTTATCAGAAGAATTCTGATGGAACTAATGATAAATGATTTGTTAAAACAGTACAACTGGAAGGGTAGCAGAGGTTTAAAGCATCCCTTTTACACCCTTCAGAATGTTATAAATTTGATAACAAGTTAGCATTTTGTTTTTAAACTTTCTGAAGCTAACTTCTTGTGCAAATAAATTTTAAAAGTAATATAGTGCAATATGAAAACATTGAATTCAAAAGTAGAAGTTTACGTATTGAATTTAATCAAAATATTTCTGAATCATAATTAATGTAACAAATCATAAGAACATAATATTTCATGTTTCCCATATAATTTTAATTGCATATTTTTATTATCCTATGTTTAATGTATGTAATTTCAATTTATATTGTGTTTCTAACTTAAAATTGGAAAAATTGTTATTTTATATTTTTCATTTATGGATTAATTCTGTATTTTTTACATGCTGTAACGTGCTAAAAAGGCGAGGATCAGTACAGCGCATGCGCGCAGATTCTGCTGCCCTCCTCTTTTCCGATGATATTGTTTTTGTTTACTTGAGTTAGAAAAGTGCATTCTCAGAGAGACAACGCACTGGAGGTGTGCTTGTGGCGGTGTCCGCCACTGACATTGTCATGATTATTAAGTTGAAAGCTATATTAAAATTTAGTAAATAGTAAAAATTATGTATATACTTAAAATTTATCCTCATCAAAAAATTAAATTTAATTTAATTGAAATTGTCATCTATTGCCTTGCCACCTCGGTACGCTACAGCTTTAAATGGTGCCATCGGTACGGATAGAAGTGTTTCGAATAATTCTGAAGAATTAATGAGTGATTCTAAGAAAAAGATATTTCTGAGAAGTGTTGTCATCCCGACAACAGAAGATAAATTGATAGCAACCCGCTATTGATATTTGATTTGGTGGTTTCGATTCCGACCCTTGGAATCAGAAGGCATAGCTTCCCACTATTTTGGAGTAGAAAGGAAAAAGTGTTTCCAGTTAAATTCCCACCCGTGGAATAGAAGAGAAACAGTTAGTTCCAACCCTTGGAAAAAGAAGCCTCCAGCTTGAAGTATTAATTCAATCTATAGCACCCTGCTATTTTGATGTGTTTCCTGTTATGCTTAATTCCATCCAGTGGAATAGAAATATGCTGTTTTGATTCCAGCCCTTGGAACAAAACGAAAATAGCTTTCTGTTTGTGATTTAATTCCATCCGAAATTTTGTGATGAGAATCTAAGAAATATTGCGCTACTTCTGATTTTCGAATCCATCCTGTCCAAGTATACCGTTTCGGAATTATGTACTAAAGATTCCTGTTCCTGGAATCAACAAAAGTGTGATAATAAAGAAATGTGCGCGTGTGTTTTTTCGGTGAAATCTCGAAAAAAGTTAAATTTCGTGTGAAAGTGATAGTTCGAAATATAATTCAAAATCGAAAATAAGTGAATATATATATATATATATATATATATATATATATATATATATATATATATATATATATATATATATATATATATATTTAAATATAATTATTTCACTTGAAATATCGATGTAATTTGATAAGAATTATTTTTGGGTTTTAAAATAACCGAAAAATTGTGTTTGTTATTTTCTAAACTCAGTTAAGAAGTTTCGTTTTGAATGATTAGTGAAAACATTCTTATATTTACATTAGTGTTTTGTATAATAAAATTGTGTATATGATATATAATTTCATTAGTTTTATATATTATTCGATAAAATTCTTGCACATTTGCAGAAATATATGGTTAGAATTATTTTCTTATTGGGTACCCTATCCTGTTTAGTTTTGATTTGTGATGTTATAAATAAAGATCTCTCTTAAAAGTATTTTCGTTTTATTGGCAGATAAGTATGAGTAAATATAATAGTTGGTATATATATCATATGTATGCATACTATTACTGTTAAATTTTGATACCGAATTTGTTTATTTCTTAAAATTTGTATATTTAAATTGTTATTATTCTTGTGTGCAAATTTTTTAGTCTAGGTCGTGTTCTAAGTGTATTATAGACGACAGTACAGGTTTGTACGAATTTTAATAGAATTAATTTCTGATAAGAGAAAAAAATTGATTTTTAAGGTTTATGATATGTTTTTAAGCCAATTCTGTTTCCAAAAGTGAAACGAAATTATTATATTTTAAGTATTGAAATTTTATCCCAGGTTTGAATATAATATAAAAAAAAATATTTTAAGTTAGATATTGTTTCGTTGTTTTAGAAATGTTGATATATTCTGTGTGCTTAATAATGGTAGATTACTTTTGTTTTTCAACTGAAAACAAAAATTAATTTATTAATTATTATATATTCATGTGAAGTTGAAACAATCAATACTGTTTGTTAAGTATTTAGGTTTTGTAAGAAACGTGCTAAATTAGACTAAGATTAACCATTAACTATGTCATTCTTGGGAAAAGGTAAAAAGCAGGACTTGTTAGTTTTAGCTTCAGAGCTCGAGGTAGATGTTGACTCAAACTTATCTAGTATATCTATTAAACAAGCTATTATTAAGAACCCAAACTATGAAGAGCACTTTGTGAAAGAATTATTCCTTTCTATAATCGATGAAAGAAAAAAAAAAACAAGAACAAATTGAGAAAGAGAGAGAACTTAGAAAAGCTGAAGTAGAAACTGAAATACGGAGAAGAAAAGCTGAAATTGAAGCTGAAGAACGGAGAAGAGAAGCAGAAAGGGAACATGAATTAGAAAAGCTGAGATTAGAAGCTCAATTGAAACTTACAAATGGATCCCCCAGCGAAGATGCGAAACATTTTCGTAAAGATCTTCAAGGAATGATCCAGAGATATGATGTAAAAGAAGATATTAGTCTGTATTTAATTCTTTTTGAATGCCAGGCACGTCGTGCCCAAATACCTAAAGAATCGTGGGTTTCATATTTGTTAGGCTTACTGCCGAATGAATTTACTCAAATAATTGCACGTGAGCCAGAAGAAGAAGCACAGAATTATGATCATGTTAAAGAAGTTTTATTTAAAAGATTTAAATTGACCGCAGAGAAGTTTAGACAATTGTTTGTAAAACATCAAAAGGAAAATGATGTTACTTGGATAGATTATTATCATGAACTTTATAATTATTTTTATGGGTGGATCAATGGACTTAAAGTGGATACTTTTGAAAAGTTAAGTGATTTAATCCTAGCGGATCAGATTAAAAAGACAGCTCCACAAGAATTTAAAGAATTCTATTTAGATGAATGGGGTAGTATAAGCAATCCACTTCATTTGGCAGAAAAATTAGAAGAGTTTGAGAACATTAGGAAAACTATCAAACCAATAAATGTGATGAAGAAGAAAACTATTCAATATCAAAATCAAAGATCATATAGCCCTCCTCACAGGTTTGTGAAACGTGATAATAATCATAGGAATGAAAATTTTAAGACAGAGAAGAAAGATTTTAATGAAAGATTTAAAGATAAAAGTTTTGAAAAAAGAAGACTATTGAAATGTTTTGAATGTAATTCTACTGATCATTTGAGACCACAATGCCCTTTAATTAAAAGACACGCCCCTAATTCTATACATAATGTAGGAGAAGAAATGGTTAAGGAATTACTCAAACCATATACAATTATTGGGAAAGTGAAGGGAACTAAATGTGAAATTTTGAAAGATACTGGAGCCACAATAGATATTGTTAGTAGGAAGAATGCGTTGCCTAAAGATATGACTGGTGAACATATTTGGGTACAACAACCCTTAGATTTGAATTCCACATGTTTACCAATTGCACGAATTGTGTTGGAGTGTGATTTAGGAAATGTTATTACAAACGCTGCTATTATTACAAATGAATTGGATCGTGGTAGATACCTATTAGGAAACCGAACAGCCTCATTAATAGAAGGAAAATAAAAATTTGGCAGATGAGATAAATAATGAGCAGACTAGAAGTCAGAAACATATAAAAGAGGAGTTGAAGATGAACTCAAACAAAACAAAAGAAGGTTTGAATATAAATTCCAATGAAGAGGTTGTGGATAAGGAAGAATTAACAGTATTACCAGAAGCTCAGTCGGATGATCCTTTAGTTTCCTTACTTAAAATTGATAAAGAAAAATTCAAAGAATGCCAAAGAACAAGTGAGGATCTCAAGTCATTGTTTAAACAGGCTGAGAATATCGAGTCTGGAGAAGACAATACAGCAAATTATGTAATAAAAAACGAGCTGTTACTTAAAAGAAAAGTAGATAAATTAGGACATGAAAATTGTTTATTAGTTGTTCCTAAGGAGTTCAGAGAAAAACTAAAATTCGTTTGTCATGAAGGTACATCTGCTCATCTTGGAGTTGCTGAAACAAAAGACAGACTAGCTCGAAATTTTTACTGGCCAAATTGTTACAAAGTATTAAAAGAATTTGCAAGGTCCTGTGATCCTTGTCAAAGAGCCGGAAAAGTTGGAGAGAAAAAGAAAGCTTCTATGAAAGTAGTATCAATAATATCTGAAATTTTTAGAAAGATAAATATAAATGCTGTAGGTCCTTTGCCTTTCACACCTTCAGAAAAAAAATATATTCTTACGGCTATGTGTCTTGCATCCAAATATCCAGATGCTGTTGCCTTAGAAGATATATCATCCACATCAGTTGTTGATGCATTGCTTCAAATGTTTAGCCGAATGGGCTTTCCTAAAGAGATCCAACATGATCAAGGAACCTCGTTTATGAGTACTTTACTACAGAATTTCTTGAGAGGTTTGGAATAAAAATAATACATAGTTCAATACGAGTATATCATCCACAAAGTAGCCCTGTAGAAAGATTCCACAGAATTATCAAATGAATTCTTAGAGTATTATGTTTAGAATCTTCCCCAGATTGGGTGCCGCATATTCATGCACCTTTGTTTGCTTTAAGAACTATAACTCACGAGTTAACCTGATTCATCCCTGCAGAATTAGTTTATGGAAAAAACTTAAGAACACCAATAACCTTAATCTATGAACACTTGTTACAGCCTGAAGAAGAGCAAAATTCTCTTGTTGAATATGTTTTAAATCTTATCAATCGACTAAAACGATGTCAAAATATAGCTGTGGAGAAAATGGAAGAATGTCAAGAAAAGCGAAAGACTTATTATGATAGAAACAGAGTTAAACGAGAATTTAAAGAAAGAAGCCAAATTCTTGTTTTTGCACCTTCTCCTGCAAATAAATTAGCAGTTCAATGGCATGGCCCAGGAACGATTGAATCTAAAATCTCTGATACTAACTACATTGTCTCTTTGCCTAATAAGAAAGAGAAATCACAAATTTATCATGTGAATTTACTAAAGCCCTATTACAGTAGGTCCAATGTTATAAATCTTGTTGAGTTAGATGAAATGAAAAATCTTCCAGATTTAGAAATTGAATTCCTATTTATTGAAAATAACCCAACTATTTTTAATTGTTCTGAATTAATTAAAAAAATATTAATTTAGAAGAGCGATTGAGTAAAAAATAAAAAAATTCTATTCTTTAAAATACTATACCAAAAATAAAATGTAACATAAAATTTTCATGTTATTTTATAATTATATGGTTAAGTTTATTAAGTTTTGTCATTAGTTATTTGAGTAATTGTAAGACTTTTACTCATGCAAAAGTCCTTCCGGAGGGGGAAGGAGCTGTAACGTGCTAAAAAGACGAGGATCAGTACAGCGCATGCGCGCAGATTCTGCCGCCCTCCTCTTTTCCGATAATATTGTTTTTGTTTACTTGAGTTAGAAAAGTGTATTCTCAGAAAGACAACGCGCTGGAGGTGCGCTTGTGGCGGAGTCCGCCACTGACATTGTCATGATTATTAAGTTGAAAGCTACATTAAAATTTATGTAAATAGTAAAAATTATGTATATGCTTAAAATTTATCCTCATCAATAAATTAAGTTTAATTCAATTGAAATTGTCATCAATTGCCTTGCCACCTCGGTACGCTAGAATGCCAAGTTTACCATTGGATCAAAATGTTGATTATAGTATGTAAAATAGCTCAGTTCTTAGCTCAATTAACACTCACACAAGAACTTTATAAAACACACTCACACACACACTTTATTTCTCCGACTCTCACATAGTTATTGCCGGTTTCTTTTTTATGAATTAAGTGGGGCGCTGCTCTCGCAGGCGCCAACATTCCGCCCGGTGTTGACATGGTACATTCAACAATTTGAAATCTCAAGAAAAATATTAACATACTATTTTATATGAGTACAATGATACACACTATTAATAATAAACTGCAATAAATACATAATCATACACAGATATATTTGATAGAGTTCTCACACCTTAATTAGGCAATGGCAAAATACAAATTTTATTAATGTTCTTTTTAAAAACTCCGTTATTCGTTTTAACTAAAACTACTCTCAGTTTCTTATCTTTTCCTGGGAATGTTTGCAGTATTCTGCCCAATGGCTAGTTACAAACCTGTACATTATCTAATTTTAAAATCGCCAAAGTGCCAACTTCCACATTCTCTTTCGTGAACCTCCACTTTGATCTTTTTTGTACGGCACTTAAATAATTGTTAGACCAATGCTTCCAAAATGTCTGAACTATCTTAGTTAATTTTTGCCATTGTTTTAATTTATTGTCATGTAAATTTAGGGTGTTGGGTTCTGCAATTGCTGTGATAGGTCTGCCTATCAAAAAATGGCCAGGTGTCAAGACATCATAATCATTTAAGTCAGATAATAGGAGATGCAATGGGCGGGAATTAAGAATTGCCTCAATCTGATCAATTACAGTTAAGAATTCCTCGAAGGTTAGTTTTAAATTGCCTACTACACGTTTAAGATGGTATTTCGCGGATATGACACCTGCCTCCAAAAGTCCACCATGATTTGGGGATCTAGGGGGAATGAAAGTCCACTCAGCCTTTTCCTTTGACAAATAATTACTCAAGTTTTTATCTGGACTGCTAACTAATTTATTCAATTTCTTTAATTCGGAGTTACTGGCAACAAAATTAGTAGCGTTATCAGATAATATGTGGGCACTTTTCCATCTTCTGCTAAAAAATCTCTTAAGTGTAGATACGAATGTATCTCTAGAGAGGTCCGTTACCATCTCTAAAGGACAAGCTTTAATCACAAAACAAATGAAAATACATACATAAATTTTATTATACACTCCTTTTCTGCGATTGGGTTATTTTATATAAAAAGGACAAAAAATCTACGCCTACACAATTGAATGGAAAGTTTGGGGTTATTCTCTTTTCAGGTAAATGTCCCATGAGCTGTTGACAAGGTACTGGTTTTGCTTTAAAGCAAACAACACAATCGTGCACTAATTTTCTACAAAGGTTACGTCCACTTAAAGGCCAAAACCTTCGTCTACTGAGAAACAATAATACTTGTGGGCCAATATAGTTCTTATGAAACATTTCAGCAATCATCACAGTCAGTTTATGATTAATAGGTAAAATTATAGGAAACCTTTTATCAAAATTAAACTTACTGTTGGCTAGCCATCCACCAACTATTACAACACCCCTTTCATCTAAATATGAGAAAAGATTTTTTAACTTACTATCTACAGGCGCATTACCATCCTTCTGAAGGCCTGTAATTTCCCTTTTAAAACACTCTGTTGAACTAATTTTACTAAGACAAATTCAGCATCTTTAATTTCTTTACATTGCTGGGGGACAGTTACCTTTTTCTGTGATTTGCAACTATTAAGGAACCTATAAAGAAAAGTTATAATACGTACAAGTTTAGTATAATTGTTAGTAATACTAAGTAACTCCTCAGTTAAGAATTAAAAGTCACTCGTAAAACAGGTCTCTTTAACCTTAGTTCACTCTTAACCAGTTCTGTATTAAACTGTTCTAAGTCCTCGTTAATTAGCTCTTCACAGTTGTTAAGCGTCTGTACTTTCTCAATGATAAGTAGTGGTCCATGCCACCATAAAGAATTATTTCTCAGTTGTGATGGATTGCAATCACGAGAAACGAGGTCTTCAGAATTTCGCTCCGATGATATATGCCTCCATTATAAGACATCTGTCAGAACTTGTATTTTAGCCACTCTGGTAGCGACAAAGGTTTTCAATTATGTTGGAGACTTCTGAATCCAGGACAAAACACTTTTGCTGTCCGAAAAATACCAATTTTGATCTATCTTAAGTTCTAGGGAACTGCTAACTTTTTTCATCAATTTAGATAGCAATACACCTGCACACAGTTCAAGTCGTGGAATCGAAAGTGTTTTGATTGGCGCAACTCTTCCCTTGCTGCACACTAGATGTGAAGTTACTTCACCACTAGCTGATTCGCATCTTAAATAGACTGCTGCACCGTAATAGCCCTCTGATGCACCCAAGAATCCAAAGAACTAAATTTTTACAACATTTTCTGGTAGCATACATCGATTTAACTCAATATAGTTAATGTCACACAACGCCTCGAAAAAACTGTAACCATTCTTGTCCGACAACTGATGGCAGTCTTTCATCCCAGTCTATTGATAGCCTCCACAGACGTTGCATAAAAACCTTAGCCTTTGTAAGCACAGGTCCTATCAAACCAAGTGTGTCAAAAATGCGGACAATTTTGGACAAAATTTCTCTCTTTGTAACAACAGAAGCATCTTTTTTGGGCACATTGTAGGAAAGCTCATCACTCTTGGCCTTCCATAGAAACCCTAATGCTTTTGTTTGATCAAAGCTGCAGTCATTTGAATCTTCAGAAAATTCTCTTAATTCTGGACAATTACTTTACCATTTACGTAGTTCCATACCACAAGTTTTAAATATTTGAGTTAATTCTTGCTTTAGGCACTTTACACTTTCTAAATTGGAGACACTCCACTCAAAATGTCATCCATGTACATATCCTTCTGTATTATTTGAAAACCCAATGGAAATTTCAGTTGTTCATCAGTATCCTGTTGAAGACATCTGTGAGCCAAATATGGAGCACTAGTGGTTCCATACGTCCCTGTGCATAATTGATACGTTTTGATATTCGCTTCCTTACTATCTTTCCATACAATTCTTTGCAAGTCTCATTGTGCAGGATCAATCCAAATCATTCTATACATTTTTTGAATGTCGGTAGTAAAAGCAAAAAGATGTTTTATAAACCTCAATATTATAGCAAATAAATCATCTTGAATTACACCACCATTTAGCTGTATGGAATTTAATGACTCACCAGTAGAAGTAATTTGTGAAGCGTTGAACACAACTCTACATTTCGTACTCGTTTTCTATCATCTATAAACTGCATGATGAGTTAACTAGTAGAACACTTCAGGTTCTTGAGTCATAGAAACTTCTTGCATATGATTCAAGCGCTCATATTCACTCATAAATTGACGATATAATGTCAGAAGTTCTGAATTCTTTTCTAATTTATTCCACAAGGAATTTAATCTTTTGACTGCAATCTCTCTAGAGTCTCCCAGTAATTTCGGATCTTTTTTAAATGGCATCTGTACCCCAAATTTTCCTGATTTCTCCCTTTTATGAGTTTTTATAAAATGATTATTAGCTTCAATTCACTCAGCAGTTTCAAATTTCTGTGTTTCTTCAATTTGTTCTATTTCCCAAAAATTCCGCATAATTTTGTTTAAGTCGGCACCCTCGTTTATAAGCCCACAGTGTACATTAGCCTCAGTTACTATTGGTAACTACCACTCACTACAAATCCGAATACTGTGTTTTGTAAAATTAATTTAGTATTAGTAGGGTTAATTCTCTCAGGTTTTAATAGTCCATAAAAATTCTCTGCTCCCAGAATTAAATTGATTGGACCTGGAACATTAAATCCCGCGAATCCCCTAACTTAATGCTTTTTAATTCCAGAACGCAAATATCATTTTGCCTTAAAGGGGTCAAATTTGTATCACTGGGAACAATCAAAAATTCTAAATCTAATTTGAAGTTTCTTATATCATTAACAATCATAGCATTAATTTTAGATTTAATTTTCAGAGACATTCCATTTAAACCTGAAACTCTAATATTTATTTTTTCCTTTCTTAAATTAAGCTTGTCAACGCAACTCTTACTGAAAAAATTAGCACTTGCTCTAACGCCTAATAAACCACGAACGCATAAAACATTTCCTAAGTCATCGGTTATAAAACAAATAAAAGTGCTAAGTAGCACAGACTTCGGATTTGTTGCCGAAGTATAACTAGTCGCTGCCAAGCAATTTTGATCCTAATCACGTGGCTCTTTTTTATTGCTAGTAGGAACGAATTCTAAAGCTGTGGGGGAGGGGTAGAAACTCTCTTTCGCATTGAGAGTATTTACATTCTCATTAGGCGCCAATGAACGTTCTCGTTTTTTCTCTGACTGAAAGTGAAGTGTAGCATGATGACGCCTCTTAAAGATATTGTATGAATGTTTTGATTTGCACCTCGTTACCCTATGATTATTCCTCAAGCAATTAAAACAGAAGTGATTACATTTTACAAACTCAATCCGCTTATTTACTGACATATTTTTATAATTAGGGCATTTATATGTGGGGTGATTCTCATTACATGATAAAACACACTTATTATTTTTAACTTCTGAAAGGAAAACTCTCGGAATTTGACTCGGACAATTTATTAAATATTGAGTTTTCCACCAAAGTCTTACCTCGGGAAGTAAAATATAAATCAATTTCTTTCCCTAATTCAGAGGGCTTAAACCATGTGTCAGCCTGTCTCATATTAATATGACACGTAGTTTCTCTATCTAAGGTCTGGCATATTTTATCCGATGCAATTAAATCTTTGAGAGTTTTGAAATATGTTACCTTCCTCAATTGTAAATAATATTCCCAGCTCGTCGTTAATCGCGATGCAAATTGTACGTATGTTTCATTTTGGTTGGCGATGGGCTTTCCTAAAATGTTCTAAACATGATAGAGGGGTAAGCTCAAATTCTCGAAATAATATTGTTTTTACTGTAGAATACTTATTTAAATCGTCATCCTCTATGTAAGTTATCACGTAAGTCGCCCTTTCACCTAGCAAATTTAACAAAATCTCCGCTTTGTATTTATCAGGGACGTTTTTTGAAATAAAAGCCCTTTCTAAAGATGCAAAAATATAACTCCAATCCTCAGGTCCACTAGGAGTTTTAATAGTTAAAGTACGGACACATTTTATGAGAGAGTCTAAAGATTCAGTCTGATTATTTTCAACATTTTCCCATTCTGAATTTGACTTATATTCCGCTTTCACTCGAGCAATTTCTAATTCCATTTTCGTTCGTTCAAGTTTAATTTTTTCTAATTCTAATTGTTGAAACTCCTCAAATTTTCTCTGTTCGAGCTTAATTTTCTCTAACTCTAGTTGCTGCAGCTTATCGGACTTTCGCTTTTCAATTATCGTATTTGCTAATTCTACAGCGGAATCTTTCTCTGTCACGTACTTCTGGTTTTGTTTTACAATACTGCTTAATTCTGAAACAATCATTTTCTCATTAACATCTTCTTCTAACTCAATAGCAATTAATATCAAATCCTCTTTTTTTACGCCTTTAAACATTTTGAATAGTTATTAATACTTCAATTTATATATAAGGATCTGTTCTCAGAACATGTAAATTATTGAGTCACATACTTCAATTACGTTGACGATACTCAACAGAGGCGTAAATTAATACTCATAGCCATTATATAGATCCATAGGTTGCTGGTTTTCTCCTGCGAGACTATGACCAATATAAAATAGTTCAGTTTTTAACTCAATTAACACTCACTCAAGAACTGTAGAAAACACACACTTTATTTCTCCGACTCTCACATAGCTACTGCCGGTTTCTTTTTTATGACTCATGTGGGGCGCTGCTCTCGCAGGAGCCAACATAGTACATGAATTAAATTTTATAAATTTATCTTTTCTCTAAATTTAAATCTTAATTTTAATATTTTAACAATTTAAAATTTAATTTTTGTGACATTTCCATGAAATGTTGATAATATCAATTTTGAAAATGTTGATCTTACTTTGTTTCTGATGTTACTTTATTTAACATTATTTATATGAGCCAAATTTGTTTATTTGTAGCTTCTACTCGCTACCATGACAGCCATACATAAAGAAACGGCTGATGCGTGCTCCTGACATAAATGTGGGATGCTTAAAACGAGGCCCAGTCTAATGTTAATATTTAATAAAAATAATAAAGATTTATCTCTTGTGAACTTTTTATTTTTGTGAATAAATTTATAAATATTGAAGTAGATAGTTTAACAAATATTAAAATTATTAAAATAAAAAATGGTGTAAAATAGGAACACTTTATCTGAAAATGTAACTGAATTTTTAATCTTATTACAATATTATATTTAATACACTACCAAAAATTTACGTTACCAAAAATTTGTAACTCATTTCTTTTATCACCTTTAGCTCTGCAAATGTTGTGTTTGAAAATTTTCTAGAATATTCATATTTAAGTCAATTTTTCATCTGTTAATAGAGAAAATATCAAACATTACTTAAGCTAAGACCATATAATCAAAGTTGTCTGTGTTCTATACTAAAATAGAATCAATGTTTTGTTTTAAATCTAGCAAATGTATCTAGTTTAGAAAGGTTCTATAATAATTTATTCCTATTGTTACAAATATCTTGGAACTAATTGAATTGTGTATGGTTTTAATTTCTAAACCAGAATCTATACACACGTTAAAATATATATCTTATAAAAGCAATAAAATTTAGATTTTTTGCAATTAAAGTTCCAGTGTAAAATTTGCTAAGAAAGCATTTTGAAAATCATAACAATTAACAACCTGCTAATTTATTTTTTCTAAAACTGGAAAATATTTTTAAAAGAATCATAATAAATATTGTCATTTATTGGATTTTTCATATTAGTGAAAAAATAAAAGCAAATCTATAAAAATGAAATTATTGAATGTTAATTTTGTGTCCTGCAATGAAAACTTGAAAATACTGAAATGTCCTATAGTGAAAAAATGTTAAATGCTGTGTAAAACACATTTCATATTAATTTCACTTACATAATTGTACTATATAAATTATTTATTACATTTTGAATTTATTTATAAGCATTAAAAATCCTGCAACGCAAGTATTTTTATTTATTAAAACACTTATAAATATTTGAATATTTAAAATAAGTTTTCCTGAATATTGTCTGCTTATTATCAAAAATACACTATCATTAAATTATTTTTAACGATAGTGTATTTTTGATATTTAAGCCGGAAAACAGGAAAAAAGGACCACATCCGTCTAAAAAAAGTGTTAAAGATGTTATTTATTATTATTATTATTATTATTATTATTATTTTGGATTAAGGAAACGGATCAGAAATGACTCGTTTCTCTTTAATCAAAAAATGATGGAAAAAGCTACGGCCTATCTTAAAAGATCAAACATATGTTTTAACAAATTTTTGTTGAAACCATTCACAAAAAAATTATTCCTGGGTGAGAGCAAACTAAAGAAAATTGTTTTCAAGGTTAGATTAGAATTGATGACAATGGCTGTCAAAGGCTACTCAATGGCAATAACATCATTTCATTGGTGAGCGGAAGCGAAAAGTATAATGAGGAAAAAAATGCCTCAACAGAGATCGTTTCACATACAGATACAGTTCAACCGTTCGTACCTAGACTTCACTGCACTGAGTAGAATTCGAATGCTGCTCCTGCTGATGTAATGTTAATGTGTCGCTTGTGCAATGTCATGTCAAGACGATTCAGTTTGTTATATCAATGTTAGATTACAGATTTCAGTTCTTCATAATAAAGTATATAGCTTATACATTGAATTCAAACGCTTACTGAAAATATAGATGCTATTGAAAATCGGGTTCAGTATAGATAATGTGTTGTAAAGAAGGGAAAAAACAGTTTTATTCTTTCAATAAACCCAGTTTAATTCCTTAATTCCTTGAGAATTTTAAAAACTCCAGGAAATTTTCAAACACATCGAGAGTTTTAAAATTTTTCAGATGACTTAGAAATTTTTGAAGTATTTTCTTTTTCATCAGATACATTTTTATAATATATTTCTTAACCGGTAACAGGTGTACGTTTCATCACCTGTTACAATTTTAGAAATGATAACGGTGGCCACCATCATTTAGCAATTTAAGAGTTTCTTTACTGATTCTAACACGCTCCTCTTTTTGGTGCTCAGTTAGATTAAGGGGAACCCAATGGCAAACTACTTTTTTCATATGTAATTCTTCACGAATGATTTTGTGTATGGCTGCGGATCCAATGTTAAGTTCCTTCTGTATCATTTGATAGGTACAGCGATTATTATCCATTAACATTTTTCGTATAGCAGACACATTATCCGGGATTACTGCCGACGGTGGCCTTCCTGTGTGTTCTTCATCCTGAAGAAAATGGCGACCTCTTCTAAATTCTCTAAACTATCTGAATACAGTAGCACGAGCTGAAGATTCGTCACCAATTGCTAATTGCAACTGTTGAACGCATTCTTCTTGATTTAATCCTGCTTTAAAATACTAGAAAATCATAGTGTTTGTTATATCAATGAAAGATTACAGATTTCAGTTCTTCATAATAAAGTATATAGCTTATACATTGAATTCAAACGTTTACTGAAAATATCGATGCTATTGAAAATCGGGTTCAGTATAGATAGTGTGTGTTGTAAAGAAGGGAAAAACAGTTTTATTCTTTCAATAAACCCAGTTTAATTCCTTAATTCCTTGGGAATTTTAAAAACTCCAGGGAATTTTCAAACACATCGAGAGTTTTAAAATTTTTCAGATGACTTAGAAATTTTTGAAGTATTTTCTTTTTCATCAGATACATTTTTGTAATATATTTCTTAACCCTTTGTGGTTCAATGTTCCAGGTGATGGAACACCAAACTTTAAATTGTTAACAAATCGTTGAATTTTATGATAAAAAGATTAAGTTTGGTTTAAAATGTTCTTTAGACTCTCTTTTTCGATAATAGATAGCAGCACTACATAAAGCGATCAATAGTTTTCAATTATAGCAGATTATTTAAATCCCTTTATTTTGAAGGAATCTTTTCGAATTTCTTTTCTTATACAAAATTAACTGTTTGAAAAGAAATTTCTATGTCATTTTGTTGCCTGTACCTTGAACTATTGATTCTATATTAAAATTTTTACGCATAAAGTATACTGTTCCGAGCTTCGGAGTTCGTGTGGATTGAGAGATGAAGAAAGCAACTACTCGATGAACAAAAGACTTTTATTCGTAAAAATTCCACTAGAAATACCAGCTGTAATAATCACAATTATACAGCTACAATTCATCAGATACGATAAGTAACAACTTCCAATCACAGGTCTCAAATACATCAGGCAGAGAACAGCTTCTCTAAACTAGCAATCACGACTAATCGTCTTCACAAAACTGACTGTCTGTACAAAAACTGAATAACTATGTCGGGCTGCGGTATTTATAACTGACTTGGCGGGGAAATCTACTAATTTCGCCAAGGTTCTGGAAGCTTCCAGACTATTTCGCTAAATATTGGTTCTAGAGTTAAAGTGATGGATATTTCCAGAAGTATCTATTTCTCGCCAAGTCGATAAAAATCTTCCCATGTCGCAAATAATCTCGCCAAATCGCCAAGTTTTCTCGCCAAAACATTGCCAAGTCACCAAATCGTTAGAAAACCAGCTTTTAACGCATAACATGTTTAAATACCGCAATTTTTGCCCAAAATGTGAGTGTTTCCGATCTGTCTGAGATATTTTAAGACATATATAATAATTATTTATAAATTTGTAACAGTGCCCCCCTCTCAAGGACTGCACGTCCCGCGCAGTACAATTCCCTGATAGGAGGCCAAATTTAATAGAAAAGAATTTACATTTTAAGAGGATACAGAACACATTACATACACAAATAATTAAAAATACAAATACAGAAAAATAGAAAATATTAAAATTATGTATACTATTTACAAAGAGACTATGGTATACTAATTTTTACTTTACATTACGATAAGGAGCTAATCCATCATAATGTACTACCTTTGGTTTTGATGATGATTTCCTTATACGAACCACGACGTCATTCACTCATTTTAGGACTGTGCAGGGATCTTCCCAGTTGACTTGCAAATTTGGAGAAAGTCCTTTACGTCGAATCGGGCTCCACAACCAAACTTTATCTCCTTCCTGAAATTCATGTCCTGTCGCTCTTGTGTCATACCTTGTCTTTATTCTTTCGGTCGTCAGGTTGATTCGGTCTCGATCAAAGTTATGGACATCTTCAAGACGTGCTTGAAGGTCTCGAAGGTATTCCTCTGGCGATGAAGATGTATCCGGTGGACGACCAAACTGAAGATCACAAGGGAGACGAAGTTCGCGACCGAAAAACATTTGTGATGGGGTGTATCCGGTAGTCTCATGGACAGCACTGCGATATGCAAGCAGAAACAGCGTTAGCTTCAAATCCCAATCTTGCTGATTTCTGGAAACCATAAGTGAGAGATTATTTAAGCTGGTACGGTTAAACCTCTCTACCATGCCATCCGATTGCGGGTGTAATGGCGTGGTCTGCGTCTTGTCTATTCCGAGAATTTGACACATTCCTTTAAACACAGCAGAGGTGAAATTTGTCCCTTGATCTGAATGAATTTGTAAGGGTGTGCCGAATCTGGAAACCCATTGCTGAACTAGAACCTCGGCTACTGTAGTCGCTTCTTGATCAGGGATTGAAAATGCTTCAGGCCGCTTAGTAAAGTAGTCAATGACAACTAGGATGTATTTGTTGCCATTTGAAAATCGTGGTAAAGGACCCAAAATGTCCAATACTATCTGCTCAAAAGGTGCTCCTATATTATACCGCTGCAACCTTCCTCGGCTACGTTTCTTTGGTCCCTTACGTGCCGCACAGTCATCACAAGATTGGCACCATTTCTCTACATCTTGAGTAGTTTTGCTCCAATAGAATCGTTCTCGAACTTTCTGTAGAGTCTTCATTACTCCGAAGTGGCCTCCTGTTGAGATACTGTGAAATTCTTGATTTTTGAAGAACAAATTGCCATTTGAAATTACGTCTATCATCGTACTCCCATTTCCTGTATAACACGCAATTTCTAATATGGAGTGAGTCTCAAAAAGCCCAATATTGTTTAGTAGCAGGATTGTAGGTTAAGATGTCCTGCCAACTTGGTCTCATACTGGAAGATTCTTTTAATTCAAAAATTGGATTTATATCTGGGTCTTCTTTTTGGGCTTCTCTAAGTCCTTCATCACTCCATGGGACTGGTTGGCGGTGAAACAGTAACTTGGCGTACCGAAGGATTTACTAATTGATAGTTCTGTTCTTCTCTACTCTAGAACAATATCGGCAGCTTCCATTATACGGTCTCCTTGATAAAGCTTCAGCATTTCCATGAAGAGTGCCTTTGAGATGACGTATTTCAAAGTTAAACTCCTGGATTCGTTGAATCCAACTGGCTACCTGTCCTTCTGGATTTTTAAAATTTAAAAGCCAGGTTAAGGATGCGTGATCTGTCCGAAGCAAGAGCTTTCTTCCATAGAGATAATGGTGGAAATGTTCTATGGCTTTAACGATTGCTAGCAATTCCTTCCTGGTTGCATAATAATTTCGCTCCGATTTCGACAAACATTTACTCCAATAAGCAATGACATATTCTTTATCATCGTTCCCCTGCGACAAAACAGCTCCTATATTTTCGTTGCTGGCATCTGTGTCTAAAATGAATAATTTTCCGGGCTGGGGATATGCAAGAACAGGCGAAAATGTCAACGCCTCCTTCAGTTGCTTAAAAGCTTTCTCACATTCATCTGTCTATAGAAATCTCTGCTTAACTTCTGTCAACTTGTGAAGGGTCTAGCAATACTTGAAAAACCCTTAACAAATTTCCTGTAATGCAGGCATAGTCCAAGAAAACTTCTTAATTGGTGGACATCTTCTGGATGACTCCAGTCCTTTACAGCAGAGATCTTTTCAGGATCTGTTCTTACACCTTCAGCAGAGATAATGTGTCCCAGATAGCTTAATTCATGTCGAAATAAATTACACTTGCAAGGATTCAGCTTCAGGTTGGCCATTTTTAATTTTTCCAGTACTTTTCGGATGTTTCTTTGATGGTCTTCGAATGTGCGCCCTACAATGATGATATCATCCAAATATACCAAACAGGCTTCGTAGGAAAGTCCTCGTAATACTGCCTCCATCAGGCGTTCAAACGTTGGAGGTGCGTTGCAAAGCCCAAATGGCATAAACTTGAACTGCCAAAGTCTTTGTCCTGTGGTAAACGCAGTCTTTTCCCGATCCTCAGGATGTATCTCTACTTGCGAGTAACCACTCTTGAGATCCAAAGTTGAAAACCATTGATTTCCGGATAAAGCATCAAATGTATCGTCAATCCTATGAAGAGGGTAACTATCTTTTTTAGTGATGTTGTTTAATTGACGATAGTCATCGCCGAATCGGGTAGAACCATCTTTCTTCCGAACCAAACAATAGGTGAAGCCCAAGGACTTTCTGATGGCTCAATAATGTCATTCTTCTGCATTTCCATCAGAAGATTATCCACCTCTTCCTGCTTAGAGAATGGTAGTCTTCTCGGATGTTGTTTAATGTGTGGATGATTTCTTGTATCTATTCGGTGCTGCGTTATTTTGGTTCGCCCAACATCATCTGATTTCTTGGAAAAGAGATCTCCGAATTCTGATAATAGATTTCTTGCAACATTCCTCTGTTTATCATCTAACTCTTCATTCTGAAGGAGTTCATTAATTAGAGTGTCAGGAGGCTCCGATAGTGTGGCGTGACAACTTCTGTTAATGCAGGTCACTGGAGTACAAGTCGCCAGCATTTCTCCTTCTTTTATTAGTTTTGTCTTATCGCTTAGATTAGCAACTCTTACCGGGATTACATTTCGTGAAATGTCGACGAGTGAAGAAGCCACAAGTACTCCTTTAACACTATTGTCAGAATCTGGATATTCAATCAATCCATAGTGAAAATTATTATCTTCAGAAAGAGCTCCGGAAACTATCGTCTCAGTTCTTGGTAGTAATGTTGTTTCACTCTTTACAGTTATATGATGGACTGTTTTAATATCTGAATATTTCGTCTTAAAAATCGCTATGCCTTCAGAACACGAGTGTAGTTCATTATTTTTAAATTCTAGCTTGAAATGGTTTTCTTTGAAGAAATCCAATCCGAGAATAAATTCGTCTTTATATCAGCGACATATGCTATATGATGGTACACGGCATTACCAAATGCAATGTTTAGATTGAATTTTCCATCCACTTTAATCATATCACCAGTCATAGTTTGAAGGATAATGCAGGGCGGCGTCCAGATGAGTTTCTCACCAAGTTTGCGAGCCAGATCTGTCCTAATTATGGTTACGTTGGCTCCAGTATCGATTATCAATCTGCAGGGAACTTCGTTAACATTCCCATAATGTAAAGTCCGTTGTCTCCGCCACTTACGTATGAAATGTGCAACAATTTAAAATGGGGCTTCCGACTATCTGGACATTTCCGCCCCGCGAGATTCTCACATACTAGTTTCCCTGCTGTGATGTTTCCACCATCTTTTGGTTTCGGGCAGTTTCTACGGACGTGTCCAACTGCACCGCAAGTCCAACACTGAATTTTCGTGTTTCTACCAACTTTACTCAGTTCTAAGCTACGGACTTTTCGCCGCAGATCTTCAATTCGTTTTCTTAGCAGAGACAGTTCTGATTCAGTGCCGATCTTGACGCGCGGCCTGCTGGGCAGCCTCTATCTTAAGTGCGTTGACTACAGAAGATCCGATATATTTGACATCGGCGAGTCTAAGTGCTTTCTGTATCTCCGGATCTCGCACATTATCGATGAAGTGATGGAGAGCCAGATCTTGACGTGTCTCAGCTGGGCAGTCCGAAAATGCTAAATGGGAAAGTCGCTGAATATCGACAGCCAATTCTTGCAGACTTTCACCCGCTTTTTGATAGCGGGATTTTGACTGTAATCTGCTATATTCTTTATTGCACTTTTCTCCAAACCGCAGCTCAAGCACACTCGATAGGGCTTGGAAATCGTGCCTCTGCTCTTCCGGAAGCGTCTCGAGGACATCGGCCATGTCTCCTCTTGAAGAAGCCACCAGGTGAAAAGCTTGGCTCCGGGGATTCCCTCCATTAGCTTCCGCTACCATCGTAAACTGGGTCTTGTATACTTGCCAGGAGGATTTTCCATCGAATGTTGAGAGTTTAATCGTGGCTGTGGAAGGCATAAATGCCACATTTGGTTCCTCATGTCTGTTTGACATTTGTTTCTTCAAGTTTTCAATCTCCTTATTCACAGTGTCTAATGTTTCTTCAACGTTTTCTTCGATCACCAAAACCTTAGTTTCAACTGAAGTTACCTTTGCTTCCACTGCATTCATCTTCTCCTGAATGATGTTGGAGAATCCTTCTTTAACACTTATAATGTCCTTCTTAAGTTCCTTTTTAAGCTCCTCCTGCCCAGATTTTATCTCTTTCGTCATCTCGGTTTTAATCTCTGCTTGTCCAGCTTTCATCTCTTCTTGTCTAGCTTTCATCTCTTCTTGTCTAGCTTTCATCTCTTCTTGTCTATCTTTCATCTCTTCTTCTTTAGCTTTCATCTCTTCTTGTCTAGTTTTCATCTCTTCTTGTCCAGATTTCATCTCTTCTAGTCCAGCTTTCACCTCTTCTTGTCCAGATTTCATCTCAGCTTTCATCTGTTCTCGTCCAGCTTTCATCTGTTCTCGTCCAGCTTTCATCTGTTCTCGTCCAGCTTTCATCTCTTCTTGTCCAGCTTTCATTTCAGCCATCTGCTCGTTTAATTTTTCGAGACGACTTTTCATTAAATTCATATCCATTTTTCTATTTAAATTCATATACATTTGCATCAACTCTTCAACCCCGCTTCTAACACCAGTTGTACAGCTTCGGGATTCGTGTGGATTGAGAATTGAAGAAAGCAACTACTCGATGAACAAAAGACTTTTATTCGTAAAAATTCCACTAGAAATACCAGCTGTAATAATCACAATTATACAGCTACAATTCGTCAGATACGATAAGTAACAGCCTCCAATCACAGGTCTCAAATACCTCAGGCAGAGAACAGCTTCTCTAAACTAGCAATCACGACTAATCGTCTTCACAAAACTGTTTGTACAAAAACTGCCTAACTATGTCGGGCTGTGGTATTTATACCTGACTTGGCGGGGAAATCTACTAATTTCGCCAAGGTTCTGGAAGCTTCTAGGCTATCTCGCTAAATATTGTTCCTAGAGCTTAGGTGATGGATATTTCCAAAAATATCTATTTCTCGCCAAGAATCTCGCCAATTGTCGCCAAGTTTTCTCGCCAAAACATCGCCAAGTCACCAAATTATTAGAAATTCCACTTTTAACGTGTAACTCGGCTAAATACTGCAATTTTTGCCCAAAATGTGATTATTTCCGATGTGTCTGAGATATTTTAGGGCAAATACAATAATTATTTATAATTTGTAACAATATTATTTATGCAAAAACATGATTTTCATTTCAAACAGAATATTTTAATCATACAAACATCATCGATAACAGTTTTGAGCCTTTTATAAGATTTTTAAAGTTTATGCATACCATTTTATATAATTTACAACTGCTTAGGTGATGAATGTTTCCAGAAGTATCTATTTCTCGCCAAGTCACTAAAAATCTTGTCAAGTCGCCAAATTTTCTCGCCAAAACATCGCCGAGTCACCAAATCATTAGAAAACCCGCTTTTAACGTATAACAAAATACCGCAATTTTTGCCAAAAATGTGAGCATTTCTGATCTGTCTTAGATATTTTAAGACATATACATTAATTATTTATAAATTTGTAACAATACGCAGAATTATCTGATAAATTTAGGTGTTCCATCACCTGGAACACTGCGGCGCAATGGCACTTTTCCTTCCCGCGATTTAGAGTGCAATTAGCCTTAACTCAATGCTGAGTGGAACAGCTTTATTTATTTTTTACTGTTTTTCTCTCTTTTGGGGTGTAATAAATTAATGTTGAGGAATGTAAAAGGAAGGATTATTTATATGGATAATATTTGAACTGCCTTATTGGCCTCTTGAATTGGGAAGCTTTAGTGTAGTATAGAAATATATCAGTTAATTCGAATCCTCTTTAGTTAGAGAAGCATTATTTTTATGCTCTTGATTTTTCTTTTCGCTGCTATTAGTTTTATAATATGGTGTTTATATTTTTTGAATTTATATATTTTTAGTATATTTTTTCAAATCTAGTTTTAATTTCTAGTTAATTTTTTAATTTGTTAATTGCAAATAAATGGCACCTATAGAACTTAGTCCTTCTGAAGCAATAAAAATGCATCAAAAATTACCCTCTATTAGTGAATCAGGACATATGTATAGTGATTGTGATACAGAGAATATGTTCATATTCCACTTGATCAGTATCAGTCTGATAATGTTGTGTCGGATGCCAGTGAAAATAATGCTGATTTATCTCAACCAGGTTCCTCTAGGCAGCCCCAAAACCTTATTCGGATAACTAAAAAATCGTACAGAAATCTTTATTTTATAATTTTATTTATTATTACTTTTTGGAGTAGAGTAGCAGGCCTTCTTGTGATGCTCCCTGAACCACGCTAAATCTGCTATTCAGGTGTAATGCATCGTTTTTACATTCATATACAAAAACATTTACGAGTATATGGGCTTCACTGAAATACTTGCTTTTTACGACCTTTGCGGCACAGTGTTCCATGTGATGGAACACCTACAAAATCGAAATGGTACATGTAATCTTTACAAAATTTTCACTGTATACTCATATAGGCATAAATAGACAAACTACAAATTTTTTTTTGTTAATATGTCAACTTTAAGGAGCCTGAAATGGTTAAAATAAATTAAAGTTCACTTATTTTATGACTTCCATTACTAATTAAGATAATAGAAAGCTTTCCAGGAAACGAAAATAATTTTGCATTGATGAGCAATTTAGAATAACTTTAAAAATTAATGTTGAAATTTTTTTTTCTTTTGTTCTCTGCATGAATTCATACATTTTTAAAACGGCAGAAGCATGGGAATATCAATATTTACTCTGACAATCCTGAAAAAAATATCTCGATATTTTTTATTAAATACTAATTCATTTTTTTAACTAATATTTTTATTTTTCTCAGCACATAACTTCTTTACCAGACATTTTTGGCATTCTTTTGTAGTTTATTTTACTTTTTTTTCATATATATATATATATATATATATATATATATATATATATTAGACAAAACAATAACAGAAAGATGATTGGTTAAATTTATTCCCTCAAAATTCCCAAAAACTGAAGGTTTGTTTCCAAAACTCCCAAGTAAATTCCTATGATTCAAAATTCAGGGGTATTTTACATTTCTAAGTGTAAAATCGGGTACCCCTTGGTTTGGTGAAGAATCAAACGTTACATCTTGGCAATAAAGTTTCATTTCTGGTAACCAGGGTAACTCTGTCTTTGTATTTATTTTGTATATCGGCCCTTTTGTTAGTCACATATTGGCTTACACCTTAAAGCTAGAAAAAGCTAAAAAAAAAAAAAAAAAAAAACAAATAAATAAATAAAATAAAAATAAACCCAATTTTAAACTTCACCATTAAAAAAACGGTTAACTTTTGTATTTATAGATTTTCTTTTCTGAAAACTAGTTTTTGGTGTTCACTCCCCAAGTTGTTTTGATTATCAAGCTGTAACATATGTTAGAGTGCTTGATTTCGCTTGTATTTTGACAGTAAAATATTTCTCGGATGTATCACTTCTTCAACCCACATGTAATATTTTATTTAAGTTTTTTTTTTATAGTTTGGTTTGCTTTAATTGCATAATATTAATCATATCCACAAAATCTCAGATCTTCGCTTAAGTAAGAGAATATTTACTTAATATTCTTTCTATTTTCTTAGTTTTTTCTCATTTAAGTATCTTTCAATACCATAAAAGTAACAAAATCTCTTCTTGTTTGGATAATATAAATCATAATGAGTAGTATGAATATAAATCTCTAAAAAGCTAACGAATTATTTTAAAATATCAATAAAATTGCACAAGAAGGGATTTATTAAATTAGAAAATTATATGCTAAAATTTGCTTACAAAAGTATATCTATGCCAATTAGTAAAATTTTACTCCCATAAATGAATAATACTCCCATAATTTCCAACTGGTTTCTTGTAAATATAGTTAAAATATTTTTCTTGACTCAAGTTTAGGATTTTAATATCAAATATATATTGTTATAATGTAAATCGGGGTATAATTCACCAGTCTTTGAAATATTTTTGTTGGTGGAATTTAAACCGTAAGCATAGTCTGTTTGGAGAATTTTAAGAAAGTTAACCACAACACAATAAAACTTTTATTGAATTAATAATTAAAGTATCAGTGACTTAATCCAATCATTGTAAGGAAATAAGTGATAGATTTTGAGTCTCTTATTATTTTTTATTTTTTACATTAATAGTTGCCAAAAAATAAAAAACACTAGATTCTGAAATATTTACTCCAAATGGAATAAATGAAGGCAAAATTTGGTAAAAGCATAAGCAGTCAGGAAAATGATGTGATTTATCTTAGTTTAGCAAGTTAATACCTTCTTTTTTAGTCTTGATTATGAAATGAAGGTAGTTAGGCAAAATCTAAAATAGTAATTTTTCAGTTTTTATCGCCCGCCGAAAATATGATTACAAACTTCTTAGGTTTTATGATCAAATACGTATATAATTGCAAACTGCATAACTTATTTCCAGAGCTTGACTTAAGTCTATTTGGACCCAGGGCAAAAACTCCTTTGGTGGCCAATTCTTCTCCCCAACAACAAATTTTCCATTCAATTTGGCAAGTGTTTTTTTCGATTGATAACATAAAACCTTTCTATGTTATTTGTGGGCCTCATCTGTTATAGGTGGGCCGGGCAACTGCCCACGCCTTATTCAGCCTCTGCTTATTTCCTTCTACTTTCAATGTGCTTATGTTTTTATAGCTTTATTATTTTTTTTAGCTTTTTCTTTTAAAATATGAAAATTAAAATTTTTAAGATGAAATTTACTATTCATTTTGTCAAGAATTTCTCAAATCTATTAATTAATTTCAAGAAGTCTTCAAATCTATTGTATATTCAATCAAAATATATGAGCTTTCTAACATGGTTATGTAAATATAAATTTTTCTGTTGTGTTAACTTTATATATGTATATATATATATATATACTATAACATTTTGTCCAAACTGAAAGGGAAGTTAATCAGTGAAAGGCAAGAAAATACCTTTCAAAAATGAAGTGGACTTTCAAGACTTGATGAGAATCGGAATAACCTAACTCGTTTGTGTGTTCTTCGCTACATCCTATTTTGGTATATAATTGAAAGAAGCAGATACAATTTTGATAAGATTAGATTCGCTAATTTCAATTCTTTAAGACTGCTTGAATCTTACGCGGTAAAATAATGAAAATTTATTCAGTTTATGGGAATTCCACTTTTTATCTCTAAGAGTTTAATATGCATTTCAAAAGGATGCTAAGAACAGAGAATTCAGAACGAAAGAAAATGTTTCTTAAAAATAATCATACGGTTTGGAATCATTGTTTCAATGGAAATGTATTTTGGTTGAATTAATCATACAAGAGTATTTATCATATGTTTATTTTCAAACATTTTTCTACAAAAGAAATATCACGGTTACGTAATTACAACATAAGCAACAAATAGCAAGCATTTAAATTTATACAAGTACTAGAACTGCAATTTTCATATATATACAAAAATATATGCTTTTAAAAGCATCGTCAATTAATCTTTACAAATTATTTATAACAAAATAATCCATATACATTTCTAACCCATTTCTGTTCACATAATATTTAACATCTCAAATTGATAGAAAATCTTCAAGGAAAAATCTTGTTTGAAAAAGTACATTTAAATAATATTTCGGGTGTTAAGAAATGAAATGGAAAAATACATTTGGTTTTTTAGCTTGTTTTATGCAAAGGAATTTTGTTTCTATGGGATAGAAGCGTAAAAGGTTTATAACAGTTGAAAACAGTTATAATTGTGCGTTGAAAAATGTGCTACATCGATACCAAAAAATCTTGGAGGGAATTCTTTTCTAACTCAAGATCTTGGAATGCATATCGGTTCAGTGCCAATCCAGCGTCTTTGGCTGCAATACAATTCCGTAAATCTGGTGTCCAGCATCTCATAACCTGGATTGCACCTGTATACGGCACTCAGGTAGTGGTTTCGAGGAGAATTCGGGTTCTGTCGTCTGTCATAACGAGCGATGTGTGCATTGGGCAATTTGGGTGCTGTTACAAAATGGGAACCAGCTTGGTTACAGGAATAATCATAGATAGATATTGGATCACGGGCAATAACTGTAAAAAAAATTTTATTATTGTTCCAAATTAGCCATCACTTGAATACGAGAATAACTTGATATTTAGACCTTATGAAAAATGTATAGCTAGCGTACTTTAATTGTTTTTTAATTGCTCTAATAAAATTTTTAATTAAATCAGTGCAAAATTCTTAATACTACAAATTGTTAGTACTTTGTAATAATTTTCGTAAGGGCAATATTTCGTCATTTTTATAAAAATAAAAAAATCCTAACAATACAACTGGTGTTGAAATATACTACTGAATAATTTGATCATATACCTGATACTGGTTGTCTTAAGTAGTATGGTGCATGGTACAAGTTATATGCGTCTTCGTAGCGCCTCAGAAAAGCTTGAGCTCTCGCGCCTTCGACTGCTTCTTCCGCGCGAATCACATACAAATCCCTTAAATACTGATCTCGAAGTTCAGGATGCAGACTGTTGATCCATGCTATCTGCGATTCGCTGAGGGTCATCACAACAGGGTTACCACTTCGATACTCTACCAGCGATGCCTGTCTTGGATAATTGTGATGAGCCCACCAGTACATTTGCCTCAGAGCATCTTCACCTTTATCATTCTGTGAAATCATATGTTACTATAAAATTAGTTTTAATAATTTTTAAATCGAGAATAAGTTAGCCAAAAATATCTTACTTAATGAACTAAAGTAAAATTAACTTCTGTTTTAACGTCAGATATCATTCATTAAGGTAAATAAAAATAAGCAATTGTTATTTTCATTTTATGTACATACACAGTAATGCTGCTGTTACTTCGCGAAAAGCAAATCTGATGCAATACACTTAAAGTATTACAATTAAAGCTTATTCTATGAATATATATATATATATATATATATATATATATATATAATTTTAATATTAACTAACAATTAACTTTAAATAATGTCAAATTAATCTAATTTGCTGTAATTTAATTGAATCTAAATGCTCAATACTAATAAACTGTATATAGTTATAACACTATAATTTCACCCAAACACTACAATTTTAAGTTAATATTTGAATTCACATGATATCAATGGAATTTAAAGCTGCACCAACTCTTAACAATTGGGCAAACCCAATATTTAATTATGTAAAAAGCTGTAAATTTGTAAATAATCATTTTTATCCTAGCCAAAAATTGTTAATGATATTATTTTATAACTAAAAAATATGTATGTAAAGCTTATACATGTTGTATAAGCTTTACATACATATTTTTTAGCTTATACATTGTTTAGGAATTTACATGAATACGTAAATTCCTAAACAATGTAAATAATTATTCTATCTTATCCAAGAATTACGTCATATAGCAAGAATATGTAATTGCTAAGAAATGTAACAGCTATGTACTGCATAGCTATCCCCTACCCCTATTTAAAAGTCCTTGTCCATTGTATTATAATAAAATTCAGCCATGCCATGAAGGAAATACCAGTTCGATCCGCACCAAGTTCTCTCCGATCCCATATCCCAAAATTAAATCTAATTAAGCAATAATTAAGACAAATATCAAACCCCTTTTTAGAGTCAAGTAAGTAAATTGGAGGTGCGTGCCTGGGGCACTGGGAACTCCGGTCAATAAATGACCAACCGTAGTCCCTTGTTACTTATCCTCTTGGTGGAGGAAAGTCTACACCATGTTCAGAAAGCCCCGATGAACCAGGTCTCTATAGATAAGATCCTGCTCATCTCACAACTGCCTCCAAGTGACAATAAAGGTGAGCAGGACCTGGCAGAGAGGGGCAGGAACTCCGAGAGGAAATTCTCTCCCCATTCAAGAACCTCAAACATTTATGGTGGACCTTCTAAGTCTCGCCATGGCTGATTGAAGAGGCCACTGGAGAACAGGGATAGACTAGCAGGACTGTTATCAGCATACCGATGGTGAGCCGGTGGAAGCCCCCATACGGAGAACGATTGTTCATGGAGTGAATTTTCGAGGGAGTAAGCTCATACATGATGATGTAGTTTAGATAATCTAAAAATTGCAATAAGATATTTTGTTAAAAAATAAAATTCAAAGCTATGTTTCTCAAAGTAATGTAGTGTATCTATAGGTGCAGAAGCTATTCGCTAAATTAGTTAAAATTTTTAATTGTAGGATGTTGAATATATTATCAACCTTTGCTTTTTTATAATTTATTTCAAACACAGGTCTTAGATAAAAAATATCAGAAATACTTTTGCTCAGATTCGTTATTTACTGATGTTTCAAACATGTACATTTCCCTCAAAAATGTATACTACTGTCTATTACGCCAGAATTGTATAGATCTTGCAACATAGTAAGACATGCGCCACATATATCTTCTGATCGTAAATCGAGCTTTAGACACTTGAAAAGCTCTCTGATTGAAACGATTCACTCTAAATAAATAATTTTAGTCATTTTCTTTAAATGCAAAGGTAAAACTTATTGACTTTTAATTACATTTAAAAAACAACTAAGAAAAATAAAACTTTTAAAATTCGAGGGAAGATAAGTTTATTCTATTGAAATAAATAAATATTTTTTTTATATAAACATATAGTAAGTACCAAGTAGATTATGATATATTTGCGATAGCTGAAAAGATTTCTCAAAAAATAAATAAAACAGTTAAATAGAGTTAAATATATAAATATGCTATAGTTAGCAGTTCATACAAAATATATTATTAGAAAATATATGTACCATTTAAAGTGAAATAAAAAACGTGAATGCAGAGTAAGTAAAATCTCATAGCTAGATTATATTTAACTATCATGTTACTAAATGTTACTATGTTCATAATAAAAATTAATGGTATCAAATTTGCTTTAGAAAATATTTATTCGTGTGTTATGTGGTTGAATGAAAAATACTTCTTCCAAAAGTTAAATGATACTGATTTAGTAATGAATGCTATTTCCCCAATAACTTTTTTAGATGCTCTTAACACCATTAATAAAATCAGAACAAAAAAATTAGGTTTTTCTTCTGATTTTATTAATGGTGTTAAGAATTTCAATTTAATACAAGTTAAATTTCAGAATTTCACCTTAATATAAACATATTAGGGAGAATTTCTGGAATATCTTACATTTTTACGAAATAAGATAAAAATAATTAAAGGGTTAAAATTATGTATCAAATTTAATAATAAATTAATGATTGTAATAAATAAAGATAAGTTATATATGTTTTCATTTGTGGTCCATAATGCTTAAACCTACCAGAACTATTATGCTCTTAGCTAGCAAAACAAGTTTTCTAGCCAGCATAAAATTTATAGTTGCGCATTCAAATGTAATACACTACTGGCCATTAAAATTGCTACACCAAGAAAGCGACACACTACAGACATGAAATTTATACGAAAGGAAGAAGGTGCTGTGATATGCAAATGATTAGCTTTTCAAAGCATTCAGACAAAGCAGGCGCCAGTAGCGACACCTACATTTTGTTTAAATGAGGAAATCGTTCAGCTGGTTCCTCATACACAAATTGCATTTGAACGTTGTTGCCTGGTGAAAATTTGTTGTGATGCCTCGTGTAAGAAGGAGAAATGCGTACCAGCACGTTTCTGACTTTGATAAAGGTCGAATTGTAGCGTACCGGGGTTGCGGTTTATCTTATCGCAGTATTACTGCTCGCGTCGGTCGAAATCCAATGACTGTTAGCAGAATATGGAATCGATGGGTTCAGGACGGTAATACGGAACGCCATGCGGGATCTCAACGGCCACATATCACTAGCAGCCGAGAAGACAGGCATATTATCCGCATGGCCGTAATGGATCGTGCAACCACGTCACGAGCCGTGAGTCAAGAAACGGGGTTTTTTGGAAGACAACAAGTGTCTGCACGAACTGTTCGACGACGTTTGCAGCAGCATGGACTCTCAGCTCGGAGACCATGGCTGCGGCTTCCCTTGACGCTGCGTGATAGACAAGAGCGCCTTCAATGGTGTGATCAACGACGAACCTGGGCGCACGAATGGCGAGACGTCATCTTTTCAGATGAATCCAGGTTCTGTGTACAGCATCATGATGGTCGCATCCGTGTTTGGCGGCATCGTGGTGAACGCACACTGGCAGCGTGCATTCGTCATCGTCATACGGGCCCATCACCTGGCGTGATGGTATGGGGTGCCATTTGATACACGTCTCGGTCACCTCTTGTTCGCATTGACGGTGCTTTGAACAGTGCACGTTTCATTTCTGGTGTATTACGACCCGTGGCTCCACCCATTATTCGAGCCCAGCAAAACCCTACGTTTCAGCAGGATAATGCCCGACCGCATGTTGCCGGTATTGTACAGACCGTCCTTGATACGGAACATGTTCGGCTGTTGCCCTGGCCAGCACGTTTTCCAGATCTTTCACCAATAGAAAACGTCTAGTCAATGGTTGCCGAGCGACTGGCTCGTCACCAAACGCCAGTCACTACGGTTGATAAACTGAGGCATCCTGTTGAAGCTGCATGGGCATCTGTACCTGTACATGTAATCCAATCTCTGTTTGACTCAATGCCCCGGCGTATAACTGCTGTTATTACTGCCAGAGGTGGTTGCTCCGGTTACTGATTTTTCAGGATCTATTCAGCCAAATTTTTGAAAATTTTATCACTTGTTATTTCTAGTATAATATATTTGTCCAATAAATATCATTTTGTTATCTGGATTTCTTCCTGGTGTAGCAATTTTAATGGCCAGTAGTGTAGATGTTAGTATGGATTATTATTCTAGGAAAAGTTTTTAGCTTTTTCTTTTCTAAGTCCACTCCAAAAAAAAGATTTTTGAGGTAAATTATATAGTATGATTTCAAGAACAGAATTGAAAAGTAAATTTTTACCAGAATCGTTCATTCCTAAACATGTTATTTTATTCAGAGTCACGCTGAATGATACAAATATTCAATGAAATTAAAATGATTATTGCGTGCTTACTTGAGCCACAGCGGCCCTGGGCAAAGTGACCACTTGGACGTGATCCGCGTCTTCAGCGTTATCGACAGTCATGTGCACGGAAGCAGCTCTGTATTGCTGGTTGAGAGTTTGTTCCTGGCTCTCTGATTTACCGGGAGATATGGTTCTTCTGACGTAGATACTTGATGGAGGAGCTTCTAGGTGAATGGTTGTGGCTGCTGTTAGAGTAATCAAAAGTGTTAAATAAAAAAAAGAATATAAGGCAATTTGGTAAAAGTTTACAACTGGGCACCTCTTGATTCTTTAGCGATTTTTTTGGCTCTAGGGTAGGTGCCAAAATATGACAAACAAGATGACCATTACACAAAAGCTATACAAATATATTATGACCAGGACTACCAGAAATTAAAGTTTATCTCCAAATCGAGTGGTACGGGATTCTACACCAAACCCAGTAATTAATGTGTTTATAGCTTCGTTATTGAAATAGAATTAGTGGGAGGGGGATATGAATTATGAATTCAATTATATTTCTGAGAAAAAATGTGTGTGTTGAGAAAACATAGATGTAAGAATGTGCAGCAATATTTTTGCAGTAATAATATATTATCCTAAAATCATATAATTATTATGCTATCAGATGAATTTATGATGAAACTTATTAAAACTTTTATTTTGGATTAAATTAATGTAATTAGGACCTACAAATATAAATCTAGATATTTAAAATTTTTATAGAGTAATTATTTAGAATGACATTAATTTTTTGGTACTTTAAAACATTAGCCAATAAGTGAATAGCATTTAGAATAATTAGAGTGTAATATAAGGTACAGATTACAACATTTTACTGTGTCATAAGTTTTATATCTGTAATTTAAGTTGGAAAAAAATTAGGAAGTATACAAGAAATTTCATTTCATGTAAATAAGAAAAGTAATTCGTGATAAGTAGCAAAAAAGTATTTAAATAAAAAAGAGGAATTTAAGAATCAGACTGAGCAACGTAATCTGAATTCTTAATTAAATAATTAAACAACTATCGAATCCTTTAATTTTAAATCAAACATTTTTATTAAATTATTAAAAAAGAAGTCCTTTATTTAAAACTTTTCGTTTTTTTCTTTATGGTTATATTAAATAAAATTATAGTTAAAGTACCCGATAGCATTAATGACAGTAATATGAAAAGAAAAACAAATTATAGGCTAAAGTTTTCTCTCACAACTTGAATTTTAATAAAAGTGAAAAGAGAAATAACCAACTCTTTTCCACAGTTTTTGCATCCGTTCTTTTCTTCTCTTCCTCTTCGAGTTCTGAAGCGCTGTGGATGCGGGCAGGCCGGATGCGAGTCGTGACGATGCGAGCACGTCTCCTGGGGTAGAGCACCATACGCAAACGAGCTTCATCGCTCATGGGCACTTCGTCGTCGTCAGACGTGGAATTCTGCTCCGACTTTTCAGCGTCATTGTCTTCCTCCTCCCAGTTGAAAAGAGGACGAGGGGGTGAAATGGGAGCTTCAAGTTTTGGCACATCTCTTGGGAAATTTTCGAGAGTGCTGCCATCTGAAACATATATATGCTTATGGGAAAACAACTACTTGCATGCGAAGTAATCTTGTCCAATAAATAATTCTACAACATATATTAATTAAAGAGAAAGACTTAAATGAATAGATTTTTACTATATTGGGCGTAAATTTTAAAGGCTAAACTTTATAATACAGTAGGAGTCTTAATTACGCCTACCTAAGAAGTTAAAATGGTAATCAGTTGACTGATGTAATTTTTGCAGGTGCATTTTTCACTCTCTATTTCCTTAAAGTACTCGCTGGGATACAAAATAATTAGGTTTTATTACTTTCATATTTGAAACCATTAATTATAAAAGTATATATATATATATATATATTATATATATATATATATATATATATATATATATATATATATATATATATGTATGTATGTATGTATATATATATATATATATATATATATATATATATATATATATATATATATATATGTATATATATATATATTCGTGTTTATTTGAAGTCAAGTCAAATTACTCCATGTACCAAAATAACAGCCTTAACAATGTGTACAATTTTGTCATTATTTGACTTCCCTGAAAGGGTAATTCGTTAGCCTTTAAACTTCTTAGGATGGCCGGGCAGAGTTAAAAATGTGCTCCGGGGGGAGTTCCTCCTACGTGCAGTTCCTATATGATTTGTAAGTTTTTCTGTATTTATAGTCATTCCACACAAGTGTTGGGTTTCCTTCAGAAGAAACTCTTCGAAGACTTGTGTGGTAGAAGCTCAACCTCTTCGAGGCAATGACACTCATTTTTCCAGGATAAGTCAAGTATAATATATTAAGAAATTAATATTAATTGAATACTGTACACTGTAAAGCATATATATAAAATTTTGTATTGAAACTTTAAGTAAATTGTTCCTCCATAGCTACAAATTGATGAAAATAAAATAGGTTTATAGTTGATTAAAAATATCTCAATTATGTACTAAAACAATGAGATGATATTGGTAATAATCACTTTCAAATTTTTAATAGGAGAGAAAAGTAATCTATAGGGAGGAAATTTTTTTTTACTTTTAAATCGAGAACTAGCGAAACTAGAGATGTTAATCGAAATAAATTTTGTAAAGTGAACTATAATAAGCTACTATCTTGGTAAACATAGAGATCATGGAATGAAGATGTAGGATACTTATAAAAAAATTCAGATCATATACACGTGAGGCATTTTACTTTGTTACGAATTACACATGATAGAACAAGTCATAAAAATAATTTCCTCTAGTAAATATTACGTAACTATACACATACATGTAAGTTACTTTTTGGTCAATTAAAATTTTCTTCACCGAAAAATAATAATTTAAACATTTAAATGTAATTTTTACCTTTTTCTTAAGAGAGGAAACAACTTGTAATAATCTTATTGAATATATATATATATATATATAACTCTGGAATTTATAAAATTAGAAAGTTTTAGTATTCAAAAAGAACAGAGCACACAATTAAGTTAATCACTATATATATATACAGTAAATAAGTGATTTTTTAAAATTTATATAATGAGTTTTAACTTTTATTCGTGGACAGTTATTTTAGGAAATTTATGTCATAACTAATTTTTGGGGTTTGCATGTGATACTTCATGTTTTGTGAGAAACAAATCAGATTTTTAGTACTAAAAATAATCGTAATATTAAGCATACTCTGATTATAAAAATTAATTTAACTTTAAATTTTTTTAATTTTTATATTTATGGATAAACTTTTCTCTAATTTGAATTGCCCCCTATGTATTTAGACTATTAATAAGCAGCTTTAAAATATATAATTTTAAAATATGTTTTTCCTGTAAGTATTCAATGACTGGTCATCATGATTATTGGAGCAATAATTGAGAAATTTGTAGGAGAAAAGATAGAATTGCAAATTTCTTAATTTCTGGAGGATTAAGATGATTTGATTACCTTTTAATTATTTGAAATGTTAAAAAAAAACTGAATAGAAATTATGTAGTAAGTTTATGAGAAGAGTTTATGTTATTAGGCTAAATATGTATAAACGGCTTCGGTAATAGACATAACACACATAAAACACAATTTAAACTCAGAAATTCTTACCATCCATTTTCAAACAAGTTACCAACTCATCTTCCCATTTTCCATCAACACATCGCACCAACTCTTTCCCAAGTAGAACATAACCTGGTTCGCAAACATATTTTACAACTTTTCCAGCCTGATACAAGAAAGCTTGACCATGTTCAGGAGATCTTGGTGCAGTGCAGTTCACAACAGGTTCTCCACCATGTGCTGAAAGTATAGTGAGCGCCATGAACCACATGACATAGTATCTATTCTGGCGGTTCCGTATCACACACACACAGAAAGGTACGAATATAAAATTTTATGACAAAATAAAAAAATAATTTCTCATTTTTTAAATCTATTCTTTCTGAACTTAATTTAAAATTTGTAAGATCTATCTAATAAAAAAATTTTAATTCATGCTTAATCGCCATAAAAATAAACTCAACAAAATATTTTTTAATGGTTTTGATACAAAATATAACAGAAACTCATAAAATAAGTGAAAGTAGAATCAAAAATACAATTATAAGACATTTTATGAGATCGTGTTAGGAATTTGTTTAACTACAGTTTTGTAACTGAAATTCAAAAATGAACATAAAAAACTGGTAGATATTTATAATGAAAAATATCGAAATTTATCAATCTAAATTAAATATGAATGCAAATTTTTAAATACATTAATTATCAGGCTGTGTTTTGTGTAATAAAATTTAATTTTTTTTAAAAATATACCATAAATATGAAATTTTTTATTAATAATGAGATATCTTTCAAAATTGTAGAATATTTTCTCATATATCAATAAAATTTCCATTAATTAATATTGCGTTCAGAATTTTAAAACTTATATCTTCGCTCTAAAATAAAATGGAGGAGAAAATTTATTCTAAACAATTATGAAGCATTTAAAAGCCATTTTAAAACAATGCTTAGCTATTAAATAAATTATAATAATTTAAGTAATTATGAAATATATTTAAGCCTTTATTAGTTTACCTATCTTAAAATCCATACTTAATGATTTATTTTTTAATGTGAAGCCAGCAAATTCTTAAAGTTTAAATTTCTTATGAATGTATAACAAAAACCATTCACCCTAAGATTTTGAAGGGTATAAAATGCAAACATTGTTATTATCTGTTTTTCACTGTTACTGAAAAAGAAGAAAATTGTTATCTTTTCTTCTCTTATCAAAAAAGTAATTAATTTCATTAAAACGACGTTTGTGATTTACATTTTATTTTTCAACTTAAATTAAATATTTACATGGTATCGTATAGTATAACTATGTATCTCTCAAAAATTACTTATTTATAGTTTCCTAGATCGCAAGAGATAAAACGAAATTTATTTTTGGATTTGAGTATACGTAACATAAAAATCATACAGAGTTGATCCAGTATCATAATATTACAAAATTAAAGCCATATTTGATTTTACAGTTTTACTTTATAATTCATCAAAATGACATGTGTATATTAGTTATGATTAAATTTTAAAACAGAATTTTTCCATTTTTTAGAAACGCAGATAAATTGTAACAAAAGAAATAATTTATTTCAAAAATGTAATACCGAAGAATTTTCAGGACAGAAAATAAAACAAAATATTCAATGAGTGTTAATTATCTTTATATATTTAATACATGATTATAGATATATTTAGAAGAATAATTCACATGTGTAAATCTTAAGTTAAAATTCTTAAAATTTTATCTTAAGTTCAAGCATCTAAGATTTACCATTGTTATGATATTTTTTTTGAGAATAAGAAATACTTATTTTTTATTTAAAAGAGAAAAATGCTAAACGAATTCGCAAATCTGTATGTATTTTAATTAAAATTTGAAAATAACAAATTAACTAGTATGTAATAAAAACAAACAGAATAAAAATTTCGGTATTTTTATATTAGTCACATTAGTTCCTAAAATTTTATCAAATAATCTTTAACATAAAATTTATGGTTAATTTTCATAATTAAGAAAAGAATTCAAATATTTTTTCAAAATTTAATTTTACTGAGAACGAATTAATCAAATTGAAATCTTAATAAGTGCTTTGAAAAAAACATTTTCACATTAATTTTGGGACGTTTTTATTCTTAATATGTAATTTAATAATTTTTATTTGAAGATAAAGAGGGCTTGCTTACAGCATTTTTGACAACTTAGATTTACATTAGCTAAATAAATTAAATTAGAATTTTAACTCAAACGTAAAAAAATTTTCTAAAGATTTTCGCAAAATTGCAAATTGTTTTAATTCCATGTTTCGTAAATATCATTTTTAACAAAATCGAATTGTTCTTTTTTGAAAAAATGATACAAGCTTTTAATAATAAAATTCAATTATAACTACATTTAATATAACTTTGGCAATTTATCTTAAAATAAAATTTTACGAGTTGTAAAGTAGAAGTTCCCTACATTATTCAAACTAATAGGAAAATGTTTAAGGTAAATGATTTAATATAATCCACACATTTTAAAATTAAATATATAAATATATATATATATATATATATATATAATCTAGAGATTACTTACCAAGATGTAGCAAATAACATAAAGGTATTACAATTAAAAACTTCATCATGAATAAATCTAAATTTACTTTCGTCATTCGAAACGGAATAATTATAATTTTTAGAATAATTATCATTCATATTTATACTCAAATTTTGTCCACGTGACATTCTTCTCCTCAACTTATAAAAAAATGATATTTCATTACATTGGCCTTCATTTTTGACAATATTAGTCAGGGTGTTTCCAGAGCATTTTTTTTTTTGCATTTATTTATTCACGCAGGAATAAAAACAAATTTATCAAAAGAGCTGAGATCTGAACATTAGCAAAGCCGTTTACAGACACGTGTATGTGCACAATTTTTAACAACTCCTTCGCTTTCACATCCCATGAAAGACGCGAACGTTGATGGCACCCAGACGACTCCTTTCGACACATAAAATAATTTTTGCCCTTTTTTTTTATTTATGAGGCGGCTTTCGCTGTTGCGTAGCGGAGCATGATTTTCCCACAACATTTCCAACTACGATGATAGCAGGTCGAGAAAAGGTGATGAGAATAATTTATAGAGATATTTTTATAAATGAAAAACAATTTTTTTTTATAAAACTTGTCTCCAATTCTTTTTTAGAACAATATTCTATTAGGTGAATGTTGACTTATGAAAAATGAAATATCAATGAAATATATCAATATATAAAATAAAATGATGAAAAGTAAATAAATCAATAACAGACAAATATAATGAAATCCATTTAGGAATTATTATTAAAGACATTAATATTAACTTTTAGCACCAAAAACGTTCGTAATTCGTATAAATGAAAATTAAAATAAGTAAATTTCATTATGAGTATGTGTGAAATATTGAATGAAATAATATAATCAACAAATGATAAATCATGCATCGTTAGAGATTTATTATTAACTACTATATAAATTTATGCTAAATTAGAATATTTTTCCAGAAAAATTAGAGATTAGTACATTTAAAGTTAACCTATAAAAATATAATGCATTATGATGAAAAGAGTGATGTCAAAAAAAGGGAAAATGATTTATAAATATTGGATTTTTTACATTAATTAATCCTCTAAGAAATTAATTTAGTAAGTTAGACTTGTTTAAACTAATTAGAATAAAATTATATATATACACACACACATACACAAAATACAGTATTTCTAATTCTCTGGCATTTCATTTTATTCAACACGATGCCACAAAAATACAATAAAATTTCTAATTATCACGAAAGTTATTGAGAAAATCATATCAATTCTTTCAGTGCAGAAAAATAATTTGAATAATAAATTATTTAAATATATATTATGAAAGGAACAAGTAAAATGTGCAGTGTAAACAACGTTTGGAGAAAAAATACTGATCGTAAAAATGTACTGATGAAGTTCTGTGTATTATACAATGTCTCTAATTGTAACTACGATAGTAAGTTATCTCTCCCTCCCTGAAACTGTCGCAGTAATCTTAAGCTGTATTGGAATGCTTACTAAATTATGTTAAAATAACTGTGTATTTTAAATCTTATTCTTAGAGACGATCTCTCTTAGTTAACTCTAGTTAATTTTTATGTTCAATTTCGCGTACTTCAATCAAATGAAATTTATTTTGAATGTTTCATCACTCCACTTAATCAACGGGTTCGTGCTGACCAGAGTTTGGAGACATTTGTGACCTTGATGAAATTAAAATAATACATTCAAACAAATTTTAAATGTCACTCATTTTGATTACAGACATTTTAATTCTAGAGTCCAAAACCATTTTTAATATAAGTTAGCATAGAATATTTTGAAAATAACAAGCTTTTTAGAGTTTTAAATAATATTAAAATGCATCCATTTTTACATAAGTGTACGTTTTCCGTAATATAACATACTGAAAAAGAAAAGCCTTTAATATAACATACTTTTCTTCTGGCTAGAAATTTTGCTTTTCAAAAATGATCTCATTAATTTACGTTAGATAATTAGGACTAGGAAAATTGGACTAAGAATCATATTTGTTTACCATTATATTTTTCGCGATCAAGTTTTTGAAATATGTCGGAAAATTAAATGATTATTAATTGAATATTTATTGAATATTTGATTCACGAAGGCGTGATTTACTAGTAAATCAAATGTATAATTTAGGGAATGATGCTGAGATAGCATTTCATTTTGGATGTAAAATTCGAATGGAGATCCTTAACTACAATATGCAAATAAAAGAGATTGGTTTTCGAAGGAAATGATGCAAGAAATTTAAAGTTACTACACAGGAAATAACTCTTCATAACAACAGAAGCGACTTATGTATCAAGTTAAAATATAAACATTAGATCTGATAAAACATATCTTCCGTTTTCGTAACGTTGAGTGATCTATTCCTGTTTCACTTTGGATGAACCTGAAAGTAGGCATTCAAATCATCGCAGTCGCCGTCGAAATATTTATTTTAAGCACGACTCTCTGGCTCTCTGAAATATGGCGAGATAATACAAAATAATTAATTGAAATACATATAATGAAAAGATGTTTGATATTTTTAAAAATATGAAAGAAGTTATAATTTTTATAGCAGTGATGGTTCTATGTGTCGCAAATAAAATACATGAAGATGCCCAAGAAGATGCCATGGTGAATTATTTGTCTACTAATAAGGCTTTGACTGGAAAAGCAGAAATAGTTTTCTTATTAGATAGATCTGGCAGCGTCGGCGCAGCTAATTTTGAAGTTGAAAAAGGGTTTATTGAATCTTTCCTTACCCATATTGTTGTGGATGTCAATGCTTCCAGAGTAGCTGTTATTAGCTACAGTGACTCCGTAGGTAAGTAATCATTTATAAAAAAGTAAATTAAATGGCTGTCTATAGTTGCTTGAATGATTTTTATAAAATTATCCATAAAAAGCATGTAATAGGAACAAAAGAATAGTGTGGACAACTTGTAATAGTATTATTTTACTTATTCTTGATAGGATATGTTTATTTGTATTACTCATATATGTATTTATTTGTATGGAGATTTTCTTCTTTCCGTTAAATTTTTTTCTAATAAAATTTCCTAAGAAGATTTTTAATTTGGGTTTATATTAATAATTATAAATAATTTGGAGATCTTCCTAAAAATTCAGCATTGTTAAAACCAATAGTTATTGTTAACAAATTAATTGGCATAAATTCTTAAAACTTTCTCATTGTAGTGCGTCACATTGATTACTTGCAAACCCCAAAAACAAAATGTTTCTTATCCCAAGAATTACAGGATGTAGTGTTCCAGGACAGCGGTGCTACAAACATAGCCGCAGCTTTTGATGAAGCAGCGAAAGTCTTCAAGAACGCACGCCCAAATGTCAATAAGGTATGATCTCATTTGATTCTTAGAGAGAACTTACATTTTAATAATATATATATATTATTAAAATGTAAGTTCTATATATTTTAATATGTAAAATGTAAGTTCTATACATTTTAATATAATAAATGCAAGTTCTATACATACATATATATATATATATATATATATATATATATATATATATATATATATATATATATATATATATATATATATATATATATATATATATATATATCGTGAAATTAAAAGTCTAAGTCTATAACAGCAGGGATATTTTAGTGAAAAATTTTATCAATTCTACCATTTAACGTCAAGTTCTTAAAAATAATTTAGTTTTCCATCATGGTAATGAAAAAAATTTACCTAGTGTAAATTTCAACAGAATACGTAAACACAGAAACTCACAATTAATAATCATGTGTATTAATTTATTTTAAGTTTTCAGAAGTCACAAAGCACAGGTGAGAGGTTCGATCCTCATGCTTGGCAAGGTAAACTCTCGCTTTTCAACCTTTCGGTTGTCGAGAAACAGAGTAACAAGCATGCTTGGGATCTAAGCACTGGGAGGTTTAGCGTTAGGCTGATAACCCAATCTGACATATTCCTCGCTCTCAGTTAGGAGAGCGAGTTATTAATCGGTTACTAGAGCTCTCGGATAGGAAAACAGTATGGTCACTGAAGGCCTTGACCCATAATGGGTTATTATACTAAAAAACTTTATATATATATATATATATATATATATATATATATATATATATATATACAGACAGATAGAGAGAGAGACAAAAATATATGTATCTAATGTATTTTTAATTTTCTCTGAAAACCTAAAGTAAAGGGAAGAAAAAATAGTAAGTTATATTTAAATATTATGATTAAGTAATTTTTTCAGTGGTTTTTAATACAAATATTTCTACTAAAATGTAAATAATTTTAAAATCCTTATATATATTTGAATTATATCATGGTTTTAGTAAATGTATTTGTATTACATGCATATATATATATATATAAACATATATATATATATATATATATATATATATATGTATATATATATGTATATATGTATATATATATATATATGTATGTATATATATATATGTATATATATGTATATATATATATATATATATATGTATATATGTATGTATGTATATATATATATATATATATATGTACATATATATATATATATATATATATATATATATATATATATGTATATATATATATATATGTATATGTATGTATGTATATATATATATGTATATATATGTATATATATATATATATATATATATATATATATATATATATATATATATATATATATATATATATATATATATATATATATATATATATATATATATATATATATATATATATATTTACACTTATAATATATATATGTGTGAAAGCGTGTATATATATATGTATGTGAGTCGTATTGCTTGCTTGCTACTAATTGTAAATATATGAATTATTTGCAGTCGTGTTCTTTTATCCAAATTTTTTTCTGAGATAGTAATTAATGTAACTCAAACAAATGCCATTTATTATTTTACAAATTGTTTTTTAAGGAGATGAAAACATTTCTTAAGGCAGAAATTTAAATATTTAAATCATTAAAAAAATTAACTTCAAAGATGCAAAGCTCATTTCCTTCGATTTTAAAATATTTTATTAATGATTTTATGTCATATTTTATAACATTGATATTTTTGAAGAGGGCATCATGAAGAGGGCATACGACATGTTAAATATTAAATTTTGCAAAAATGCATTAAAGTTTTATTTAAACAATTTAATTTTAAGCATAAAAGAACGGATTCAATTTTCTGGTGTCTCCAAAATACATTTTTAAAAACAAGAGATAAAATGTATCTTATAATAAAAGAACATTTGAATTTTTTAAAAATATTTATTGAATGTATATTTAAGCGGGAAAAAAGAGCATTATTTCTAATCATCGATGTGTTTTTGATATTTGGTACAAGATTGATATATTTTAGCATTTAGAAATAATAATTTTTTATAAGCCAGTGTGATCTTGGGTGAGGAAGATCTCTGTCACGGCCGAGACGCATTTGATGTCTGTCAACGCTGTCGATCACGTGGACGCACTTTGTTTTCAGCAATTGTTACGCAACAGAAATATATGTCACCAGCAATTGTTTCAGAATTCTGAATTTCCGTCTTCATTTGTGAGTGTTGAAAAATTGTAGTGGACAAATAGGTGACTGAGAACCTTAAAAAATAGGAGAACTTTTATTCTAGACATCATACTTATAACATATAATTTTTAACCAACAGCTGTCTTATGAGAGTTATATGTACGTAAAGTTTACATTTAAATTTAAATATTTGATTACTGTTCTAAGTCCATTCAATATCAAATAGAATCTCTTCTAAATTAAGACGCAAAATGTAGGGGATATGTTTTAAAATTCACGGTTTAAATTAGCTATTTTTTATCTTTAAATTCTCGTACAATACGCAAATATAATTTTTTTGTTCTTATCGTTTTAGATTGTAAAATCTTTAACGACTAAATATGATTACATACGTAAGAAATATCTTAATTAAATTAATTTCGTGGAATGAATTTAACATTGCCTATGTAAATGATTCATTTTAAAATAATTAAAATTTTTTGATGATTTATACAAAGTAGTTAATTATAATGTGTTTGAAGCAAACAGCTAGATAGTTAAAAATAGTTTTGAAATAACACAACTTTTATGTTATGTTTTTCAGCTATCTAAATGTACTAGACTTTTGTCCCTTTTTTAATTCTGAAAGGAGATAATTTCATTTCTGTTGAAGAAAAATATTTTATTTTTGTGCAACAGAAATTGCAAAATATTGTAATTTCTATAGATATAACATAGATAAAATATTTATTTATTCTAATATGTATGTAAAAATAATTCTTTTTTATTTATAAATTTTTGTGTCATATTTCGCTGCTTATATCCGCATTATAGTTTTTAAGTAACTAAATGTATTGATTTTATTAAAAAATAATGATTACCGGTTTGCATAAACTTAAAACATGTGAGTGTGGATTGCATTTAAAACTGTTGAAATATGTCTCCAGGAATGTTTTGAAGGAAAATAACGACTTAATACTCTAGTGCTTTATTAATTATTGTTAGGACTATCTACAGTTTTTAGCAGCTAAGATCGTCTCTGACTCGACATCGCAACCCTGAAGATAAATCTTAATGTTCTTTCACTGTGATGTTCAAAACATAACGTTCTCTAGCATAGAGTATAATGTAGAAAAATGTCCATCATGTGGTTCCGGAAATTACAATTCGATCCACTGTTTCCAAATTAACATTACTGTTGGCCTGTGTAGCTATTTCGCAACACATGAGCTACTATTTTACAGGAAAAGAAATCCGCTTTATTGAAATGTCATTCTCTTTCACCGAAGAGGCATAGTTTTATCTCATTTAGCATTGATTATTAGAAGACAATCAAGAAGTACTTTCAACGCTCCATTTTAGCATCAGTTTAAAGAGCTCACATATGAATGGGGATTTATGAATCATGTACATAACGTATTACAATCTGCAGAACCTTTTAGCTCTTAATCACATCACCCTTTACAGAGTCGCATCCTTTACAAATAAAGAATTCATGTGTCATGACGAATGAAAGAAAAATTTATCTCTTAAAATAGGATTCAATAACAGCAATACCAAAAATATATTAAAATTTTCAAACAATTTGAGGTAATTAATGCAACCAGCTTGTAAAATATAAGTAAAATAAAAAATATTTTAAGATATACATAAAATTTTATTTTTAACATATAATATTTCTTTTAAAATTCCAAAGCACAATATCCGGATGAAAAGTAATAAAACTGTCTAAATTTGAAGTTTGTGCTCTATTACTAAGTTAGTAAAATTTCTAAAGCTTATAAAATTATGAGAAGCATGATGAATATGAAATATTTTAGGTGTTAGTCCTCATAAGTGACGGATGGGCTACAAAAGGGGGCAGCCCAGTTCAGAATGCAGAACGCCTGAGAAATTCGGGAGTTCAAATATTTTGTTTTGGAATTGGCAGATTCTTTCAAACAGAACTTGAAAAGTTGGCGAGCAGTAAACAGCATGTATTTAGTTGTTCTGGATTTCAGTCGTTTAAGAAATTGGCAAAAAGAATTCGTGGAGGTAAACTTTTTGTTAACTTTCTCTTTTTTCCTCTCTTTCTCTCTCTCACTCTTTATATTTATATGTAATTTATATATATATATATATATATATATATATATATTTATTTATTCATTTATTTATTCATGTATACACACATATATACATACATCAATCATTAACTAAATAATAAATAAGAAGGAATAATTTCGTTGCCGTACACATTACTGTGTCTTTGAATTATTAATAATGTATGATCCTAATATTTAACTAATAATTAGAACAAAAAGGAAAAGCTAATATACAATATATATTTTGAGATTATTTTTATCTACCCAAAATTGTCAGATATTTAGAACCATAACCGTTATTATTTTTTAATAATATATTAAGCAAAAAATTGGAATTGATGATTCCTGGATAATTATTTGCTTATATTTAACTTCAGAGAATAAAATGAAATTATAAATTTCAAGTATAACAACAAATAATTGGAAAATACTTAAAAAAAAAAAAAAACATTATTTTTGCGACATTTAATACCAATGATTTCATCCCTTAGACACTGATTTTTCTAAGAAACCTGCAGCGAAAATTTTTGAGATTTTTATGAAATTTTTTTTTGTTTATATCATCAGTGATAAAGTTTTAAGAATTTTTATGTGATTAATAGCATATTTTTATTTATTTTTCAATTAATTTAAATGTAGCAAACAATCAGAGGGTTTTAGCAGTCTTAGTGTTCTAGTTTGTTATTGTATAGTGTGATAGTATATATGAATAAGATCTTATCAGAAATTCGTCAAAATATTATTTTCATTTTCACAAGTATTTAATCACGCATATTTTATAATGTAAAATGTTGACTTAAAACTGCATTCAATGAGACGTATTCTCTAAATATTCATACTTAATTAATGATATAAGTTTGTTCTAAATGAAAAATTAGAATGAAAACGCGCCCTCTTTGCGTAAAATTATATGCATTTGTAGCTTTCTATTTATTAACAAAAAGAAATAATTGTCAATATTAATTAAGAATTACTAAGTTTTATATATTTGCTCAAGTTTACTAAGTATTTTAATATATTAACCCCTTACATTTTTGTAAATGTCACTTTTTTTTGCAAAATATATTAGGATATTTATGATTAAAAATAGTTGAGCTGATTATACGGTTTGGATATTTTTGCTCCGAAATATCGTAAGTGAAATTCTCATTTCTATTCTTTAGCAATTTAAAATGAAATTTATACTGATTTTAAATTATAAGACTGGTTTCCCATTTCTTGAGTTTTAGATGGAATGCAGTGTCATTTATTCAATAATTCTTTTATTAATATAGTTCAACAACAACAATCTCATTGACAGTTTTGCTACATTTTAAAAAAGTGCCCGAAATCAAAATATTGCATTCAATAGTTTTTAAAATTTTTATTCTTGTCATTATGAAAATATGTTGTGATTTTCACTCGTTCAAAAATTACATATTTTAGACTAAAACTATCAACTTTTTGAAAGATAATGTTACGAAAAAAGTATGACATAGTTTCAGATATATCTGTTTAAATTTATAATTTATAATGGAGCTTTAAAAAATAATATTAGAATGCATTGACCGATTTTAAACAGAAAACTATTTCTGTAATGTTAATTTAACAATTTTTTATAAAAGTTGAAAAAAATATTTTTATTAATTTTGCTTTAAAATAAGTAAAAATGATTTAATAGAAATAAATAACTACTGCTTGAATAGATATGGTTTCTAATTTAGTAAATAAAAAAAATAGAATAAGTTGTGAAAAATTGAAGTGTTGGGCTTTGTTATAAAGTAACAAGCAAAGTTGGCTTATTAAACTTTTTATTTTGTTTATTATATATTATGTCATTTATATTTACTTCATTTATGTTTACTGTATGTTATGTTAGCAAAGAAAGAAGAATAGTTTCGAGATTTAAGTGACATGTTTTTTAGATTACGTGAATTAAAGGTATTCGGCGTTTTCTTAAATTTGGTTTGAAGTGATAATACTCTTTTTACTTTATCAAGCTTGGATAACATGCATAGTAAAATTATATTGTAGATATCAATATTTGCATGAAGCTACTTTATGATGACAAGTATTTAATATGTTTTAAACCAGTTTTCTTCTAAAGTTAATACAGATTTTAAATTGCAGGCGCTTTCCACTTACTTGGCCAATTAATTAAAAAAGAGGTCTCGGTGGCCAACGTTCGCTCACCGGTCCAATAGGTGACAAATTCTATACCTGACTCAATCGATGAACTGTTTTGTTGAGTAGGTTTGTTTAGTTATCTGTAAGGTTCAATGTCCTTTCACTGGTGCATCGTGGGAAGAAGACCCCCTCAGATGATTGTAGCTCCAAATTATGTGACGATTGTTTTCATTAAGAGATTACTTCAGTTCGCAGAAACAGGCAGCCAGAAAAATATTGAAACCAAATGAACCTATAGAAGAATAAACTTTAACTGCACAGAATTGAGGCCATGCTGAAATCTTAAACACACTTGTGAAGAGCAGAGCGTATATTCCTAAAATTAAGTGATTCATCTAATATTCACTTAAATGTCAACACTGCTCCCCGTCATTCTTCCACTGTGCGAAATATTCTTTTATAACTTTGCTATGACCACACTCCCAAATTAAAAGTTAAACAATTTAACCAGCATCACGTCGCAATACCACATTTTTCTTTTCAATTACTATATTAGTTGAAAAGTAATAAATTTTTGTTTTTAACTGATAGTGCGTAAAGAGAAAAAATGAATTTTATGACATGTTGCAGCTGAAAAAACATTTGTTTAATTTTGGTAGCAAGTCTATTACAGCATCATATGAACAACATAAATAACCAATTTTAATTTAAAACACTGGAAAGTTAGTTTTAACACATTCGTAACGTACTTCTTATGAAAGTAAAACTGCTTCTATATTTTTATTAGCATGACAGACCCATCCTCTTCCATACCCTGTGAAAATGTGTGGATAGCTTTTGGCAGAAAAGTTTTAATCCGGAACAATATTTACTATATTTTTAAAATATATTTACTTTAAATTAATATTCTATTCGAATGCTATTTAGGAGAAAGGAATTCACAAAGATAGTAAAACAATTTCTAATAAAACATAAGACTATTGTCTAAATTACAAACTTTTAGACTTTAAGCTAAATATATGTGTCATCAAAAAACATTTTCCATAAACTTTGAAAATTGTTTTTTTATGTACGTAATATAAACCTATTCTTTTAATTCTTAGATTCAATTTTACAAACACAATAAACGCAGCGTGGTTGATTTTATAAACATTTCATAAGGAAGTACTGCATTTTACTATATATTGTCCTCGGTAATGTTTTCGCGAATTGTCTAAAATATATTCTAATAAAGTTGGTGTCACGCAAAATAAAACATACATATAGTATCATTAAAATATAATAAATTGTATAAAAAACATTATTTTGAAACATTATAGTGGAAAATAATTGTTTGAATTCCATCTACTCGCAAAGTGCAATAAACTGAGATAAAAGAATGAGATCGATCAAAAGCAAAAATTCCAAGAGGATCAGTAAAATTATTGATTTTAACTTTTTAATAATTTTTAAAATTAGGGTTTCGACATTTTTAAAAATATATGTTTGTTCTGTTGACAATTAAATGAAGGAAATAGATTTTTTCGAACTGCGATTTGGGTAAATTTATTTTTTTGTACCGCGCATGCTTTGTTTTTCACTCCACTTTAACATGTTTGTCGCTATTTTTTTATTTGCCATTCCTGTAGTTTTTCGTTTAAGTTCTGCTGAGTAACTTAAAAGTTTTCTTCTTCCACATGATGCTATACAAATCTGAATTTCATTCTGAAAGAAATAGATCAGGTGAAGGCAAAATGAGACATGACGATAGTGAATTGCAACTCTAATATTTTTCCGAGGAACCGAATTCGTTCTTAAACGTAATTGTATAAAGCTTATTATAATTGAAATAAGCCAGCCGACTTATGGCATCATTTGTTGTTATATTTTATGAAATATAAACGGTATTTTTTCAAAATTTTATTGTAAACTTTTCCGATGGAGAATGTTATTCATTAGATCACACATGGTGGCGGATAAAACGCCCAACGGAATTCAGAACTTTTTCACACATAATCCCCGGATTATCTACAGGAAAATAAGATACTTAAATTCTTTATTTACAGATCCTCATGAATTATCATGGTCTGGTGAAGAGAATATGCCAAACTGCGATCATTTGTGTGACAGTCCTTACAAGGGTGAAGCGATGGATCCAGGTTGCTGTGATCACCATGCCAAATGTTCATGTGCCTTACTTTCTGGTAGACATACCTGTATCTGTGGTCCTGGATACTTTGGACTTTCTGGTCTGATGGGGCAGTGTCGAGGTTACAATTTGTTAAAGTTGCTATCAAATATATATAATTCTATCATATTCCTGTACAATTCCTTCAATTATTTTTCATATTTCAGCTTGCCCCATAGGAACATACAAATCTAGACTGGAACCAACTCAAAAATGTACTCCCTGCCCATCTGGGTCAACCACTACAAAGTTGGCAAGTACTAGTATTAGAGATTGTCAGTGCAAAGAAGGATATGAAGGCGACCCTTCCAAAGGACCATGCACATGTAATAATTTAAAATTGTTGATGCTAAGGAATAGATTAGAAATTGATATTTCTAAAATATATTTTGTTGATTTCATGAACATATGCCACAATATTATAGTACCCAGAAATTTTAAATTTTAAACATGCTTTTATGTTTATTTAATTTTATCAATATCGAATTATTGTAATAATGAAGGGAATTTATTTGTTGGTAAACATAAAATTACAATTTGCAAATAAGTGTAGCAGATAATTTAGTTTAAATTAAGAAAAATATGCATTGATATTTATTTTTTTCCATTCAAACATTCATAAGTATTAATGCTTGTGAAAAATTAATAAACACACACACACACACACACACACACACACACACACACACACACACACACACACACACACACACACACACACACACACACACACACACACATATATATATATATATATATATATATATATATAATTTTTCTTCTTAGTCTGTGAGCATTTGGTGTAAACTTTCGTTTCTTTGTCATTAAACAGATAACAGATCTATTTGTTCTGACAAATTTAATTTTAAATCATTTATCAGTTTGTTAAAAATACAAAAGCATGATCATTTATCATATTAAATATTTATGATGTTAAAGATTAATATCGTGATATCAAAAAATATTATTCTTTATTAAATTGATATAACTACAACCATTGCAGTTGCTTGAGTGCCAAAACGATTGCCTTCAAAATTAATGTAGAATAATTTTATTTTTATTCCAATTTTGTAATATGTCCTTCCAATTATTTTTTCACGTTGCTCGAAATTAGGGAAAGCTTAATTAAAACCAAATATTATTCAGACAATTTAGTCCTTTAAATATTTTAAAGTAAACTGAACAAGGTTTAACCGAAAACTTAAATGTATATGGCAAAAATAATTAATAGTTTATTTTGACTTAGGAGAGGAAAATTCCTACTCTGAAACTAATAATTGTTTTCGTTATATGAAATAATAGTATTTTCAAATAAAATATTCATGAATTGAAATATTTAACTAAATTACTTAAAATAAGTTTCAAGTATAATATTTACTTTTTTTCATTGTTAACTTATTATAATATTGTTGCTAATTTTTATAAAATAATTTTGTAACAAATAAATCTACATATTTAAAATGAAATTAGAAGCTGAATTATTGTTATCTTTAATTTAAATGAGTGTATTTCCTGAAGTTTTTGCTTTTATTTCCTATCAAACAAGAAAATACGGATTATTATTTTTTACAAAATTCGTTTCTTTTCCATCCTCAGTGGTGAAGTGTCCTCCTCTGCAAGCACCAACACACGGATACTTATTGGGCCTCTGCAACAATGACTACGGATCAGAATGTCATTTTATGTGTGAAGACGGTTATGAGCTCTTAGACAGAGCTGACAACATCAGGACTTGCCAGAGTGACGGTCAATGGTCTGGGAAAATGCCGACATGTGGTGGTAAGAACTATTAATTATTTAAATCAATAAATAAATGCATATTATTCAATAAATAAAATCTATTTTACTCAATTAGTGATTTAAAAATTTGGATACTATGATTTTATTGATTTTTCATGTGAATATTAAAATAATATTTTTTCAGAATACTAAAATATATATACTGAAATATGAAATATAAAACCAATATTCTGAACCTATTATTTTGAATATTTTTGTTTCTATCGTTTATTGTACTTTATTTTTTGCCTCACTTTATTTTATGAAAAATATTTGACTGCACTGTATTATTATAACGTTACCCTCTGTAACGAAACAACTCAAAAAAGTTGAAGCAGGGCTGACATCTACTAAAAGTCGCATTTAGACAGATTAATTAACTATACTGAATAAAATTCAGAATGTGAAACAAAACTAACATTTAATGAAGCACACTGAACACTACGAACTACATAGACAAAGGTTACAAGGACTACTGAAGAGGAAAATAATATCAACATATGACGTCAACTCGCGCGGGATGCGCACAGCACATGATTGGTGGGTGAGGTGCTGCCATTCGCAACATCCTCCCCCCTTTTTGAGGAGCTTTGATAGCTACTCAAAAACATCAGTTACAATCATTAAGTTCAGTTTTTTAGGTCTCCCTATGCCACGACCACACCTAGTAACTTGAAGTTGTGTGATCTCTGAAGACGGACTCAGCGATTTCACAGTTTCAGTCTGTTGAATACTCTGCAGTGGCAAGCTCTCCAAGTCATCTCCACAGGTTTCGAGCAGAAACACACGCTGGATTGGACGCACTATTGTAGAAGACTCAGTTTTTAATTTGATAGTTCTTGCTTGTCCATCCTTACCCGGAATTAGCTCTAACACCCGGGCTAAAGGCCACTGAAGGTGTTTTCTCACATCGTCCCCAATCAAGATATCACAAGGATGAATATTATAGAAGTGAGGATTTTGTCTTTGTCGTTGAATGAACAGATCCAAATATTCGTTCCTAAATCTCTTTCTCAGTTCCACGATCACTTTGGATCGAAATCTTAATCGCTTGCAATAGCGGTTGGTATCTGGCTTTATTCTAATCTTTATTGCCGACAATTGATCTGTCAATCAGAAACATTGCGGGAGTAATAAGTGTGAGATCTTATATGTCTTCGGATAGATATGTCAATGGACGGGAGTTAACAATCTTTTCACACTCGCAAAAGATTGTCATTAACTCTTCATTCGTGAATATTGCTTTTCCCAAAGATCTTCAAAGAAACACCTTCACTGTCCTCACAAGCCTCTCCCAGAAACCATCCCACCAGGCAGCTGTGGGGGGGGTATAAATTTCCACGCTATGCGTTGTATTTCTGCATAACGGGAAACTTCGTTTCAATCGATGGCAGCTAATTCCTTATTTGCTCCACTAAAATTTCTGCCGTGGTCTGAATATATTTCTCGAGGTCTTCCTCCTCTAGCCATAAAACGACAATAAAAAGGCGTCAGAAGAGAATGAAGACACCAATTCAAGATAGACAGCACGGAATAGGGCACAAATATAGAGGACAATCCATACTTTACTACCACCTTTTATGTATAAGGGACCAGACAAATCTATCCCTACCACTTCGAATACGGCGGCATCTTCTACTCGATCAGCAGGTAGGGAAACTGGATCAGTCATTGGAGATTTACTTTTAAATCACCGGCATCTAACACAAGCATTCCATATTTTTCTGATAGTTTTCCTTCCACCTAGTATCCAATATTTTTCACGAATTATGCTGAGAAGTAACTGTGTACCAGCATGATAATTTTCAGTATGAAAATGCTCTACAAGTCTTTGAGTAAAGATACAATTGTTAGACAGTAGGATTGGTGATAGAAAGTGGGGAGCATGAATACGTTCAGTAATTCGTGTCGTCACGGCAGATATTGTTGTCATCTTTAAATGCACACAAGTTTGGCATTGACTTTTCATCTGGAAAACTTTGAGCTTGTACAGAATGAATTAGTTGGATCTCAGCGTCCTCTATCTCATCTAGGCCATATTCTCCCACTTTTCTCTGATTAACACTACTTCTTGTATCGTTAACAAATCGTAGAACCCAAGCCACTAATCTTATGATCGAATGAAATTTGGAAAATTTCTCAGTGTACCATGGTACCTTTTCCTCTGTCAAATTTAGATTACTTATTCTAACTCTTTTCCTTTCTGAAGTGATTTCGGAAGTTCCGCAATTATTTAATCCAGAGACTGGCCATGAGTCTGGAGACACAAGTAACCATGAAGGCCCCATCCACCAGTGTGATTCAACCAAATAACTTGGTAAACACCCTCGAGAGATTAAATCAGCAGGATTAATTTTCCCTGGCACATGTCGCCATTCGCTATCAGGAAAAAGGGTTTTTATTTCTTTAATTCTATTCAAAAAAAAAACTGACCATCCCCCTTTATGTCTCAACCAATATAAAAGAACTATGGAATCACTCGAAAAAATGGTTACCATTTTTGTAATGTTAAGTGCTTGCTGCACCGAATGTGCTAACCTGGCACCTATACAGCATGCCATAAGCTCTAAACTGGGGATAGTAATTTGCTTTAAGGGGGCCATTCTAGATTTTGCTCTGACAAGCACAATATTTATACCTTGGGAAGTGTCTGATCTCAGAAATACGCAAGTTTCGTAGGCCTCTTTACAAGCATCAACGAACACGTGCATCTGAGTGGTATCATTAATTTCAGAATAACACGAGATTTATATGTCCGCCAGTCTACCCACTTCACTCCACCATTTAAGAAAGAGTTTCACAACATCATCTGGCAAAGGTGAATCCCATGATAATTTCAGTTTCCAAGTATTCTGCAACAGTATTTTAGGAAGCAGAGTTGCAGAGCATAAAATACCGAGTGGGTCAAAAATTTTCTGTACAGTGGCTAAAATGAACCTTTTTGTTATATTACAATCAGATTTTGGATCTCCACACAAATATTGCATTTTAAAACATTGCTGTCAAGATCCCATAACATTCCTAAAAATTACGTCGTCGCCGTACTCGTAGATAGGTACTGACATTCAACATCACTCTCCCAATTTGATAAATTAAAACAACACCGAAACAAAATTGCCCTAACCTTCAAAATAAATTCTTGCTGTCTAACATCATTCACTCCCGCGACGCAGTTGTAAACATAAAACGAAAGTTTCAATTTATCGGCTATCTCAGAATCTTAATTTGGCACATGTTCGAGCAAGTGTGAAAGTGCCGCAGCTAACATAAACGAGCTCGATGATACTCCAAAGACCACTCGAGAATGTCGATACACGATTTGCTCCTTCCCCGTGGGATAAAAGAACCTCAAAAAGTCTCTGTGCTCAGGGGCTATCCCCAACTGGAGAAAAGCCTTTTCAATATCTTTAGAAATTCCAATAGAATAACTTCTAAACGTGTCAATTATATCCGGTATCTGCTCGATTAAATTTGGACCTTTTTGCAATAAATCCTTTAATGAGCTCTTTCCAGTTTCCCGAGCCGAAGCGTTGAAAACTGGCCGTATTTTTGTGGTGCTACTATCAGTTTTCACAACTGGTCGATGTGGCAAAAAATGAGAGATTTCATTTTCACACTCCATTTTTTCTATTATTTGTAATTCCTCCCATTCCTTAAATATAGCTTTATAATCTTCTAAAAGCCCATTCCATTGTACGCGTTCACACATTTGTATTTGTCGTTTCCATGCCAAATCTTTATTGTAAGGCAACTCAACTCTGCGTTTTCTTTAAAAGGTAAACAAAGTTCGTATCTGCCATCCGGTAGAATCTTCATACTCTTTTTAAACTCCTGAATCACCTTTAAATGCTAATTATTTTTGTTTAACCTCTGAACTGGGCCAAGAATCCCAATGCTTTCTAGATCCCACAACTCAGTAATAGATGAATTCGAAACGTATAAAGAAATAACATTTAAAACGGTGTCAGATACTGTATCACGTTTACTAAGAATTTCCTGTTTTCCCATCAGAATGAGTCCTAACCGCGTCTCTAACAAAAACAAGCCCAAATCCAATTTGATGGGTTTATCCATAAGCAAAAACCCTACGACATCAACTCCAAAATGCAAATCTTTCTCGTAATCAGGTCTGATAGAATAATCCCCTTTACATATTTAACTCATTCATAACAGCAGAACAGTTGATTTTTGGCTCATTGCCATAAACTCTCTTTGGAAACAGCTTCAACACTTAGAGTGAATGAGTCATCTAACGGACTAATAACCAATTCGTAAACATCATGCATCTGACTCGGCGTTTCTCTTCCGCCAAATAACATATGCTACATTTTTACTTTGTTAGTTGATTTAATACCTATTTTTTCGATTGCATGCTTTGAGATGTAGGAATACTGAGATCCTCTATCTAGTAACGTTCGACACGTTTCCTATCTGTCATTTGCACGTATTTTTACAATTAAAGTCATTAAGTAAACATTATGGTTAACACACCTATTAGATAATGAATTAGCTTCGATGACATCCGATTTACTACTTTCTTTAGAATGGTCACATAATAAATAATGGTGCGGCTTGGCACTATATAAACAAGAATTTTTTACTTTACAGAAGTTTGAAAAGTGCGTGGCATAGAAACATGAAAAGTCTAGACATGACATGTCTAGACTTTTGATAGAATATTTTTAATAGAAACATGACATGTCTCTATGTTTCAGCAAACATTTTTTCTTTTCATCTAAAAACATTTTTCTCGCTTCCAAACTGCCCTAGGAATGATGCTGCCCATTACAAGAAACACAAAGTAAAATTCGCTTACCTATGTTGCCTCTAGTGTTAGTGCTTACCAATGACGTTGCCGTTGGAAAATTATCTAATTTTTGCATTGCATCTTTCTTCTTATAGTTAGAAAAAGATGCGAAACCTGTTCGAGCTAACTCGAACATCTCTTCTCCTTTTACTTTCTTGCTTTAGAAAATCATTAAATTCTCTAGCGGACGATTCTCAGCATCAGACGTTGGTCTCGCTTTTCTGCTCCTTTCCCAGGCTAGCAATATTTCTTCCGGCAAACAAGATTCCACTAAAGGGCTGAAAAAATCACCGTACTTTTCCTGCGTTTGCCCTAGACTCTCTAGGGCCCATATCTTCGCTTCTAACTCGTCGTATAATGTCGGAAAATCTGTCTTGGAACGCCCGGTGACCGCGTTTTTCATAACTATGGTGAGAGCAGGTCTCTAACATAAACTTGCACTAAAAGATCCTCACGTCCGAATCTCTCGTTAAGCTGGGATATCGCCTTGGAATAATTTCCCGCCGTCGCATGGAAACTCTCCACCACACGAGCTGCTTTCGATTTAGACACTACTGCTTGCACAGGAGGTACTGAAATTTATCCTCATTAGGGATACTTGCATCATCGTGGATTTTACTGAACTGACTCCAAAAGGACAAATAGTCCTTAACATCGCCGTTGAACTTCTTTAGCTCTATTATGGGCAGTTTGAACTTTCTCTTCTCAAAGCATTCTATTAATTTCCTTTCTTTAAAAGATAGATGATCAATTCCCGATCACAGTTCGGAGAACTTATCTCTATATTCCTCGGCAGTCAGGAAATCTTTCTCGTGTTCTGTTTCGGAATCATCTTCCTTAAGAATAAGGTCCGTAATATTTCCTTGGCATACTTCTAAACGTGTAAATCTATCTCTAATTTGTGATTTTAAAACCTAAAGTCGATTGACATACGGGCTCTCTTGGCAAAGTTCAGTCTCAATTTTATTCGCACAGGCAGTTAATTATGTACGAAACGATTTTTGTTGTCATTTTAGCTGTGTCACATCCATTTTCAGGCTCAAATTAATCAACCAGCTGTCAAAAAGACCCCACGTTGGGCGTCAGAAATTATGTAACGTTACGCTCTGTAACGAAACAACTCAAAAAATTTGAAGCAGGGCTGACATCTACCCAGTGTCGTATTTCGACATTTTATTAATAATACTGAATAAAACTCAGAATGTGAAACAAAACTAACATTTAATGAAGCACACTGAACACTACGAACTACATGGACAAAGGTTACAAGTGTACTGAAGAGAAAAAGAATATCCACATATGATGTCAGATCGCGCGGGATGCGCACGGCACATGATTTGTGGGTGAGGTGCTGCCATTTGCAACAATTATCATTTTGCAATAATTAAAAAGAAATCCCTGACACAAAAAACATATGGTGATTTTTTCAAACTATGATTAATGATAAATAAATGTGATTCACTATTAATTAATTAAATAATCTGCACATTTCACAAAACATGTGAAGTCAACATCATTAGAACATTAAAATTTATTATCGACACATCGACACACTCACTTCATAGTGTTTTGCATCTTCACTTCAGAAATTACACGCGTTTTATATGAATTTACAACATTATAATATTTCAAAATTACATCCGGAATCAATCTCAGTATACGAAATTATTACTAAAACTTAAAATTTCAGTCATTCAACATTATATAATTGTATATATTTTAATTTTGAACTTTTTTGTTTAATAGTTCTTTTCAATGAATACAATGAATTTCTTTTCAGAGTAACTTTATTTCTGTGTGAATTAACATATACTGATTTAAACTTATTGTTCTTCACTTATTTTATTAAAAGAGTTCAATGCGATAAATGAGTATTGAACATTCTAATTGTTAACAATTCGATTCACATTTTACAGTGGTTCAATGTGCACCCCTCCCGGCCCCAGCGTACGGAAGAAAGCATTGCGCGGTTGGAGATACGGCCACTGCTGGAACCCAATGCAAATTTTCCTGCTTGAACGGATTTCAACTTTATGGCTCTGAAGACAGAGAATGTCTGCGGAGTGGGAGGTGGTCAGGAACAGCTGCACGGTGCAAACGTATGCCATTTTTACTTTTTCCAATTAACAGCGTCTCCCGATTTCACAATTTAAAGTTACACGTGCAAGTAACTTAGGTACGCTCAATTAAAACACTTTTTAAGATGGAATTATTTCTAATCCCATTATTAACATTGCAAGGAATAATAAAGTCACAGAGAAAATAAAAAGTTGGGATAAAATGCAAAATTAGCATTTAAAATTATAACATTTAAGTGCCCTAGTTTTAATTGCTCCATGAATTGTATCTAGTTAGGCATCCTTTTTTATGCAAGTTTTCTTCTGTTCATATCTAGATTTTTTTGAAAAACAGAGTTCTCGAATTCATTAATCAAGTTTTCAAGGTTCAAAGGCGGGAATCTAGGTCAATTTTACTTTATTAGAATTTTAAAAGAATTACCATTTGACAATTTTCAAATGTATGATAAAAGTTTAAAACAAATAGTTTCAGTGGTTTTAAGGAACCTACTTATTAAGAGCACAGCTTTAAATTATTTTGATTCTTATTAAAGATATCAGTTAAATTATTCTTTTAATTTAATTTTTGCAGAGATTCTTGCCTGAATGTTAATTTATTTTCAGTATGATACTGCTTCATCCATGATTAGTATGTCTTTGTATTTTATGTATCAGTCTACTAGAATACTTAATTGTCGAAATATCTTCTAACTTGATGTCTGAAATGTTGACTTCTAGCTTGACTGTTAAATCTGCTCTTTATTTGTGAATTGGTTTTAATATTTTGTTACTAGAAAACAAATGAATTTGGGTAAATGGAAAAAAATCTCTTCACATTTAAGTAAATCAATTTTCCTCTTAAATCAATGGACTCTTTAATTTAATTAAAAGCTACCTTCACCAATAAATTTTAAATTTCATTTGCAACTTTTTAACAAATGCAGTATGTTTGAAAATGCCAATGCATACATAGTTTTGTTAAACTACGCTGTCTTTATGTTATATGTATGATATTAAAATTTAGCATCAATTTAAATTTATGTATGTTTGATCAAATATATTTCTTTGCATTTGTATCATTAGCACACACAGGAAATAATAAATTCTAAATTACAGCTTGGTATTTAGTTTTATCCAGAAAATTTGATTGAATAATGATATATTTTAAGTTAATTATTTAATCAAGAGTTAAGATTATTTAATCAAGTTTCCTTTAATACGAAAGACTTTTATATTTAAGCTCATTAATTTTAGTTTAAAAATAAAACAAAATAACCAATATTACCTACATAAAAGAGAGAAATATTTTCCAATTCACTCTAACTATAATTTCACTGTTATTATCTTTACAAAATATATAAAAAATTATCAATTTCTTTGAAATAATTTTTAGTCATATCGTATATTATTGTTGAGTTGCAATTATTGTGTAGTTAATGCATCTCTTTGTTTTTCAAAATGATTTTGATTCTATGCTCTACTATGTAAAATTTATTTTAAATATATTTTTATAATCATATTATGACAAAGAGAAAATAAACTATATTTTCTCAATACCAATTGTCAATTTCATTATTTATTTTGTGAATGTAAGTATAGACTAATTTATTTTCTAGTGAATGCTTCAATGGTTACAACTATCGAAGGAAACATCTGAACTGTACAATTTTACATAATTCGATTTCTTTAATCTATAAAGGGCAAGAAAGTTGATAAACTGTTAGAGTGGTGGACTGTTGGGAAATTCTTTGAAGCTTACATTTTTATTAACTAGGATACCATATCCCTTAAAGTTTTTTCTACCTTGCATCACGCGATACTTTTAGTTTCCACTCAATTTGAAAACCTCAACATGTCTTAAGATTATAAAGTCACTGTTTGAAGAAATTTTGGCACTAAGCTAACAACTAGCAGTGGTTAGGTTGAAACATAATATTGGCGGATCACTTTAACTCCCGGTAAAAATGCGGATGTACATTTTTTAATTATTATAGTATGCAATTTGCGTAACCCCCTTTTAAGGTAGTACTTTAATTCATGAGTTTTACAGTGTATTTATTATTTGTATGTTTAGTTTTGATATTCAGTTTTTCTGTTATTTTTTTCTATATTTATTTAAATTTAAAAATACACCAAGCAAATTCAGTTTTCCATATTTCTTTTAGCTCTACATAACACAAAATATGTGCCTTATTTTTAAGCTGTGTATCCTATCCTTCAATGAAATGTAGGCAGCAGAAGCAAACTCCTTCCTTTTTTTTACAGTGAATAGGGTTCTCATATCACTCATAAAACTTTTCAATAGTGTAAGTCGGATTTCATCGTTTGACCTGAAAAAGAGGTTAATGAAGTGCCACTTATGAACTCATTGTTTTCATGCAAAATTAATTTTAGCTTGTTTTGAAGGATCTTTTTCTCTTTACACATTATGCATATCGTTAGTCGTAAGTGCACCCGTGAAATACATAACGAATACACAGACAATATTTTATTGATTTGTCACACGACTGAATAATAAAAAAACATCCATGATTCCCTCTCACTTACATTGAACATTTTGATGCTGACGTTGATGTATCTATGAGTACATTTGCAAATTCTGCTCAGCTGATGGACTGGGAACATTACTTCCTTAATTGCACATTTTAAAGTACAGACAAAATTTATCATAATTATAAAATATTAATGTTATGTGTTTGCTATCATCATCATGCAATATATTAGAAAAAGCACTGATTTTTTTTTTAATTCAACGAATTTTTTGAGCTTATGTTTTACAAATCTTCTTCTTATTATTTCAGCAATTAAAAGTCAATTTCTAATGTTTTCGTAAGCAAAGCAATAGTCTTAAGATTAAAAACAGATTGCTTACAAATATTGCAATTATTCATTTAGAATTCCATTAACTAAGGAAATTTTCAAAAATTTAAATCGTCCTTGCCGATTAAAATTATTTATAAAGTGTATATTTTTCTTTTATTTTCTTTTCTATTTTACTTATTCTTCTGTTCCATTGTCAACGTGAAAATGACTTGAATAAATTGAAAACGGCTTCTCAAATCAATGCTTTGGTCTTTATGTAAGAAATCGTTTTATTAACAAAATGAACTTCGACAATGTTCTCAAACATTCGATTGTGAATTTCACCTTGTCTTCTGCCGCTCGAAGATGTGCTTTGAAGGAAAGTAAAAAATTTGTCGGAAAGTCAGATTTACAACGCCTTCTCAATATGATATGTGACAGAGATGAAACGCTATCTGGTCGTCATGGATATTTTAAACCAATGAGAAGCGTAATAAAAGGGCTTAATCAGGATCTCAACTGTAAAGAAAGAAACGACCACTTTATGGTTAGAAAATGCAAATTGCTGGGGACCACCTTACCGATGGATCTGTTATATTCTACAATATATTTATTACTTTATATTTTGAACTATCACTGGAGAGAAACATGTATAAATAATTGCCATCTCTAGTATGAGATGTTCTTAAATATTTTTTATATTAAGTGAACTAGATTTGATTTTATGTTTTTAAAAACATTTTTTATTTTCTAAAACTCTTTCTGAACTAAAAATTGGATTCCTAACAGATAAGGTATACTCCAAAATTCAAATGTTATCTGTTTAGAAATGCTCAACAAGAATGAATCCACAAAGCTACACAAATCGATTACTTATGGTTTATACAATGTAATTTTAATATCCGATCAGAGACTTTTCTAAAGGTACTGAGGAATTAGTTTGCACTTGAATCAGTAAAACGTAGCACAAGATTAGATGTTGTAAAACCGAAACTCTTCATTCTCAAGACACGAAGTCCTCTTACATTCCTGATTTATCCTCATAATCATTTCAGTGAAAATTTTAATTATTTTCCATCAAACTTTTCTTGGTGCCTACTTAGAATGATTTCTTTCATTCGTATAGTTTATTTGCTTTAAAATTAATCATAACAGTCCCATATAATACTTTTGCAAATTATTTTAGTCCAAAGCTTTAATGATTCCGAAGAACTTATGACTGTTATTCTTCTTTTAAATCCCAACAGCGCAAACTTTTAAGGTATACTTTACACATTATGAATTTTAAATACTTTATTGGTAAAATAATTTTTGTGCAATTAAAATTTTGAGACTATTCTTTTTTCTTTAATTGCATAAATATGGGCATATAATAAATGGAGTAGCGCATAATCCACGAAAGATGATTCTAGGTACAAAACAAAAAATAATTTTTGAATAAAGCGTGCGGAAGAAATTTATATAAGTCTTAAAGCCCCTCATGTCATTCTACATATTATGAAATGTAATTTAACTCACGTGAGTCAAGACAAAATTTTAAAATTTCATTTATTATAGCTGTCACGTGTAATCTTCCACCGTCTATCTTACATGGGCAAGTTTTCAACTGTGGTACTCAGAACAAGCCAACTCTTTATCAAACATGTTTGTATCATTGTAATGCCGGATTCGAACTGCAGGGCCCTCAATACCTCATTTGTAGGGAAAATGGGAAACTGCTGGATCGCAATAAGAAGGAAATGACTCCTTTTTGTAAAGGTAAGATTTTAAATAGTTCTAATAAAAGCTGTTTTAGAGATTCCCACAGTAGATCGAAAAATTTGTTAAATCCTTGGAATATAGAATATTTCTAAATCCGAATAACTTAAGTAAAAAAAAAAGAATAATGAAACGAAGGAAAATATTAACTCACTATTGTATAATTAAGATTTTATTATATTTCCCGAATAAGATTATCGTTGATAGAAAACATTCCAGAACAAACCTGAATTTGGTGAAATTCATTTGATGTTACGTGTTTTAAAAATGAAAATATTCATTACTATGTAAATAATTTTCTGATATCTGTATGTGATTTACACAATATGTCTTTTAATTTTATTAAAATGTTTTGTAATAAATTTCTCATATGGCATTCCATTAAACCAATATATTCTTAATAAAATTAATGATTGTGATGTCTTTAATCTTATTAAGAATATATAGATTTAATATTTAGAATATTTAGGTCTGATTAGATTAATTGTTAAAAATAGTTTTTTAATTACATGTACAAGCGCTTTATAGCAGCTTTCCTGTGTCAGATTATGAGCCATGCAGTCCAATGATCCTGCACGTATTTGTTAGAATTGTATTACGTTCAACACGAGTGAAGATTTTTGAAAAGACTTATAAATTGTCTTTTCAAAAATCTTCACTCGTGCTGTACCTGTTGGCAGTATGTTTTTGATCGAAATAAGAAAAGTGATTGAAAGTCAATCCTGATGCTTTTGTTTAAAAAAAAAAGAATGTATTGACAAAAATATCACACGCGACAGCGATTTAGTTATTTTCAAATAGCTTTTCTTACTTGATATACAGTTTTTGAGTGATGCCGCATTTGACCATTATGCACAGCTTGAATAATTATTCTTGTCTTATTACAACATAGATGGTGCAATTTTCACATTGCTTTGATTTCTTTTCCTTGGTATTGTACTTTTGGAAACATTCATCAGGGACACAAGGAATTCCCAATTTATAATAATGAATTTGAAAATTCGTGTGGATTATTTAGTTTCTAACTAGTAAGTAATGGGAAGAAGTGTAACCAAAAATACTGGAATGCATTGTATAAAAGAGAAAGTCATTCGCTTTTCCTTTACCTTGAATTTCGGTTCTAATGAATATTGGATCTTTGATACATCGCTGCTTTAGAAGAACACAACCTTAGGATCAAATTACATTTTCTTGAATTTGATTCATCCGTCTTGAATTATATATTCTATGGAGAATTACTAAATAACAGATTTTATTCCAAAAAATGATTAAAATTTAAATTAAATTTTGAATATCCCTAAAGCAGTTATAAATCTATAAATTTCACTTATTTCTTATTTTGATCCCAAGTACTGAACACATTTAAGTGTACTATTTATTTTTTAAATCCTATTCGATTTTTTGTATTTAATGTAATTAAAGCATGTAAACTGAATTGAAAAAACTCTTAAATTCTTTTAAAATTTAACTCTTAAGCTGTCTATCTTGCATCAACGTACGAAATTACGTTCTCGCTGATCACATAAAGTTTGTTAGTGAGCAGTAACTTTTGAGTTAATAGTTATGTTCGACAACAGTTGCTTTAATATTTATCCTCAATCAGAATCAATTATTTGTAAGTACATCGTCCTGTAATGACCGAGATTTTTAAGCCAAAAGGAAGAAATTGATGATATTTCTGTCGACTTCAAGGTTTAAATAAAAGCAATAATCTTAAGAGGGGGATGATGTGAAAATTGCTGATTTATTGGCTGAACAATCTTGCGAATATCCCGGTAAAAACAATTTTTACTGTACTATTGACGAGGAATTCATTCTTTCCAAAGTTTCAGCGATGCATAATAAGTTAAATACTAATGCTTAATAGGAGTTTTCTCCCATGGACTTTTTTTTTTTTTAATTTATATGCAGTTTTCAGTGTTATGCGCTAGAATTTATTATAGCATTTCTGAAATAGCTTTATCTCTTTTTCCTGTAGCGCACTGGCACAAAAAGTTGTTAAGAAAAGTTTATTATTTTTTCTAGTTAATTTACTTAAAATACACTACTGGCCATTATAATTACTACACCAAAAAAGCGACATGCTACAGACGTGAAATTTATACGAAAGGAAGAAGGTGCTGTGATATGCAAATGATTAGCTTTTCAGCGCATTCAGACAAAGCAGGCGCCAGTAGCGACATCTACATTGTGTTTAAATGAGGAACTTGTTCAGCCGGTTCCTCATACACAAATTGCATTTGAACGTTGTTGCCTGGTGAAAGGTTGTTGTGATGCCTCGTGTAAGAAGAAATGCGTACCAGCACGTTTCTGACTTTGATAAAGGTCGAATTGTAGCGTACCGGGGTTGCGGTTTATCTTATCGCAGTATTACTGCTCGCGTCTGTAGAGATCCAATGACTGTTAGCAGAATATGGAATCGATGGGTTAAGGATCGTGGGTTATGAAATCATAGACTGTTTTCCATTTTGTAATTCCTTTCTTCGTGTTAAAATGCAAATATTCAGACAAATCGAAATATTTGTGCAAACATTATTTTTTCGAAATTACTCAAAATGATTCTTAAAGAATATCTCTTAGATTTTAAAAGTAATAGCTTTTCAAGCATATATTATTAAAAAACATCATCTTTTTCCATAGGTATTTGTTAATGTTAAATTAGTATCAATTATCTTATTATAATAAATTTTACTTTACATATTTATATTGGAGCATGCATTGTCTACGACATCTCCATTAAAAGCTATGCTATAAAGCTCTAGAATTCCTTCTATATTTTATAATCTGTGGATAAAAAATATGAATAATTCCAGGTAATATATTCATATTTTTTATCCACATTCCGGTAATACGGAATGCCATGCGGGATCTCAACGGACACCTATCACTAGCAGCCGAGAAAACAGGCATATTATCCGCATGGCCGTAATGGATCGTGCAACCACGTCACGAGCCGTAAGTCAAGAAACGGGGTCGTTTGGAAGACAACAAGTGTCTGCACGAACAGTTCGACGACGTTTGCAGCAGCATGGACTCTCAGCTTGGAGACCATAGTTGCGGCTTCCCTTGACGCGGCGTTATAGACAAGAGTGCCTTCAATGGTGCGATCAACGACGAACCTAGCCGCACGAATGGCGAGACGTCATCTTTTCAGATGAATCCAGGTTCTGTGTACAGCATCATGATGGTCGCATCCGTATTTGGCGGCATCGTGGTGAACACACACTGGCAACGTGCATTCGCCATCGTCATACTGACCTATCACCTGGCGTGATGGTATGGGTGCCACTGAACACGTCTCGGTCACCTCTTGTTCGCATTGACGGTGCTTTGAACAGTGCACGTTACATTTCTGGTGTGTGACGACCCATGGCTCTACCCTTTGTTCGAGCCCTGCGAAACCCTACGTTTCAGCAGGATAATGCCCGACCGCATGTTGTCGGTATTGTACGGACCTTCCTTGATACGGAACATTTTCGGCTGTTGCCCTGGCCAGCACGTTCTCCAGATCTTTCACCAATGGTAAACATCTGGTCAATGGTTGCCGAGCGACTGGCTCGTCACCAAACGCCAGTCCCTATGGTTGATGAACTGTGGCATCGTGTTGAAGCTGCATGGGCATCTGTACATGTACCTGCAATCCAATCTCTGTTTGCCTCAATGCCCAGGCGTATAACTGCTGTTATTACTGCCAGAAGTGGTTGTTATGGGTACTGATTTCTCAGGATCTATCCAGCCAAATGTTTTGAAAATGTAATCACTTGTTGTTTCTAGTATAATATATTTGTCCGATAAATATCATTTTGTTATCTGGATTTCTTCTTGGTGTTGCTATTTTAATGGCCAGTAGTGTAATTGTTTATTATGCACATGCTATAATAAACTCTAGCGCATAACACTATATAAATAAAATTATTCTGTTTGTCTGCCGAATATTGACCTGAGATTCAATTGAGAAAAATTATGTGAAAAAGAGCTAAATTATACCAATATGTTGGTCCACATAGCCAATTTAAATTGAAGACAATGTTTCTTGTTGAAATTTTGATTGCAACATTTGGAATTAACATAATAAACGCCTTATTTCTCACCATAGAAAATCAATAAAATTGCTTATACAACAAAGCAGTTAATTTGAAATCTATGATATTCTCCATGGGACTTTTTTCGCTGCAATAAAAGCATGTGATTTTTTTCTTCTTAAAATTTTTACCTGAGAATTAACGCTTTCAGTGAAGAAATTCTGAAGACGTCAGATTTTCCTTCTTTTATCTATTCTCACATTGTAAATTAAAAAAAAATAAAGATGATCATGCACATTATATTTTTTCAATTTTTGTAAAATTTTTATTTTTTTTTATTCTGTATATATAAATGTGTGTGTACTGTGTCTAAAAATTTTATATATATAAATATATATATATATAAGTAGTATTTTGGGGGGGGCTAGAGGACACTCAAAAAATGCAATATTTTTTGCAAAATAAGACCTATTTTGCAAGTTTTATAGCTGTTTTTTGATAAAAATTTGCAAAAATAAAGCATTTTTGATTTTTAAAATTTTAACAAAAAAGTGTGTTCTTCACTAAAAAATGACGTCTTTTTCACTAAAATACGCAGTATTTTTAGTGTTTTTAAGCTGTTTTTGATGAAAAATAGAGCTTTTTTTCACTTTCAAAATTTGAAAAAAATTTGATCTTCCATCGAAAAAATGATCACTAAAAAATGCATTATTTTTATGTTTAAGCTGTTTTTTTTTTTTTTTTTTTTTTTTTTTTTTGATAAAAATTGAGTTTTTTAAGCTGTTTTATTATAAAAATTTATGTTTTTTTGGATATTTAAAAGTATGTTTTTTATAAGAAATGCAAGGTTTTTGAAAAAAGAAGATAAAAGCCAGTGCATGTGTTTTTTTTAAAGATAATCTATTTTTTCTATATGCAAGAAAAAATTTTTTAATTTATTTGATTGTCCATCACTACCAATTGATAATTTAACACGATCGTTTCTTTTACCATATGCAAAATATGTAACCGATTCGGTATCAGTTGTTAAAGGTCTAGTAAATATAAATTCTTCTCCAATTTGTAATTGCACTAAAGGATTATGTGTGCGATTTTCAGATTTCAAAAAAATTGTAATTTTCATATGCATATTAGTTACTAGATTTAAATCAGGTTCTAGTAGTTTAGAGCTCATTAAATTGAATTCTACAGGTCTAAAACCTCCTGTATGATATGTTGCATATCTCTCTTTAATAATAGCATAGAAATTTTGAGAATCGACATATTCTTTTGTTGCGGCATCTTTATTTATAACAGGATTTGCAACGCTTAAAAGTCTTACATTTCCAAAATTATACATACCATTTTTAATTAAAGAAGGTACATATAATCCATCATTATCTCTAATTAATATATTATCACTCTTTTTATTATTGATGAGAATTTTTCTGTCTACATAATATTTATTACACACATCGTATTTATCAGTAGGAGTTGGAATATTAATTATTTTTTGTTATTAGCATCAAAAGCATTTTCTTTCAAAACTAAAGCATTGTTTTCAAAATAACGTTTATTAACAGCATTTTTGTCATTTACAGGATCTTTTATATTGCTAATTATTTTATCTTTAGCATCAAAACTACCTTGAGCTGAATGTATTAAACTTTTCTGTTCTAATTCTTTTACAATTTTATTCACATAATTCATATTAGCTGTATCATGTAAATCTATTAGATCTGACACATTTGAAATTCTTTTATGTTTTGCATTATAGTTTTCATTTTGTAAATGAATAAGAGAAGCATCTGATAAATTTCTAACATCATTTTTAAAATGTTCATGAATTCTATCCACATAAGATTTTGTAGCTGAATCATTCAATAATTTTAATTCATTTACATTTCTTAAATTCTTTTTTTCTATATCGTAATTTCCATCGTTTGTTAATTTAAATCCTACACCTGGAGGTCCTTCTTTTATTTCATCATCAAACAAAGGATAATAAGCTGTCATTTATTAATGTAATAAACTCATTATGCTTTCAATGTTTTAATCATAGTTATTTCTTCAGATTTCATATTCATAGAGCATTTGTTTCTTTCTTTCAAAATGAAGTAGAAAAAGTAATTTTTGATGGTATTACTTTTCAACCTCCAATTGAATTCGATCATTAAATTATTCAGGTTTGTGTAATTTTCATAATTTTCTAGATTGAAACAAATGATAGGATATTTACTAAAATTTGAATAATCTATCCTGCAACCTGTTTCTGCATTTATATTGTTCATTCCTACTTCTAAAAGAGCTGCATATATTCGATTATAATGATTTTTATTAAAATCCATGAAATAACTTACTGTTGGAACTTTTATGTTATTAATCATTAACCAGCATTCTGTCATATCCAAGTTATCAAACATCATGTTGTTTTGGTTCATATTTTCATTTCTTTCATCATACTGAGGAATGACGTATAAACTTAAAACTTCATCAGATGTTGCAGGAATATTATAAGATCCACTCGCATTTTTATTTAATAAATTTGATTTGATAATATTATAATGATCCCAATTTATTTCTATTGGAATATCAGATAGTTTCAGTTGATTGAATTTTACAGCAGCTGAATTTTTAAATCTAACATATGATAACCAGAGAGAGAGGTCTTCAACAACTGCTTTGAAATCAGGATTTTGAATATCTGTATATAACATATTTTTACTATCATTTCTTTGAATTTCTATTTTGATTTGAAATCCTGTAAGTATTTTTCAGTATTCTCTGAAAAAATCAAATATATATTTTAATGGTATCCATACTCTTACACACTTTGACTACCTTTAGTGAATTTCCATCTCTTTGCAAATCCATCATTAAAATTTTCATTCATTTTGAAGTTATTATAAAAATCAGTAATTTTAGTTGCATCAACCAAAGTTCCATTATATTTGAAATTATCTCTGTCAGCATATTCAGAAGTATCCACATAGAAAAACATATTAATAGCTTCCGATGTTGAATAATCTGGTGTAAAATTTATCAATCCTAAAACTTGATTCATGATTGCTTTATAATTAATAGTAGATTCAATTTCAGTATTTCCTATTGTTAATCTGCTCGAATTAATTAAACCACCACCATTTACAAAAATAATATTTTCATTATTTATATTGCTTCCATCAACTTTTACAATTTTAATTTCTTGTTGCAGATAACCTTCAGAATATAATATATAAGCAATTGTATCATTTATATAGAAATTATATGTAGCATTTTCATATGGATTGTTTTTATCTCTATTCTCATGCTTAATTTCTCTATACACAATGCTTTCAATTTCGTTATTATAATAATAACTGGTATCGGTCAAATCATATATTTTGTTCATTTATTTAGAATAAAAAATTTTCAATACTGCACCATGCTTTTTCTTTTTTGATAAAATCTCATTTAATTTTTCTATTATGAAATCTTTAGAATTTTCTTCTATAAAGGGTTTAGGTTTTTCTATTAAATCAGAAAAGAAACCTCTTCCTTCTATTTTCTTACTCTTTCCGTACAATCTGTGTTTATTCATTTATTTAGCTATAAATCTATACTGTACTTCTTGTCTATTTAGATCAATTTGCTCACCTCGATGATTTGTAATTTTCACTCTAATTCTATGTATGGAATCAGATTTAACTGGAAAAAATATAGGTTTCTCAAATTCTTTAGAATATAAACTTCCAGGAGGATTTGTGGTTGTAAATGAATAAATCATATCAGATTGAAAGTGATTTATATAAGCACCATTTACTATATCACAATGAATGTAAATATTATCATTTCCATTTGCTATATCTACTATATATTTACCTTCTTGTTCCGCATCTTCATATATTTTTGCTTCAAATCCTAAAATTTTGTATAATTCACTTTTGGATAAATCAATTTTATAATGATCTTTCAATTTAATTGCAAACCTTTGACTTTCTTCTATAATTCCAAATAATATTGGAGGATCATTTCCAAAGTATTTAACCATGTAACGATTCAAACCTTTTATACTGTAATGACCATTTGGAATAGTGAAATCTATCCATTTCTTACCATCAAAATATGAAAATTTATTATTTTTGTCAGTAATATTATTCCAAGAAATGTACATAGAAAATGACTGAAGAACTATTTCCTTAAAATTAAAAGGGTTGGAGTATTCAATTGTAAAATCTTCTGATTTACTAGCATTTTTAGAATCTAAAATGAGGTACTTCATTTATTTATAAGTAACAATTTTCTCATTGGAAATACTAGGTTCTTGAGTAAATGAATATAATACATCAATAGGGGATTTACCTTTATTTCTTTCAGTTATATATTTCATACAATATAAACCACATTTTACAGATGTAGGTTGTTGTAAAAAACTAGAATTATAACAAATTTCTTTTCCTGAAGATTTTAAATAATTGACTCTATTTTTAGGAAGAAATTCATTTTTTATTTTTATTTTTTTCAAATTCATATTCTCCAAAGGGATCAAAATATTCTACAAAATCATATATTGGATCATTATAATAACAAACCCAGTGAGTTCCACTGCCTGTAGATACATCTAAATTAATAATTCCGTTTTCGAATTTTCTTATATTTTTAGGTAGCATATCTATAGTAAATGTACCTCTAAATCCTTTTTCGTTTTTTATATCTTCTTCTATTATTTTGTTGGATATTCCGAGGGAAGATAAACCCCCTTTCCGCAACGTTTTTTTTTTTTAATCCCAGATCCTGAAATTTTATCTAATATTTTTTTAGTACCCCATCCTGCTGCACCACTAGCAGCTCCAAGACCTAAAAATGTCAGAATAGGAATTAGGAATGGTAAAAATCCTCCAGTATTTACTAATTGTAATTCTTTTACCTTTTCAATTTGATTGATTTGTGTATTGATAAGATGTAAATCATAATTAGGAGTTTTACTTTTATCTATTTGCAAGGAAACTTCCTCTCCTTTTTTATATCCAGATTTTAATTTTGAAATTTGATTATCACTCAAATAAACTTTTTTGTTACATACATTTATTTAAAGTAAAAAAATTTTATAATATTCTTTTACATAATCATTTGTTAATGTTCTTTCTTTTAAAAGTTTATCTAGAATAATAACTATTTGATTATATAATTTTTTAGACTTAGAACCTTTGCATATTTTATTTGTTAATACATCTAATTTGTTTATACCACTGCCTATATATTCATTTCTTGCTTTAAGAGTATTCAATGCTTTTATATACATTTTTAATCCATTCATGTTAGAATCGGCTTCTATTATTTTATCTTGTATATTTTGTTTTTTCTTCTCACTAGTTTCATAATTTCTGCTTTTAGTTAAATTTCCTTTAAGTCTTTTATAATCATCTCGTTTGGACTTTGCTATTCTAATTATTTCATCTAACTCTTCATCTGTTTTATTTAATAGCTCAGAAGGCAATTCTAATCCTTCATTTTTAAGTAAATCTAAATCTTTATTAAAATTCAATCTTATTATTCCTTCAACTTTATCCATTAAATTTCCAGCATCTGAAGAATAGTCCAAATGTTTAGAGGATTCATGTTGAGGTAAAAAAGACATATTATCTGTTAAATCTTTTATAGCATATTGAATACTTTCAAGATTTTGTTTTCTTAAAATTTCCTGGTCTTGTAATTTTTTAATTACTGGTTTATGAAATTCTCTTAATGATTTTTCAATACCTAAATTGGATTCAAGTTTAACTTCATTATTTTTTCTTTTTTCAGATTGTAATTTTATTAATTCTAACTCATTTCTAATCTGTTGTTTTAATTTTTTATTTCTTTCGCGTTCAATAATATCCATTTATTTATCAGTAAATAATTTTCTACTCCGAGTAGATTATTTTTTACAACGAGTAGATTATTTTTTACAACGAGTAGATTATTTTTCACAACGAGTAGATTATTTTTTACTCCGAGTAGATATTTTTAAAATAAATAAATGATAAAAATAAAAGATTATACAGAACCTGAAGAATTTACAGATGAAAATCAAAATCCTTCATTACCAAAACATCCTTTTAGACTTTTAATTGTAGGCAGTACGGGATCAGGAAAAACTAATTTGCTTGTTAATTTAATATATGATTATTTGGAATTTGATGGTTTATTTGTCTGTGCTAAAGATATTCATCTTCTCTAATATATACTTCTTGTTCAGTTTGACTGAACAAGAAGTATATATTAGAGAAGATGAATATATTCAAAATTTACAATATTTTCCTATAGAAAAATATATAAAGAAAACTCAATTAAATGGTTATAAGTATGTTGATAAATAATTTTATATCTAAATAAATGTGTAATAAAAAGAATTGCAAATGTGAAAATGGAAAAGGTGTTATTAATAAATCTATTAATAATTTACCATTTGAAATGCATCTACCTGGACATTCATTTACGGGACCTGGAACTCAATTACTACATGGGAAAACAAGATTAAATCCAGATTTATCATACAAAGAATGGAGCAAACCAATTAACAGAATTGATGAAACTGCATATAGACATGATATTTGTTATTTAAAAAATAAAGATACTAAAACAAGAAATGAAATATGTGATACAAATATGTTAAAAGAATTAGATGAAATTCCAAATCCTACAATTCGTGAAAGATTAGAAAGAGGAATTGTTAAACCAATCATTAAAGCAAAAAAGACATTTGGAATGGGTTCACTTATTTACTGCTTAAAATGTAAAACACATACAGATAGTAAAGACGTTATAACTACTACATCCAAAAATGGAAAACCTATGATGAAAGGAGTTTGTGTCAACTGTAATTCAAAGAAAAGTGTTTTATTAAAAAAACAAATGACACTTTAAAAGATATATATTATGATCCTTTAACAGGTTATTGTGGTATTAATGAGTTAAAAAGAAAAACTAAATTTACTCAAAAAGATATTACTGATTTTCTTCATACTCAAGATGTATATACAAGATATAAACCAATTAATAGAAAATTTAAAAAAAGAAGAATTTATGTATCTCAAATTGATGATCAGTGGCAAGCAGATTTATTATTCATAAAACCATTTAGTAAATATAATGATGGTATCAATTACATATTAACTATTATAGATATATTTAGTAAATATGCATGGACTGTTCCAATTAAAAGAAAAACAGGTGAAGAAGTATCAAATGCTTTTAAAAAGATATTCAAAGAGAGAAAACCGTTAAATATTCAATCTGATTATGGTTTGGAGTTCTTATCTTCTTTAACACAAAAATTGTTTTCAGAAAATAATATTCAGTGGTTTGGTACTAATAATACAGAAATTAAATGCTCAGTAGTTGAACGATTCAATAGAACTTTAAATTTAAAAATAAGAAAATATTTAGCAGCTAATAATACAAGACGATATATAGATGTATTAGATAAATTAGTTTACAATTATAATAACTCTTATCATAGATCTATTAAAATGACACCAACAGAAGCAAGTAAAAAAGAAAATGAAAATATTGTATATAATAATTTGTATGTTAAAAAGATAATCAAAAAACCAAAATTTAAAGAAGGTGATAAAGTAAGAATTTCAAAATATAAAGAAACGTTTACAAGAGGTTATCATCCTACATTTACAGATGAAATTTTTATAATATCTGAAGTGTTAAAAACAGATCCAATTACCTATAGAATAAGAGATTTAAGCAACGAAGAAATCAAAGGCACTTATTATGAGAATGAATTAGTTAAATATGATAAAAAAGATAATGTATATAAAATTGAAATAATAATAAAAAAGAAAGGAAACAAGTTATTTGTAAAGTGGTTAAATTATCCAGAAGAATATAATAGTTGGATAGATAAAAAAGATTTAATTCAAAGTGAGTAAATCACCCATCCTTTTAAAATGATATACCAATAATTTATTCATAAAAGGGTGGGGGACGTTTTGTACCATCCCTTTATAATTTATTATTTTGTATTTTTATTATTAATTTTTTAAGAAGACGCTATTTTATATTTAAATAAATATGTTTGAAAAAAATATTACAAAAGTATTTTTATTGAATATCAATCTATTTACATTTAGAATAGAATTTGAATATGATAATTTAAGACATCGAAATCATCACATAGTTGTATTTTTTGGAAGACCAGATTTTAAATTAGATAGTTATGATAATATGAGGATAATGGAATTACATATAAAAAGAATATTAAAATTTCATTATTTCAAGCGATTAATATTTAAAGATATATTTGAAGAATTTGAAGATAACTGTGATTTGTCAGATGTTTGGGTTTATAGATTAAGAGAAACTTTACGAATTAAAAAAATTATAAGAAAAGAAAAAGATTTATATATATTTATATTTTAATTACTTCAAAAATTATTTAATGAGTATATTAATAATTTAAAATTATTTACTTGAAAAATATATTTAATAAATAAATATATATATTAATAAAAATAAATAAATATTAATATTCAATTAAAATAAATTTAGAAAAAAATAGCAAAATGGCCCTTTCTGTGTGTTGGACTTTAACTTGAAATTATAACATTTATTTTGGGAGGTGCCAGCACCACCCACTGGGTTATACAGTCCACCACACTTTTTACATCTCGGTATCAATTTTTTTCATTTCCTAGTTCTAGGTTAAGAGCCCTATCTTAATTGCATTAACTCATTCTAACTTTTTTTTTCTTGAAGAGCGAGCAGGGCTCGAACTCAGGATTAATTCATGCTATTCAGTTATTCTAACCACTATACTAACTGGGAACTGTGAGACATACTTTTTTTTTGAGTTTATCTAATAACTTTATCTAATAAACTGTTCTCACAACTGATTATACTATAATGAATAGTGCTTCCATCTATATTTTTAAATTAGAAAATATATAAATGGATGATTTTATTCAAGCTGAAAAAATACATTATTCTAGTGATGAAGAAAATAATATTTCTGTACCAAATGAATATTTAAAAGTTTTTAAAAATATTCAAAAGAAAGAGATTACTTATGACAGTTCAGAAGATGAAAATTATTATAATATAAATATTCAATCATTTTTGAAACAGAGATATGTAAGTAGGATAAATTTTTTCAAACAATTAAAAAGAAAACATAATTTAAATTTTACATTACAAGCTGATGAAATGTTTTATACAAATATTTAGATTTTAATTATTACAAAAAAACTATAAAATATTTGTATGTCATGAAAAACTAACTTTAACTTTAAAAACTAACTAATAACTTTTTTCTTTTCATGAAGAGCGAGCAGGGCTCAAACTCAGGATTAATTCATGCTATTCAGTTACTCTAACCACTATACTAACTGGGACCTGTGGGACATACTTTTTTTTTTGAATTTATCTAATAACTTTATCTAATAAACTTTGTTCTCACAACTGATAACAGTCTTTCAATGAATAGTGCTTCCATCTATATTTTTAAATTAGAAAATATATAAATGGATGATTTTATTCAAGCTGAAAAAATACATTATTCTAGTGATGAAGAAAATAATATTTCTGTACCAAATGAATATTTAAAAGTTTTTAAAAATATTCAAAAGAAAGAGATTACTTATGACAGTTCAGAAGATGAAAATTATTATAATATAAATATTCAATCATTTTTGAAACAGAGATATGTAAGGAGGATAAATTTTTTCAAACAATTAAAAAGAAAACATAATTTAAATTTTACATTACAAGCTGATGACATGTTATATACAAATATTTAGATTTTAATTATTACAAAAAAACTATAAAATATTTGTATGTCATGAAAAACTAACTTTAACTTTAAAAACTAACTTATAACTTTTTTTTTTCCTGAAGAGCGAACAGGGCTCAAACTCAGGATTAATTCATGCTATTCAGTTACTCTAACCACTATACTAACTGGAAACTGTGGGACATACTTTTTTTTTTGAATTTATCTAATAACTTTATCTAATAAACTTTGTTCTCACAACTGATAACAGTCTTTCAATGAATAGTGCTTCCATCTATATTTTTAAATTAGAAAATATATAAATGGATGATTTTATTCAAGCTGAAAAAATACATTATTCTAGTGATGAAGAAAATAATATTTCTGTACCAAATGAATATTTAAAAGTTTTTAAAAATATTCAAAAGAAAGAGATTACTTATGACAGTTCAGAAGATGAAAATTATTATAATATAAATATTCAATCATTTTTGAAACAGAGATATGTAAGGAGGATAAATTTTTTCAAACAATTAAAAAGAAAACATAATTTAAATTTTACATTACAAGCTGATGACATGTTATATACAAATATTTAGATTTTAATTATTACAAAAAAACTATAAAATATTTGTATGTCATGAAAAACTAACTTTAACTTTAAAAACTAACTAATAACTTTTTTCTTTTCATGAAGAGCGAGCAGGGCTCAAACTCAGGATTAATTCATGCTATTCAGTTACTCTAACCACTATACTAACTGGGACCTGTGGGACATACTTTTTTTTTTGAATTTATCTAATAACTTTATCTAATAAACTTTGTTCTCACAACTGATAACAGTCTTTCAATGAATAGTGCTTCCATCTATATTTTTAAATTAGAAAATATATAAATGGATGATTTTATTCAAGCTGAAAAAATACATTATTCTAGTGATGAAGAAAATAATATTTCTGTACCAAATGAATATTTAAAAGTTTTTAAAAATATTCAAAAAGAAAGAGATTACTTATGACAGTTCAGAAGATGAAAATTATTATAATATAAATATTCAATCATTTTTGAAACAGAGATATGTAAGGAGGATAAATTTTTTCAAACAATTAAAAAGAAAACATAATTTAAATTTTACATTACAAGCTGATGACATGTTATATACAAATATTTAGATTTTAATTATTACAAAAACTATAAAATATTTGTATGTCATGAAAAACTAACTTTAACTTTAAAAACTAACTTATAACTTTTTTTTTTCCTGAAGAGCGAACAGGGCTCAAACTCAGGATTAATTCATGCTATTCAGTTACTCTAACCACTATACTAACTGGAAACTGTGGGACATACTTTTTTTTTTGAATTTATCTAATAACTTTATCTAATAAACTTTGTTCTCACAACTGATAACAGTCTTTCAATGAATAGTGCTTCCATCTATATTTTTAAATTAGAAAATATATAAATGGATGATTTTATTCAAGCTGAAAAAATACATTATTCTAGTGATGAAGAAAATAATATTTCTGTACCAAATGAATATTTAAAAGTTTTTAAAAATATTCAAAAGAAAGAGATTACTTATGACAGTTCAGAAGATGAAAATTATTATAATATAAATATTCAATCATTTTTGAAACAGAGATATGTAAGGAGGATAAATTTTTTCAAACAATTAAAAAGAAAACATAATTTAAATTTTACATTACAAGCTGATGACATGTTATATACAAATATTTAGATTTTAATTATTACAAAAAAACTATAAAATATTTGTATGTCATGAAAAACTAACTTTAACTTTAAAAACTAACTTATAACTTTTTTTTTTCCTGAAGAGCGAGCAGGGCTCAAACTCAGGATTAATTCATGCTATTCAGTTACTCTAACCACTATACTAACTGGAAACTGTGGGACATACTTTTTTTTTTGAATTTATCTAATAACTTTATCTAATAATCTTTGTTCTCACAACTGATAAGTCTTTCAATGAATAGTGCTTCCATCTATATTTTTAAATTAGAAAATATATAAATGGATGATTTTATTCAAGCTGAAAAAATACATTATTCTAGTGATGAAGAAAATAATATTTCTGTACCAAATGAATATTTAAAAGTTTTTAAAAATATTCAAAAGAAAGAGATTACTTATGACAGTTCAGAAGATGAAAATTATTATAATATAAATATTCAATCATTTTTGAAACAGAGATATGTAAGGAGGATAAATTTTTTCAAACAATTAAAAAGAAAACATAATTTAAATTTTACATTACAAGCTGATGACATGTTATATACAAATATTTAGATTTTAATTATTACAAAAAAACTATAAAATATTTGTATGTCATGAAAAACTAACTTTAACTTTAAAAACTAACTTATAACTTTTTTTTTTCCTGAAGAGCGAGCAGGGCTCAAACTCAGGATTAATTCATGCTATTCAGTTACTCTAACCACTATACTAACTGGAAACTGTGGGACATACTTTTTTTTTTTTGAGTTTATCTAATAACTTTATCTAATAAACTTTGTTCTCACAACTGATAACAGTCTTTCAATGAATAGTGCTTCCATCTATATTTTTAAATTAGAAAATATATAAATGGATGATTTGATTCAAGCTGAAAAAATACATTATTCTAGTGATGAAGAAAATAATATTTCTGTACCAAATGAATATTTAAAAGTTTTTAAAAATATTCAAAAGAAAGAGATTACTTATGACAGTTCAGAAGATGAAAATTATTATAATATAAATATTCAATCATTTTTGAAACAGAGATATGTAAGTAGGATAAATTTTTTCAAACAATTAAAAAGAAAACATAATTTAAATTTTACATTACAAGCTGATGAAATGTTTTACAAATATTTAGATTTTAATTATTACAAAAAAAACTATAAAATATTTGTATGTCATGAAAAAGATTTGTGAATATTTTGGAATAGAAAATAATTTAAAAGTTAAAGAAAATAAAAATGAATGGAATGAGTTTTTAGCATTTTTAAATAATTAGGAATTTTTGATTTTATAGATAGCTACTTAAAAATTATTCAAAATATAATTAATATAAAGTATTTCTCCTTAAGTAGAAAAATGAAATAATAATTTTAAAATTAATGTAATTATCAGAATTACAATTTCCATTTAAAAAAATAAACCATTATAAATGGATATGATTTGTAGAGATTGTAAAATAAAAAAGAATGAAGAAGAATTTTATATGCATATAAAGAAAAGAATGACTCGTTGTATCCAATGTACCAAAGATATTTATTCTCAATCTGAGCGCTGTATTTGTGGGAGATACTACACCTTATGGCATCGCGCCAGACATGAGAAAAGCAAAATACACAAAAAATTGTTAGCAGATATAATTGCTGATAATGAAATCTTAAATATTAATATCTTTTAAAACATTTTATATTTTTCAAAATACTTTATAAAAATAGTTTCTAATAAATAGAAAATAAAAAATTCTATTTTTGAAATCCCTTTATAAAAATACTTTCTAATAAATAGAAATAAAAAATTTCTTGTTTTTTAGTTCAATACAAGTATGGCTTTTGTTCATATTGAAAATGCTTTGAATACTTTGAGTATTCAAAAGTTGAAAAATGTTATAAAAGATTTAAAAATAAAAAGCAAAAGTAAATCTAAGAATGATCTTATTAAATCCATAATATCATATATTAGAAAAACTGGAAATTATAAACAAGTGTTAATAGATATATTAGATTTAGATACTTCTGATTATTTAGATCGTAAAAAGAAAATATTTATTAAATATCCAAAGAAAAGAGAAAATATTAAAAAATTATTTGATTCATATAATTTAAAATTTAATAAAGGTACTAAAGATTTTGAACCTGTGAAAAATAAAAAAAATTAGAAGAGAAGTAAAACTAAATGAGTTATTTAAACCTGATTATGAAATTGTAGAAATTAAAGGTAAATATATAAAGAAATATATGACTCATAGAAAATCTTATAAGATTGTAGAGATTAATAAAATTAAACCTGTACAATATTTTAATATCTTATCAGATTTATTTAGAAAAGCTATAAGAAATATAAACGGTAAAGTTGATATAATTGTGCATAATCCAAAATTAAGTGCTCCTTTTCATCTTAAAATGATGTCTACTAAAAATGCTTACGAAGTATATTTAGAAACATTAAAAAATAAGATTGAATATAAGGAACTTGATATAACTGAATGCATTTTTGATATTCATGTAATTGAACTACCAGAAGGAGGTAGACATAAATCATTAAGAATGTATTCAGAAACAGATCCTTCAAAGAAGAGAAGTATTTGTCAAATAAAAAATAATGATAATATATGTTTAGCTAGATATATTGTCACTGCTCTAGCTGTTCAAAATCCAAAATTATTATGTGATAAATTAAATCATCAAAAACTAACTGAAAATGATATAACATATATCAGAAAAGGTCGTTTATTACAAAAAACCTTAGCTGTAAAACTACATAATTTATGTAATATTCCTTTAGAAATATGCAGCTTAGAAGAGATTCCTTTAGAAATATGCAGTTTACTGTAGAGAAAACTGTAATCAAAGTTTATATTCTGGAGAATATAAATCTACATGTATTTACATATACAAGATTCAAAATCATTTTAATGTCATTACTTCTATTACAGGATTTTTAGGTAAAGATCATTATTGTAATTACTGTAAAATAGGATATAAGAAAACTAATCGTCACAAATGTCCTTTGAAATGTAATAGATGTTTTGTTCAAAATTCTGATTGTAAAGGAGATGAAATATTTTGCAATAAATGCAATAGAAAATTTACAGGTAAAGAATGTTTTGAAAATCACAAAACGAAAGATGATAAAGGTTATAGTGTTTGTAAAATATTATGGAAATGTTTAAAGTGTAAAAGAAATATAAGTAGCTCAGAAAGAAAACGTAAGGATCATAAATGTGGTGAACTTAGATGTAAAAATTGTTGGAGATGGATAATGAATGATCATAAATGCTTTATGAAACAAAAGATTTCAAAAGGAGGTATGTGTAAACAGAAGTGTCCTACTTTCATACGAGATCAAAAAGATTGGTGCGAAAATTGTAAACTTGTAAAATGTAATATGTCATGATTATGAAGGTAAAGAGAAAATATTTAAAGAGGAAAATGAATTTTGTAGTTGGTTATTTAAAGATAATCATTATGGATATACATGTTTAGCTCATTATGGGAAAGGATTTGATTTTCAATTTTTAGCTAAATATTGCTTCAAAAATAACATCAAAGTATTTACTATATACCAAGGTAATAAATTAACTTATATGCATTCTCCTGCTTACTATATAAGATTTATTGATTCTATAAATTTCACAATGATACCACTTAAAAAATTTCCAAAAACTTTTCGATTAACTGAATTAGCTAAGGGTTACTTTTCCACATCTTTTTAATACCAAAAATAATCAAAATTATGTTTGTAAATATCCTGATAAATATTACTATGAATATGATACCATGGTTACTATTGACAGAAATAATTTTAATAAATGGTATAACTCTGTAAAAAATGAAACATCTGATATTCAGGAAGAATTTATAAGCAATTGTAGATCAGAAGTAGATATTTTAAGAAAAGGATGCTTGGAATTCAGAAGATTATTTTTAGAAACTGTTAATGAAGATCCTTTTAAATACGTAACGTTAGCAGGTGTATGTATGGGTATTTACAGAGATAAATTCTTGAAAAAAGATACTTTAACTATAGATAATGATACAATTCATAAAGATCAATACAGTAAAAACCCAATTGCTTGGTTAGATTATATTTCAAAAGAGGAAAATATTAATATTCAACATGCTTTGAATGGAGGAGAGAAAAAATTGAAATTAGGAAATAAGGCTTATAAAGTTGATGGATTTCATAAAAATGCAGTTTTTCAATTCTATGGCTGTTATTGGCATGGATTTAAAATTGTTTTTCTGGTACACAAATAAATCTTAAAAATCAAATGTTGATGAAAGATTTATATGAAAGAACTAAAAAGATTAATAAGAAAATAATGAAAGAAGGATATGAATTAAAAACTATATGGGAATGTGCTTATGACCGTAATAAAGATTGAAAAATACATGAAAAAAGAACGGAAAAGAGATTTCATCGAATCTTTAAATCTTAGAGATGCTTCTTATAGTGGTAGATATGAACTCACTAAAATAAATTTGAATTTAAAACGCATGAAAAAGGAAGATACCATGATGTAACTTCTTTATATCCAACAGTTAATTACTTTGATTATTATCCAGTTGGTCATCCTGATAAAATATTTAACCCTGAAAAATATAGTAAAAATTGGTATGGTTTAATAAAATGTAAAGTACTACCTCCTTGGAAATTATATAATCCTGTACTACCTTATAAAGGAGAAAAACTGTTGTTTTCACTCTGTAGATCTTGTTCTGAAACCCTTCATTGTAAACACTTCAAATCGTCTCTTGATAAAAAGAAATGAAGATTGTTACGTTATCAGAAATTCAGAATGTAAACACAGCGATAACGAAAGATGTTTTATAGGTACTTGGACTACAGATGAAATGAAATTAGCTATTAAAAAAGGATATAAAATAATGAATATTTATGAAGTTTGGAACTTTGAAAATAAATCAAATGAATTATTCAAAGAGTACATAAAATTGTTTTTAAAAATTAAACTCGAAACATGTAATAAATGTAAAAATAATTTTAAAAATGAAAAAGAATATAAGAAGGTAGTTCAAGAGAAATTAGGTATAAAATTGTAAAACATAGAATAAAATCCAGGTTTGAGATTTATAGCTAAAATATGTTTGAACTCCTTATGGGGAAAGTTTGGACAGCGAAAAAATATGAAACAAACTGAATACGTAATGGAGATTGAAGATTTCTATAGAATTATACTAGATGATACAATAAAAGATTTAAACATGGTATTTATGAATGATGATTGTGTAGAAATGAGTTACAAAATGAAAGAACAATATGAGATAAATAACTTTAACACAAATATTTACATAGCAGCATTTACAACCAGTTCTGTTGAATACGATTATATAAAATGTTAAATAAATTAAAAGAAAAAGTTATATATTATGATACAGATAGCGTTGTTTATATACATGATGGAACCAAAGATATTGAAACAGGATGTACGTTAGGAGATTGGACAGATGAACTTGGAAATGATAAATATATGAAATATTGGATATCTGGAGCTAGTAAAGATTATGGATATATACTAAATGATGGATCTGCACATGGAAATGTGAAAGGATTTAAAATGTCTTATCAGAGTGAAACATTGTTAGATTTTGATAACCGAATAAAAATAATTACAGGTGAAACTGATTGTATAGATGTTGAAATTAACCAATTTAAAATACAAAAATTAATAGAGACATTTCAAGTACTAAATCAAATAAGCGATATATGTTTGGATTTTATAAACGTAGAATCTTGGATGATTATAACACAGTTCCCTTTGGATATTAGTACCTTCAATATATTTTATATCTTGAGTATTTTATATCTTCAATATTTTATATCTTCAGTATTTTATATCTTTAATATTTTATATCTTCAGTATTTTATATCTTTAATATTTTATATTTTCAGTAGTTTATATCTTTAATATTTTTATTCTCAATTTTTAAAATTATTTATAAAAATGTATTTAAAATAAAATGACTGATATATCATAGATATTCAATATTCAAGGATTTATCCTTCCAGATAAAAAAAATCATCAGAGAAATTAGTTGGACACATTTAACAGAACCAATTGCTGAAACAATTCAAGTATTTACACCCAATTGTGAATTAACAGAAAATGAAAATTGTTCGTAAATGCACTCCTGAAATTCACGGTCTAACATTTAAAAGATATTCAGACGATAAAAGTTTATGGATTAGTAATGAAAATGTTAAAAATTATATTCAATATTTATATGACGAATATGGTGGTAGATTTGCTTATAAAGGAGGAACAATTGAATAAGAAATATTTGAAGAATTAAATATACCAGCTGTTGATATTGATATACCTAAATGTCCTAGAATATTAGGTCCTATGTGCACTCTATATAAATGTTGTCAGTATAAGAAATCCATTCAAAAAATAGTTTGTAATAAATGGAAGAAATAAAATACTTAGATATTAGTGAAGAAATAATAGAGGATTCAAAATTAATTAACGAGCTATTTGAAATCAATAAAATATATTACAGATATGGAATTGATGATTTAATAATGAAATATATTGATCAAATAAGAGAATTAACTTTAAAAGTTGATAATAAGGATATAAGAGAAAAAACACTTGATTTAGTAGATGAAACATCTTATTACATTATAAATAAATAACAGATACTTTTACAGATACATTACAGATACTTTTACAGATACATAAGATTAACAGATACATTATAAATAAATAACTTCAGAAAATACTTTTGAAAACGTAAAATCATTTAATAAAATGAAATATCATAAATGGAAGAATTCAACAACATCAAAAAGAATATATATCCTGAAACTTTTAAATTGAGAGATTTAGAAGTTGGAAAATACAATTTGATATCTTTGAAAAAAATCAAAACAAAATTTGGATCTTCATTAATTGCAAAACTAGAAGTAAACGATAGTGAAAAAGAATTTTTCTTAAGTTCTTGCCATGCTGATTTATCTGAAAGAGCAATTAAAAAAATAAATAAAAATAATTATCTATTCAATTACAAAGGTAAAATAAATGATAAATATTATGATTACGAGTTGGAAGGAGTTTAAATCTTTATCTTTTTAAAAAAACACATACAATGGCTTTTATCTTATATTTTCAAAAACCTTGCATTTCTTATAATAAAAAACATACTTTTAAATATCAAAAAAAACATAAATTTTTATAATAAAACAGCTTAAAAAACTCAATTTTTATAAAAAAAAAAAAAACAGCTTAAAAACATAAAAATAATCCATTTTTTAGTGATCATTTTTTCGATGGAAGGTCATATTTTTTTGTTGAAATTTTGAAAGTGAAAAGAAGCTCTATTTTTCATCAAAAACAGCTTAAAAACACTAAAAATACTGCATATTTTAGTGAAAAAGACGTCATTTTTTAGTGAAAAACACACTTTTTTATTTAAATTTTAAAAATCAAAAATGCTTTATTTTTGCAAATTTTTATCAAAAAACAACTATAAAACTTGCAGAATAGGTCTTATTTTGCAAAAAATATTGCATTTTTTGAGTGTCCTCTAGCCCACCCCATATACTACTTATATATATATATTTATATATATATATATATATATATATATATATATATATATATATATATATATATATATATATATATATATATATATATATATATATATATAGTATATATGGCTAGAGGGACTAAAAAAGTTTTATGGTGTTTTTTTTTCAATGGACTTTCATATGTGTGCCTTTCGTCTCACGGAAAGTATCAAAATAATTGTCAATTTTGCACCACATCCCTGGTTATCTCGAGGCACCTACATAAGATATTAGAATGAAATTTTAGTCATTTATTCCTCAACATTTACCAGTGTGCTTTCTATAAACGATATTCTTTGTTAATCTCCCAAGGTAAAATTCTAATGAGAGTATATAAGGTATTCCGGATGGAAAATCACCCAATACATCTAAGAAATGGTTGCATAAATGACTACGAATATATCCAAATGTATTGTTATTGTGTCATTTTCCTCAATTTACGATCAAATAAAACATCACATTAAAGAAAACTTTATTGTTGCACCAGCATACCTCTCTATACCTATCCGTGAATTGGAATATACTAGTTTTAGGTAGACCTTCTGGGTGGTATTCTACATTATTTAAAGGCAAGATCTAAGCAGAAGCGGCGTCAATAGTTGACCTGCCACCCCAGAGGTGATTTGGTGAAAACTACCAAAGCGGCTTCTTCGAATGAAGTAAAGAAGAACGCGTAAAATATAAACATAGCATCTCTTCCAAAAGTAAAGGAAAATAACATGCAATTAATAAAAGACGCAGGAAACATTTACTAAAGAAACTTAAAAAAAGTAAAATTAATAGTGTCGGCAGGTGCCTTTACGAAAAGTACGAAAATTTTTCCTGACAACTCTTACTATAAATTAAAATGCATGAGTTATGTAAATGCAATAAGTTTGCTAATACCGTCATTAATTTATGAATTATTGAGCATCAAAAGGTGTCAAACATTTTATATATAGAGACCTTGTATTTAATCTATTATATATATGGATCCTTTTTATGTTATCTATTGTGTTTATTCTCTTAGATGTAACACCCCCAGAAATAGTGTGCCCACCTGCGAAATGGTTCAGTGCTGATAAAGGTAGAAATGGAACTACAGTACATTGGTTAGCACCTTTACCTACAGACAATAGTGGTATTCCGCCAAAACTAACTACAACTCCAATAGCTGTTATGTCTCCCTCATATTTCACGATTGGAAAACACACCATCAAATATACTGCTGTTGACCATGCTGGTCTGAAATCCCACTGTGACTTGAAAATTTATGTCACAGGTGAGTGTTGATTATAATGCTACTTTAATTGTGTACAATAATTATAAAAATCGGCAAGGATGCTAAATTCTGAATTTTTCGGCAATGAAAAAAATGTTGCCAAGATGATGCATTGTGACGAAATCAGAGATAAATATTAGGGTTGCCAAAATAGAATTTTCTGCTTAAATCTTATAGGTTTTCATTTCTATGACCCCATAAAAAACAGGGTGCCATATATATAAGAAAATCTGTTAAAATTCACCAAACTCAGAATTTGTCATCCTTGATTATACAGCATCTGTTCCTGGAGATATTATTAAGAATAAAAAAAATATGTACATTCCATTAAACAGACAAATTATTTTGAAAAAGTAGAAATTAAGATTAGTTATTAACATTTCTGAATTCATTGTGTATTAGAACTGTTAGAATATTTTGTTAACTATGTAAAACTTTACTTGTGGGATATTTTAATTATTATTTTCTCATATATTTTTTTCTAAAATAGCTAATCATTATATATTTAATTTCTGCAATCGTGTTGACACTGATAAAATTATATTTTACTGATCTAATGAGTATAAGTACTACCCATTCTTTTTAACATGACACGTAAGAATTAAGAGGCGTAATTGGTAAGAGTAAGTATTATATATTTAATTGCTGCAATCGCGTTTTGACACTCATAAAATTATACTTTACTGATACAAGGAGTAGAAGTACTACTCATTCTTTTCAACATCACAAGTTATGAATTAAGAGGCATAATTGTAAGTATCTTAGTACCTGATAGAAAGGTTAGTTCATAACATGTTATTAGAGATACATATTTTTTCTTTGTGTTAAGAAAAATGATAACCATTGATTTGGAAAATTAAAATTCCTATTTATACAAATATATTTAAAGCTACATGTTTAAGTTTTATCTTTTATAAACATAATGAATCATATAATGAATTATTTCCTAACGCTTATTTTTTATTTAATCATTTCTACCATAAAACTTCATTTCATATGAAGCTTAAGATAGTATAATTGGAAAAAAAAAACTTGATAAAATTGCTTTATCTTAATAACTAGAATATGAATTAAATTATATTGAATACAAGATATCGACAGAGAATTTTTGCGAACGCAAAATTTTAATATCTTAAAAAATGAATTGTTTTTCAATAACAGACGATGAGCCTCCAGCAGTCCTCAGTTGTCCAGCCAACATCGAAGTTTCCTCCCACGACCTTCAAGAGCCCGTCACTTGGGAGGAGCCCACGTTTGAAGACAACAGTGGCCAGCCTTTGATTATAGAAAAAGTTTGATACGGTTTTTATTAGTGCATAAATATCAACAGATATGATTGCTTTTAAAATATTCATAATCATATATTAGATTTTCTATCCCTTCCTTATAAATGTGTAGTTAATCAATGGATAAATATATAAATTTTTCTTGCAATTAAAGCTATGATTTAACTTTTTTTAGAAATTTTATTTTTGCATATTATTTTTTAAACTTTTTTAATAAACCTGTAGGATTTGAGGTATCTTCTGACTTTTTATTTGTTCAAAATTTATTTAGGGAATAACGTTCTTTAGCTTTTTTTTTTTTTTTTTTTTTTTTTTTTTAAGAAAAGAATGTCTTTGGAAGGAAAGACTTGGAAAATACCTTTCGAAAATGGGAAATCTGATTCAAGCTTGCTCAAAAAAAGGCAAATAAAAAGCATGCGATTATAAAAAAAAGTTATATTATATCATATTAATATATCACTTGGTAAAATATGTGAGATGCAATTTATAATCTAAATGCATGTGTTTACTGTGAATTTATAATTATCTAATTATTAGTTAAAAGATCCTTTCTGAAAATACAGTTGGGATTTCAATATAAACTATACCTGTGATTTTATAAAGAAATTATATTAGACACTGCCAGAAATCAGTAATTCAAAGCACCTGCGATTGTATTTCCAGCCTTCAAATTTTGCAAGTGCAACATCTAATTACGCATTAAAGTAATTAACCTATTTCTGAATTGCATCTACTTATTAGTCACAAATGTCTGATAAGTTAGTTATAATTCTATTAAGTAGTTAGTATCGTCGTTATGGGGGAATATTTTGTTTGCAAAAAAATTTGCATATTTAAATTTATTAATCTGATTTTTCTTTTCATTTGAAAAAGAAGCAAATGAGAAATAAATTTAATGAAGACTCATTCTCTGCCGTATTTAATTATGGATGCTGCTACTAATTCAGAAATTATTTCTAGTTTTGAACCGATTTCTGAATCTTTCAAATTTTGTAAGTTTGAAACAGACATTATATTTTATCCAAATTATATATAACGAATCAGAAAATGGTGAAAATTTCTCTGTTCAATTTTCAGTTTGGGTTAAATACCTAATTTTCAGTTTGGGTTTTGTATGAGTTGCGAAAAAAAAGTTATTAATAGAGAATGTCAAATATTTTTCTTTTATGCGTTTATATACTGAAAATTATATTTACAATTATATATAGTTATTAATTTTACTTCCTTTGGAAGCCTTTATGAACAACTTTATATATGAGATTGGATCCAATGTTAAGTCCTTCCTATTACCATTCGGTGAACGTTAACAATGATTATCATCGATTAACATTTTTTGTATGGTAGACCAATTATCTTCAATTTCAAATGATGACAATGTCTTTGTTTTGAATTGTTAATCCAAAAATAACTATGATCTTTTTGAAATTTTATCTATCTATGTATCTATCTATCTATATATATATATATATATATATATATATATATATATATATATATATATATATATAAATTTATGATTTTTTCAGAACAGAAGTCCTGGCGACAAATTTGGCGTTGGAAAAGAAGTCGTTTCATATCGAGCAACAGATGCCAGTGGAAATGAGGCTTGGTGCATTTTTGACGTCCTAATGAGACGTTAGTATAAATTTTTAAGCGTACTTTTAATGGAAAATAAATATTGGTGCATTTTTGACGTCCTAATGAGACGTTAGTATAAATTTTTAAGCGTACTTTTAATGGAAAATAAATATTCGTTATAGAGAAAGCTGTTTTAAGACACGCCATTAAATACTGTTAGTTTAGGTGATACGGTTAATAATACTAAGCTATGAATATCTAATTAATATAATTTAAAATACTCCTTTTTCTTTAAAATTTCTTAAAAAGATAAAAAATCATTTTTTTCAAGAAACATTATCTTTGAAATTAAACTAGAATAACTAGCTTTTTCATTAGGTTTATGTTCCTGCCAAGAGTAAGACATTTATTTTAAAGTGTTTTATTTTGAAATGTAAATCACAACTCAAAATAAGATATTTATTTGAAAGGATATTTTGAGTTGTTTTGCTATTCTATTAGGAAGGTTTGCAGACTAGATAATGGAATTAAATTATAATTTTCTAAAAGTGAACAAATATACTTGTGTGATGAACTAAATTATTTGAAGCCGTAGATTTTGTATTTTTCTTATGAAATATTTCCTCATATTTATTTCATCTTAATTAAATTTACATTAAAAGTGAATTCATGCATTAATAAATAAAAAAATAACTTAAAAATTACTTTTGATAAAAATCCTGTTTCCTTCAAAAAATTAGACGCTAGAGAATTAATAATAGGAACCGCATAGTATTACTTACACACATTTAGATTCATGCACACTCTTAAACCACAGTTCATTCACTTAAATGTGACCACCACGTACTTTCGACGACGACGTAAAATAACAATCACAGAAAACCGGTGGCAACACAGTGCAGTTGGGTGCATATAAAGGGTGTGTGAGGGCACTGAAGTGGGCATGGTTCTCAGTGAACATTTTCAGGAATCTGACTCTATGCCTTTACGTCACGCAAACGTCCGCTCTGCAAATGGTGGTTATTCTGGCTTTTGACAGGTAGTCACATTAATGTGCCTGAACTGTTTGGATAAGTAATGCAGAGATTTCATTTATGCTTAAGTAATGTATGAAAATAATGTTTCTACCCTCTTAATGGGTACACTATTGGAATTAGCAATCTTTCAGTGTGGAATTTGAATCAAAATTTGGCATATGGTAACTGTCTATAAGGAAATTCATAAATAATTAAACATTATAGATTAACTGAGTCAAAAGTATATGATTTTAAGTGTTTTCCTCTACCGTAAATAATACAGTAGCTTGAAGCATCTGCCTAGTTAATTACCGAACCTTTTCAAGGAATATGTAGCATTAATAAATTGATACCTAATATCAAATAAGAGCAACCAACAGTGTATGGCTTAAGTATCCGTAGACATGGATAATGGAGAGAAACTCCGTGCTGACAGGTTATGAAAACAAGAAGTCAAAAGAAGTTCCATTATTGATGACAGGCCTTCCACTGCAGCCTCCCTATAACACTTGAAAGCATGTCAGCTGTATTTCAGAAAGCAGAGTTTAATCACGATTTTTGGTAGTAAGATCACATGGTTGGCTTCAAGTGTGAAACAGATTCGATTCGGCAGACTCAAATGATCGATAACGGATTTAGGAAGCTAGTGTTGGTCATTATGGGTTGCTGACGTGGACTGTTTTTATGCGGAATGGATTAAACATTCTGGTGAGGTATAGTGTTATTCCCAGCTAATTGGGTTAATTATGTTTGCATCGTATAATGCTAAACCTAACAGCCGAAGTAAGTAATAATTTTTAACACCTACCGCATGTCATTGTCCCCTGGGAGAGTTTTGTTTACATAAGTGAGACATGCTTACCACAAAGAAGAGAATCCAGAAAACTACTGAAAATTCAATCTGACAGGTGCATGTGCACAAAAAGTGGAAAATCATCCACCGAAGAGTGGGAATATCACTAGACCACGGTTTTCTTGAATACAATATGCATATCAAAAAACCAAAATAGTTTGTTTATTGGTTTGAAGAAATTTTAATAAATTTCTTCCAGCGAATGATTTGGCTAATTAAATTACCAAACATGAACACTCGAAAATATACCAGAAAATTAGAAACGTGTGTTCGTGGTCAAAATTTTGCAATGGCAAAACATTTAGAATGATAAGTTTTTATATAGCTAATATTTTTTGAGTATTTGCTTAGGTTAATTTTCAGCTATATATTGAGTCGAGTCAGATGAGACGCTGCTGTATTTTGACACTTATTCATAAAGATTTAAAATCGTAGAAAAAATCTACTACAATATGAGAAGGCCATTTTATTTGTCCCTTTAATGTATATGTCAATTAATAACTTATTTATAATAGTGTTTGCTTATAGATAATCTATAGAATGTTTAGACTACAGTAATTCTTCTTTCTGTTCATAAGAAACCAATATACAGTTAAGAATTTTCTTTTTTGACAACTATATCTGTTACATGGCAGATTTTTAAAAATTATGTTCTTGTTTTATTAATAAGTTAAATAAGGTATTATATTACTTAATTTAAATGTCGTTTCGATGCAAGAATAATCATCATAAGTTGTGCGGTGACATGTAATTTAAGCCATATGCGATTTTTATAAATGTGAACGACTAGTAACTATGTTTAAAAAGATAGATAAAAAGTGTGCTCATAAGAAACTGAAAAGTCATTTAGTTGAATTTCATCTATATTTCCTCATGAATTTTATTTACCTAATTTTCTAGTTTTAGTTTTAATGATCGAAAATATTTTCTCTGAATATTATTATATTTCCTTTTATTTATTCATAAATTTAATGTAAATCGAAAAGAATTATTCAGTACATAGAAAAAATATAAACAATGCATTACTTTGATTCACCAAAAGAGAACATTGATTTAATAAACTTCTAGAATTACTAAAAGGTATAAATTTTAAAAAAATGTAAAATCATTCTGCATTTTAATATTGATTATTATCTTCTGAATATTTTTAATTTACATTTTTTTATTCCTAGGAACAAGTTGTCCGTACTACCCTGCTCCCGCCAATGGCGCTTTCGCCTGCAATGATTGGCTGTATGGAAAGTTTTGCCAAGCATATTGCCATATAAAGCATGACTTTGTCGAAAAACCCGCCAAATGGTACATATGCAATGCTCAGTCACGATGGCAAACAATTCCTCCCAATTATCCAGTGCCCTGGCCAGATTGTGCTAGTGAGACATTTCAAATATTTATTCTCATGCATAAAACTATTTCGTTTACATTTGTGCAATCTATCCTAAACATTAATTTCACTGAGAAATTATTTGTTTAATTCTTAACTGATGTTATATAGATTAGTTAAGATTGCTCGTGAATCGAAATTAACAATTCTTGTTATGGTTCTACTTTGTAATGATTATTCCCACCAAACAGTCATTTTTGCTTTTTAAATTTTCAGAAATTAAATGACTCAAAAAATTTGAACGTTTTTTCTTTCGTACAACTAATTATGTACCATTGCTTCCCGACATTAATACCGCGAATACTTTATTTAATTCAAAGCCAGCAAACTGTATCGAAGGAAGTATTTAAAAAATTCTGTGAAAATTTAATTAAAAAATTATTTATATAATTCTCTAATTAGATGAACAATTAGATTCTAAATTAGATTAAGACATAAAGTATTTGCGAAAAATGTATTAAGTTATTTTATCTTAAATGACATGAATTAAATCATTTACTTATCCGCATACGAATAATTTTCTATAACATATTCTACCAATTTTGTTAATTTCATTCAATTTAATTTTTCAAAATATTAATTTAAAAAAAGATTATTATCTGCATTTTAATAAAGATTATGAGCTCTTTATGTATACCTACCGTTACATTTGCTCATATTAGGTTAATATGGTAGTTAAATTATGCAGTAAAACGTTGAAATTTTTATATGAATAGACACCAATTAAAAAAAGTAAGTTGTCAGTAATGAGTAGTATACGCATGCACAAGAAAAATGGTATCGTTTGTCTCCATTAATTTTGAAATATAAATAGGAAATACCTTTCTGACAATAGAATAAAGGGAATTTTTACATTTGTTATTCTTAAGTTATAAAATACTTAATATCACATAAATTTATCAAAAACTCATGGACTAAAAAATTAAAATCTAAATTCTCATTTCTATTTTCATTTTAATTTAAAGGCACTGTGATATGAAACCAATAATAGTTGAATAAAGTATTATACAAAAATAAAATAAATGCTTTAAGTTAGTCTAAAATATAAACAAATTAGAAATAACAATGGAAATCAAGAAACCATCGATATAAATATTCGTTTATGTAGGAAAAATTGATTAGCATTTTGCGTGTAGTTGTGTAGGGTCATATGCGAAAAATGTACGGCAATTGCTATGTTTGAACATAATATATTAATGCTGATAACTGGAAAATAAAGATATTTTGATATATCTCCTTTTTTAAAATTCATAATCCCATACTTCATCAAACTAATCATCGTAAGAACCAGAAAGAATCTTGTACAATGCTACTTTATCCATGCTTTTACAATGAAATTTTATATACAATTTTCAACAATGTTCAAATGAAATGCACTGTTTTTCCATACAAAAGAACTTAAATATTTATTTCAGGACCAACTGTACCTGAACGAGTGGTAGTCAGGATGAAAGGTTTCTATTACAATGGAAATTGCAACGACAAAGCTGTCCAGAAGCAAATAAAGAAAATATTCTTGAACCACTTTTCGACTTTAGATAAGGCGGATCAGTGCGTCGCCAAAGGAACCTGTTCCGTCGACACGGTCAAAGTGCTGTGTGGCAAAATCACTGACCCACTGATGCCACGGAGGCAGAAGCGAGACGTGTGGGATCAGGCCCAAAGAGAAGAACTGGAACTTGAATTTGAAATAACCCTCAATTCTGATCAAGAGGTATGCATCAATGAAAACTATGAAAATGAAATGAAAGCATGTTGATAAATTGAATTTATTCTACTATTCGTGGCTTCACATATCAAATTGGATAGAAGAATAAGAATATTGGCAAATATGAGATTTAAAGTACAATATGTGTACAATATAAAAAGTGGTATGAAACAAATTGCGATATACACTGCTGGCCACCCGAATTGCAACACCAAGAAAGACAAGAGATATCACAACAAAATTCATTCTGTACACACATGTTGACATACATGTTGACATACAAAACATACATGTTGACCAAGTATTAAATTATTAAATTTAGAGATTTCTGTGAAGTGTGGTTCCTGACGAAATCAGTTGACAGAATAGCCGCTATTGTTGAAGATCACCGATGTCGCACGCCTCGGCATTGATTCAAAGAGACATTGAATCTGTTCATGGGGCACAGCAGACCAATCAGCTTTCACACATTGCCAAAGATGATCTGGTGTGACAGTTGGGGATATAATCTGGATCAATCGTTGAGCAACCATGGACCACATGTTTTCTATGGGTGAAAGATCCGTAAAGCTAGCCGGTCAGGGAAGCAATTAAATCTGGAGATTGACGAAGAACCCTTGGGCAATGTGTGTCACATGTGGCCACCCATTATCCTGTTGAAATATGGCTGTGTCCAAGCCCTGAAGGTTAGAAAGAGCAACTGGCTCTAACACCTCGGAGTCATAGCAGTGGCTTTTTAAATCGTTATAAGATAAGTTTGAGAGTGATATCCAATATCACCCCATACCATAATACCCGGTGCAGGACCAGTGTGGCAGTGCATATAACAAAGATCTTCAGCATCCTCTCTCCACGGTATCTGCAGACTCGAATGCGATCCTCGTAATGATGCAGACAGACAGCAAGAAGAGGCCCTGTTCTGTTCCTATTGGCTATCAGGTTGTGTCTCTACTTCAATCTTGAATGCCGTGCCCTCTAAGAACCATAATCTGGTAGCGGGAGCCTTAAGAGTCTCTCCAAAACTCATGACCAGTGTCACATTTTTTGAGAGACGAGTGCTTTACAAAGGAGGGGCTTTCAAGCCTGCAGTGTGACAAGTAGATCACTATATCACAGTTCGGAATACAAATTTGAAATAACAGTATTAATAAAATAGGATCAAGTGAAACAGAAAAATAACTGTTTATAGAAACTAAATAAATTTAAGTAGGGATGGTTGAAATATTTACATGATTTACGGACAGGAGTTGATTATATTTAATGTTGAAACTTGTCTCGTCAATGAAGACAATTTCATTATATTCTACAGTCCACATCCTTCTTTCATCGCAGTATTGCTGGTGGAGACGTCGGTAGTTTTGCGTCAAGGGTAGACGAAGCAATGGACGTCTTGCGAATAGACCACTCTGCTGTAAATGGCGTCGAATGGCACGCACAGATACTGGATGATGAGTTGCAGACTGGATGTGCTGTGCTATGGTTCGTGATGTGACTGAGAGATCCGTCACGGTCATGCGTACAATTTGTCTGTCATCACGTGAAGTGGTGAACTGAGGTGCTGGTATACGATGGAAGACATCAGTCCGCCGCCGAACCCTTATGCATCCAAATGTAACATATCTACATCACAGTTGTTTGGTTTCATCGAACACTTCTATCGATTTCCTTGAAAAATAACAATTTCGGCAGGCCACTATCCTTTCTCTGTCGAACTCGGATGCCTGATCAAAAAATGATCGCTGTTATCTATGAGCAATAATTGATAGTTTTTTTTTTTTTTTTTTTTTTTTTTTTTTTTTTTATATATATTAGAAAACCAAAAACCCAAAATTGCTGAACTTAAAATTGTCGAAATATCCAAGCACAGGTGCGCGTGATGTGCCTCTGCGCTGAAATTCTAATCATTTGCATGTCTCACCTCAACTAATGCATGTAGTAAATTTCCTGTTATTGGTGTGCTTCCTGCAGGGTGTTGCATTTATGATGGCCAGCAGTGTATGTAAAAATTAAAATTTATGTTTTAAAATATTTTCTAAAGAAATAATCAAAATTTTACTTTTGACATCGATGCATTTTAACTCTTACTCCAATCATTTTAAGCATGTTTAATGGTATAATATTTTCTACTGGAAAATCATTCCAAATGCAATTATCGGATTTGCGGTATTTACTGTTTTTCATTAGCTAATCCATAAAAAGGAATGTTTTTCAACTCAGTTGTAGTAAAATTGTGTTTACCACACACCATATCAACAACTTCAGCAATAACACATGTGTTAACGTAAGTATCTGCGTACAAAGTCAGACAGCATTATTCTGATTATGGCTTTTGTATGACTGTGATTCTTATCGATAAATTTTTTTTCACTTTTAAATTCGTAAATGCTGTTACAGTATTTTAATCATTTATGTCAGACTTGTGAGATATCATCAAAATTTACAATTGTTTTTATTTAATGACGTGAATAATGATGAGTCAAATGTATTTATGTACTATATCGATATTATATTATCTTTTTGTTGCCATGCATACACTCGCAGATACTTAAATATATAAATGTTTGTGTGTAAGCGAGTGAGTCAGTGAAAGTTCAGAATATAAAATGCAATTACTTTCCTGCTATCCAAATTTTTCATCTTGTTACAACAAGCGTTAACGTAATTGAAACTTAGAAAAAATTGGCGTAAATGCACATCGATTTATAAAGTTTAATAAAGTATTTTAATCGTTGTAAAGGTGTATATGTGATAAGATATTAAGTTAGCTAATATAAATTATAACAATAAGGCTAATCTTTATCACTAAAATGACTAAAAGTTTTAAAGACACTAGAAAGTAAATTAAGATGCTTCAACACAATTTGATATTAATCTGTATATATTTATGAAATATATAAATTTTGATTAAACTTAGTGATACAAGATCCGTAATATTTACTATGTTGTTATTTTATGAGAATATCAAATTTTTAATTGATTAAATCATGATGTAAAATTTTCAGTTGAATGATACTGATGCAGTTCTTCAAAACTTTTTGGAAACAATTCAGAATTTGAAATGGGAATTCAATGAAGATTTAAATCTTGAAACTACAACCTTAACTTCTAATACAGACTTTGAAAGCTTCAACCAAACAGGAAATCCATCTGGAAAATTAGTTTTGTTGGAAGAGAGAACATCACTCATCTGCAAACCTGGATCTGTCCTTAATGATGATACATGTGGTAATTATAAAAAGATATTTCATATATATATGTTTAGCTGTTTTAAACTTTATCCATACTGTGTTACATCAGCAGGTTTTAGTTAGAAATGAGTTTACATCAATAAATTAGGTAGTTGATTAAATATTCTAAAATTTCAAAAAGTTTTACATAATTTCTTTCCAGAAATAAACATTACACTGGATTCCTTTGAAATCATATTAGATTCAGTATTAATCATATTTAGGCGGAAAAGATCTACAAGATTACAAAGTAAAGTCAGCCAAAATATTTAACTTGTTTTCATTGGATTAACCTAGAATAATTGACAAAAAACTGAGAGAATATAAATTTACATATCAATTTCCAATAACTTTTATTTTGTAATGGTAGCGTTTGTTTAATCATATGCAATAATAGAAAAAATACTTAAAAATTTTTGGAAACAGTTCATACATCGATGCGCATTTCGTAACTCTACATTTACGTAAAAATTCAATGAAATTGACTTTTCTGATTTGCGGAGGCGTATATGTAACCACATAGAGTTATTTTTTAATATTTTATAAGAAGCTACATATCTGTAGGAAGCAACTTATTTTTGCTTAGTTTTACAAATAATATATGGAACATATATAAAATAATGGAAAAGAAAATAATTGCTTGAAAATTTTAACAATGAAGCCTAAATACAAAATAAAAGCTTAAATATATTTATATAATAATAAATATTATTACCACTAAAAGCAATCTAGTTTGCTTTTTTTTAAAAAAAAAGTTTTACATACTATTATTGAAAACTATCCATGCATATTCCATAAGGCAGATCAACAACATCAACTTCAAGAGCTTTATAAACTCTGATGCCCCAAATTTCCAGCAAATATTATGAGTTGGTTTTTAACGGAAGCTGAACTTGACACAACGGAGGGATGACATTTGTCCCCTCCTCGTTCTTATAAATCAAGAAAATACACAGATTAAAAATTGTAAATTTCCTAAAATTTATTGGAGATGTAGTTTATTTCAAATTTCTTCTTGCTTTTTTTTATTTTTGTATTAACTTTTATTGAAAAAAAAGATAGAAATGTTTTTCTTTAATAATTTTAGTGGCGTGCGCACCTGGAACCTATTACGAAAATTCTACACAGACTTGTGAGGACTGTCCTTCAGGTCATTACCAAGATTTGGATGGCCAGCTGAAATGTCATAAGTGCCCGGATGGTATGAGTACATTATATGAAAGAACTCGGGATGAAAGCGATTGTAAAAGTATGCTCGTTGATATCATATTTATTGTAACGTATTTCATTTATTAATTCATTAACGGGGAAAATTTAAGTAAAAATTATAGTACGTTTGCAAATGTCCCAAAAAGCTTTTTCGTTTAGTCCATATTTTAAGGTTCCATTCAAGTAAGAATGATTTAAAACTCAAAACTTATTGTTTTCTAATTATTAAAAAATTAATTATGTATAAAAATTAATTGGAAAATTTAAATTAAGAGAAATTATTCACTCTCTTAATTTAAATTTTCCAAATTATGAGTGAGTATAATTTTTTAGACTAATAATATAACCTCTTAATTTAAAATTTCAAAATTCAGAGAGTGGATGAATTTATTAAGAAAGTTTGATTTTTCCTTAATCTCTTTATGATTGTTATTAATACTACTCTCAGATAATATTTAAACTTTGTTAAAATATTTGAAAATTTAAATTATTTTTGTCTACTGAAATTTTCAAAGAATTAAAAATCAAAGAGTTGATAAAAATGTTACGAAAATCGAATCGTTATAACTTCTCTTTAGATTTAAGTCTTACGAATTCTTATTTAAAATTGAAAAATGCTTTAATTCTTAAAGTTTCAATACAAGACATTTTTCTTGAAAAATAGAACTGTTAATAAAATAATGGTCTTATTAATAGTTCTAATTTCATATGTTAATTAAATTATGTACTTAAAACAATAAGTATCGCGTGCTTATTTACTTCCATTAAAATTTGAATATTTTTATTTTCATTGTAAGACGGTTTTCATTGGATTAACCCAGAATAATTGACAAAAAACTGAGAGAATATGAATTTACATATCAATTTCCAATAACTTTTATTTTGTAATGGTAGCGTTTGTTTAATCATATGCAATAATAGAAAAATAACTTAAAAATTTTTGGAAACAGATCATACATCGATGCACATTTTGTAACTCTACATTTACGTAAAAATTCAATGAAATTGACTTTTCTGATTTGCGGAGGCGTATATGTAACCACATAGAGTTATTTTTTAATATTTTATAAGGAGCTACATATCTGTAGGAAGCAATTTATTTACATTCGGAGTTTCTTTACATTCGGAACAAATTTAGGCTGGTTCAATGGAAACAATGTGAACTCTTGTTTTGGATTTATATGTAAGAACGATAAAGTATTATCAATTCTTAAAAATCACTTTTTGAGGTCCAAAATATAGCTGAGAGACAAATGGCTTAAGTTTATAAGTGAGTGAAAATACATGAAAGTAAGAAACGATAACTGCGAGTTCTTATCGTAAACACATAAGAACTGTTTTTAATATGGGGACAAATTAGAATCGATGTTATATTTGCAGATGGTTCTAAAACGAAAATGCTAGCTGGGAGATTGAATAAAGAACATCTGTAGAATGGTTTCATAAAATAACTCTAATCTGCTGGCCTCTGTCGAATAAGTTCCACTGTTGAATAAGTTCTGAGCAAGATCACTGGAAGTCTACTTGTTTTGGTGGTTTACTATTGAGATTTTTATTTTGGTGTAAAACATTTAATAATACAGTTGAATTGAGGATGAAAATTTGAAAATATAATTCGATGAATACCAAATGTGCATATAAATTCGTAAAACAGTGCTAATTAGAATTCTGTTTCCTGATATGCTCTGATGACAACTGGACAATGATATTGTGAAACGTACCATTAAAGAAAGTTGTTGCAAGTTGTTTTGAATAATCATGTTAGTCATTAGAATTACTTTGTTTCTTCTCTAACGGTTGTTTATAATTGTACAATAACAGCAATTTCAGATGTTGGAAAAAAGCAATTAAATTTATGTGGATATGTCAGAATCAGTTTGGGCAAAAGTAGATATATGTGAGTTCTTATGTAGTTAAATCTTTGAGCGTTGGTATACTTTATACTGGTTCATACGAAGCTTTTAATTCTTACCAAACTGAGCAGAGTTAGCCTCTGCTCAGTTTGGTAATGATGAAGAATTTGAATTAATGATGAAGAACAGATGGTTTTGTAATTTCCCGAGTTTCAACTCTTAAGCGATATCAGTTACCAAGTTCAATGAGGATTTAACGGGTGAAATATTAATGGGTGTATGAAAAGTGAAATAGAGATGATAATAATTAGTCATTTTTGTTGAAATAGTATTAATTTCATTGACGAAACTGCTTGTGGTTGTCATTTGTTGTCCGATATTTGAGTTAATGTTTCACTAAGGACAAAATCAGAAAAGTCAACATATTTACCAAATTTTAGTGATTTTACATCATTCAATTTATTAATCTGGAATAAATTGACTCCTTAAACTGGAACTTGATAAAAAAAACGTTGCCTTTGTTAAAACGTTTTTTTTAATTTTTAAAAGCTGTAGCTATTCTGGTTCAAATTTAAATTCATTTTCTGCTTTTTATTTTTTATTTATTTATTTTTTTTATGAATGATGTTTCGTGTTTTATTTCCTTGCTGTACTTTCAACCTAATAAAAATTTTACGTTTGATCCTTAAAAGCTTTGTTGAGGAAAAGACGATACAAATTAAAATGTCTTCTGAAGACGTCTAAGTTGAGTCACTGTAGTTAATTTTGGTAATAGTGAAAAACAATCCAAAAATTATAGTTAAATAATCCAAACATTTAAATAGTAACTTTGGCTATTTATTAAAATAAAATGATGAGTGAAAAATATGAAAGAACTTTAGTTTTATACAGGTCGATGATGTGATATATTACTCTGATGATACACATGGCTTTCATATAATAATAACTCTTATTCATGATAACTTAAAACATAATAACGAGGTGAGTTCCAATATTGAGGCAATATTGGTTGAGATCATGTACGGCCATTCCCGAATTGCGTGACTGATGAGAGGCCAACATGAAACAAATTTTCATCATTTTGGAATGGAACGAAGTAATAGGTATTTTGATCCTTAAGGCTGGTAAGGATCCTTCTGTTCCTTTACATTATCGGCCAATAGCTCTGACGAGTGGCTTGTGTAAGACTCTAGAACGTATGGTCAACGCCCGTCTCGTATATATCTTAGAAAGGAAGAAATATATTAATATAAATCAGAGTGGATTCCGTAAAGGAAGATCCACTCTTGATAATATTGCTTATTTGGAAGCGCAGATTCTCCATGCTTTTGTGCGAAGGAATCATCTAGTTTCCATTTTTTTTCGACATAGAGAAGGCATATTTATGATCGTACGTGGCGATATGGAATTCTCCGTTCATTAGTTAATTTATGATTTTGGCTTTAGGGCTAATATTCCAATATTCCTGCAGATATTTTTAAGCCCCTGTGTTTTTAAAGTATGCATTGGAAATTCTACCATCGAAAGCGCACTTTTATATACAATCTTCAGAGGAGTTCCTCAAGGGTTTAATTTTAAGTGCTCACACCACTTTTCCAGTTTCTATTCACATCAGTAATATGTTTCATCAGCTTCCATCATCAGTACATGGTACTTTGTTTGTTAATGACCTGCAAATATCATTTGAGGTTGTCTAATATGCGATTAATTGAGAGACAATTATAAACAGCTGTTAAAAAGCTAGCTGCATGGTGTGCTGAGAATGGCCACACTTTATCTCCTAGAAAAAGCAGATGTGTCCACTTCTGTAGAAAGACTAGCTCTTATAATGATCCAATGATAAATATCAACAACATTCCAATGCAAGTAATCAATGAAATAAAATTCCTTGGTATTATTTTGACCGAAAATTAACCTTTATTTCACATGTTTTATATTTTCTGAAGTGTGAGCGATCGCTTAATATTCTCAAGGTGTTATCAAATACATCTTCTGGTGCAGATCGCATATCACTCCTTCGAGTTTATATGTCATTGATTTTATCCCGCATTGATTACAGATGTATTGTTTATGTATCAGCTACTTCTTCCGTTTTACGAAGACTGGACACAGTTCACCACTCTGTTTTAAGGATATGATCTGAGGCATTCCGCACATCACCCGTCCAGAAATTATACGTAATGTCATCAATTACCGTTAGACCTGAGACGAATGCAGCAGTCTCTCAGTTATTATGCTAATATCAAGTCTACTCCTCATCATCCTATACGCTCCATGATTCCTAACGCCTCTCTTAAGAGACTATTTGATGCTCACCCAATGAGCATCCCACCTTTTCTCACTCGAGCTAAATTACATTTGTTGCTCACAGACATATGTGATATTCGGATTGAGTCTGTTGACCAATTTGCTCATCTGCCTTAGATCCAACAAATATCTTTATTAATATCTTTGTTCTGTTTAAAAAATCGGATACAACGCCTATTGTTTCTAAACGGCTATTCTCTTCTTATCCCTGTCAGTATTAATCCTATAAACCTGAATTCACAGATAGTTTTAAAACAGCAGAAGGACATGTTTTGGGCTGTATCTGAACAATATATCTCAATAACAACCAATGCGATTTTGGGTTCACAGCCATTATCCAGCCTGCTCCACCTTTACTGATGAAGCAACAACTGTCTACTATATGCTCCAGCATGTGAATACAGATGATTACAATGAATATTGTATATACACTGACAGCATGAGTATTATAGAAGCTTTGAGAAACAATACTTTCACCTGCCATCCTGTTGTGTCGATAATTTTTAGAGTGTTAGATTCACTTGCTGACAAGGGATACAAAATATTTTGTTGGATACCAAGCCAGGTAGGTCTTGATGGAAACGAGAAAACGGATGAAGCTGCAAAGGTGGCAGCAGATCAAATTTTACCATTTGTTCCGTTCTATATGTGAAAAGGTATAAGAAGATTTGTTTATTATTTTTGGAAAGAATCACAGGACTTGCAAGTCGGAAACAAACTCCATGCCATTTTCAAATCCCTCACCACATTATCAGTTTTACCGTTACGAAGTGCAGATGTTAGATTGACGTGCCTTCGTATCGGACACACACGTTTCACAAACAGACATTTGTTTTTTAAATGAACTAAATCCATGATGTAAAGCGTGTGATAAACCATTCACCGTTTACCATATTTTAATTTCATGTCAAGATTTTAACCAACAACGTTTACATTTTTTAAAACTGATTTTACAACTTTATTTGATATAATAGGGGATCCACCCCATAGACCACTCTTCACTTTATAGAGCAATAGGTTTCCTACATTTTATCTAATTTGCATTTTAAAATTTTAAATTATATACATATTTGAATTTTTCCTTTTATTTATTCTATAATTAGATTTTAAAATAATATGTACACTGAATTTTGTTTTTTAAATTTTTAATGTTGCTTGAGTTTTTTTAAAAAATATATTATTAATAATAATAAAAGAAAATATAAAAAAAGAAAAAAATCTTAATCTTGGCTCAACATGTCCATTTCTTTTACCTTGAGTTATAAAACCCAACCAACCTCAATATGTTGTATACAATAAAACGTGACAGCAGTGGAGAGGTTTAGGGGAGTCCTGTGCCCTCAATGTAAGATTTCTGTCCATCAAAAGTGCATACATTTTCAAATATTAGGGTATAAATTTTTGAAGAAAGGTTGGTTTTAATAAATTAACTTTTATAAAGGGTATGTAAAATAATTTTGAAAAATGTACATATATACGACTACCAAACATCTCAATTATCATTTTTTATTTAATGAAAACCTTAATTTTTTTTAAAAAAAATTCAATTTTGTATCATAATTTGTTTTGCTTTAGGTAGTTTTACGTATCAGTGTATCTGATTCAAATTTTTTCAAGTTAAATTACAAGAAATAAAACGTTAAAGCGAATTGCACAACCATATGTGTATTTTTATAGGTATATGTCAGCCTGGGACATATTCTGCAAATGGCCTTGGAACCTGTATGGCGTGTCCTATTGGTACTTATCAAGAAAATGCAGGCCAAGATTTTTGTGAACCTTGTCCCGAATCAAAGCAAACAATATTGGTTGGGTCAACATCATTGTTAGATTGTAAAGGTAAAATAAAACACCTACTTATTTTCATAAATTTCTATTGTTATTTTTTTTAATGTATAATTCTTGTACCACATATAAATAAAAAATGCAACATTAAGAAGTTAGCAATATGTAATCAATTTTATTGTACATTTATTGCAGTATATTTCATGCTTATACACTGCTGGACAATTGCTAAGGACGGATAGCACTATCACCCATAGCAACTACAAACTGAAAGGAAACAAAATGTGGAAAATTAGAATAAGTGCGGGATATAGTAAGAAGAAGTATGCGTATGAAAAATTTTTTTCCACGTCTATTTATCACGTGATAACGTGATGAACAGACGTGGAACAAAAATTTGCATATATTGTTAAATTAAACGCAAATGTTTCCAATAAACAGATTTACTTTTCATTAGTTCTATACGATCGTATAGATAGTGCAAATGATTTATAATAAATTGTGTCATTAAGACAACATGTTGTTTCATCAATTAGATCTGTAAAATAAAACTATACAGTATCCTTTCTAGCATTTTACAACATATGTTAATAAAATAATATTTTACATCATTTTCAACAGCTTTAAATTTCTCAAAATATATTATATAATTATATATAAGAATTATACACATAGTATCAAACTTTATGCCCATTTCAAATATCTAATAATATTCGAAATCCTCTACTAATAGTCTTCAATAGTGCCTTTATTGGTTATTTCTCCCTTCAATTATATTATTAACAGTAAATGCGTATATATGTCACTATTCCCACAGTGAAAGCGAATATTTTTTACACATTCATTTTAAGTAAAAATTTAATCACTTGTATATTTGGAATAAAAGAATTTCCGAATATATAAAGTTTCTCGATCCTTTGATTTTCTTGAAAATGCCTCCTTTTTTTATCTTTTTCTGTTTATTGATTTCTATTTGTATCGCTTATAATTTATCTAGTGTATGTAGATTATGATATTCAAAGTAAATTTTTCTAAATACTTTTTTTATAATCTATATATATTCTAGATTATAACATCCCGAATTATGACATCTAAAGTATAGAGATAATAAGTTAATTTATAGCTTTTATTTTATAGCTGTTTTATTCCAATTCATGAACAGACTATAATTTCTAATGGAGTTGTTAATTTTATTGCGAAAAAATACATCTTAAATTTTTATTACCATATGTTAATAAATTGCTTTATTATATCTATACATTCAAGTCATGTAGACAGGAGCTTTCTCAAAGTCCCGGATGTTATCCTTTACTGATTTAATACCCAAAAGAATTGCCCACAAACACTTTCAAATTCTCAGCAGTAAATGCTTACTTTGCCCGACTAACTTATCAACAAATTACGAAGGAACGAAAAATTCCTCCGAATGCTTTGGTAAGAAATACCAATTCATCTTTCTCATCTTAAAACTTATTGTGAAATTCATTTTTTATACTAATACAATTGTGTGTGTGTGTTTGAATGTAAGATGCAGTTAAAAATGCAATCGTTAATC